>CAIGQW010000532.1:8390388-8443751 GCA_903798125.1 Danio choprae
CTTATGCTATAGCGTGAATGCTCGTTAATTTATTTCAGTTTAGGACCTGATGAGTGTGACCTGAAAGAAAGTGATGCCTGATGCTCAGAAAATATATCACTTCTGACCCGTACTACATTTTGGTTAGGAAATTATTGCATTATAGATATCACTTCTCTCCAGCCATGTAGGTGATTTAAGATATTTTTTGCTATATGAGGTGGTCAGAATTCAGTAACTATAAAGAGATTTCTGGACTCAACTTGCATATTGCTTTTCTTTTTTGGTTGTAGAAGTATGTTCAAATTCTGGCTGGGTGGAATGCGACTCATTCACTTCTCATTAACACTGAATACATTAGCAGCCTGAAGGAGAGATTTATTCCATTTTAAAACTAAGGTAATGCCACACAAACTCAAGTCTATGCACTGTAAAAAGCATTTAGTTACTTTAAAGAAAGGCCAGTAAACCTGTTACTTTTAAAACGATTAGTTGACTTTACTTTTAAGTCAGTAAACCTGTTTTAACTGTTAAGTTGACTTAACCAAATTGTTATAATTATGCCCATAGTTCAAGGTAACAGGTCTACCTGCTTTTATTAAGTAAAGTCAACTAATGCTTTAAAAGCAAGCAGTTTGCTCACTTTTATTAAAAATCAACTAATCGCTATTTACAGTGTGGGATTAGAGCAAGGTCTTATCAGGTGATCATTGTTGCTTTTTTTTTTTTATTAGACATTTTTTTTAAGAATGAAGTATCACATGCACTCAAAATATTCTCACACACACGCACCTCATATTAATGTATGACTTGAGTAGTTTTTCCTCTCCTCCCTAATAAGAGGTGAATGGAAGAGGCCACGGTGTGGTAATTGTGTATTGGACACTTCCACGTGGTAGAGTGGTGTGAGAGGCTGCACTGCTGATTCATGATTGAACGAACATAGCTCCTTTTAAAAGGGTGAAAGAACAACTGTGTAGGATTGCTTTTAATTTGCTCCAATTTTCACTTTGTTTTACAAGCTTGGTTGACTGTTTCAGAATTGAATGTACTATGAATAAACTGAATTTAAAAAGTGATAACCATTGTGACACCTGATTATGTTCGAGACATATGGGTTGTGTCTCACTTCACAAAACATTGACAGAAATATTAATACATTGTAAAAAATGCTGGGTTCCACACCATCAATTTGTGTTGGGACAACATGAAGGGATTAAGGTAGTTACGTTTTACAAATTTAAGTTGATTGAACAAAAGTTGCCCCCCCCAAAAGATGATAAATTGTGTTGTTTCAGCTCATTTTAAATAAGTAGTTTGAACAAATGGCAAACATCCGGGTTGTATGTAGATACTGCATTACTGACAGTAAACAAAGTAGTGTTAGTAGTAAATGTAATGTAGTTAGTATCCAATAGTTTCCTCTAATGTATTTTTGCAAGAATGTTATAGCTTTTTTTTGTGTGTCATGTTTTCTATGTTCTTATAGTCATTACATAAACTGGGTGATAAGTAGGTACTATCCCTAAACCCATCTCTGAACTGAACCTTAAATTAGTGAGCTTACATGACCATGTCATTTTTTTAGAAACTAAAGACACGTACTGTAAAATATAGTGCAAGCTGAATATCCATAAATATTGCAGATGTCAGATTTGTTATAGTAAATGTAACATATCTAGTAACTTATGTAACTAACTTTTTGATCAACCAATAGAGGTCATAAAACTCAGTTGATAAAAATAGCAACAGGAACGACAAAGGATTTTCATTTTAGAAGGGCTTAGCAGAAAAAAATAATTATTCAATACACATATATATTAAAAATAAGATTTACCAATAAAGCAGGGTTATGTGCTAAACTTGCTGTAGTACCGCATGAGCCAAATGCAAATCTTCATGATTACAAACAAGCACACACTTGTTTACTGAATAAACACAAAAATATACTGGTTGCATTTCTATGCTCAGGTGCATTTTTGTTTCTGCCTACTAAACAACCTCTAATTCAAAAGAAAAAGAAGGAAAAAGCAAACAAAGGAATATATTTAATGATCCTGGAGCACAATAAAAACAAACATTCTTATGTTAGACAAAAATACATTGTCAGGGTCAAAATTTGATATTTTTCATTTATGACAAAAAAATTACAATATTAAGTAAAAATCATGTGCCATGACAACAATTACAAATAAAATTCCTATAAATATATCAAACCCCTGTTTTTTTATTAGTAATATGCATTGCTAAGTGCTTAATTTGGGCAACTTTAAAGGCAATTTTCTCAATGTTAAACTTTTTTTTGAACCCTCAGATTCCAGATTGTCAAAGTTGTAGGCTGCATATCCACATATTCCATTTAAGATCTGCTGACTTTAGAGGCTGGTTAAGTACAGTCAACTCATTGTCAAGTTTGAGATCTAGTTTGAGATTATATGAGCGATTTGAAGACATGGAGCACTTTTCTGCTAGAAAATCGAACATGGTCAATAACAATGACCAGATTTTTACATTTTTACACTATCAGCAGTAGCCTAAACTGTTCATATGCAGTATAAATCATGTTGTTTCTTACAAATTCTGACTCCACAATACAAATATATTGCAGCCAAAAACCACACTCGGACAAACTTTTTATAATATTATATTGTCCAATTTCGTTGTGTGAATTGCAGCCACAGTTTAGTTGACAGGAGTTTCTCTGGTGTCCTCTTCTTCTTTTTCAAGTTTTAACATGTTGTGTGCTCTTCTGCAGAAGAGCAAAAGGTTATTTACAATTGCCTAGTAGGCTAATGGAAATGTCCCATGATTTTGAAATAAAATATACCCTTATAAATACTTCTAAAATGTTCCGTAATATTGACATTTCAATAATACATATTTTTAGAAAAGTTTGGATTTGTGTCAGAACCATTGGTTTCACAAAAATTGTTAGCTTAGCATAACCTATACAAAAAGCGAAATATCTTTCTGAAATAAACATTTAGCCATTAAACTTCAGATAAAGAAAAAAAAAAAAACCCAATACATATTATGTAAGGAGAAGCTTTCTTTATTCATTTTATACAAATTTTGCCTTTTTTCTGCCACTCTAAATGAAGATGGGTTCCTCAGAAAACCTTTTGGTGAACTGCTTTTAAACAGAACTTTATTAAAATATATATTGAGTAGTTCCAAGGATGTTAAAGGTTATTTGTGGAAACATGGAAACCAATAAAGTCAAGTAGGGCTCAGGCAGACAATTTGTTATACAGATAGCCGTTTAAACAGCACGGTGACATCTTGCCCGTGACACTACATATAAACTACATTACCCAGAGCTCCGGTGACGTGACGCACGGAGGCAGACGTAGAAAGAGATCCTATTGGTCGACCAAGTGCATGCGTGCAGTCGTGTTGTTGTCAGTGGCGGCAAGATGGCGACTCTCGGAGACGCATCAGCCCCGGGGGTGAACGGGTTAATACAACAGTTCACAGCCATAACTGGTAAATATTGACATTTTGCATTTGCAGGATTTTTTTGCACAAGCAATTTCACATGAGTAAATGAGGGGGGTGTTTAGAAGTGCTGTGTGTGTAGGGATGAATAATCGAGAGGCATCATCATTACTGCCCCCTCTGTCATGCAAAGGAAAGAGACTCACGAAAGAGCTAGCTGCTATCTCCACTTGCCAGCAAAAGAAAAGAAATAGCAGAGAAAACGCGATAGGGTGTAGGCTAGTAAACAAAGTACGCCCACGCTAATGTGAAACTCCTTCGGACTGAACTTTTGTCTGCCTGTAACGTTATTTCTGTAATTTCACCCTTGCTACATGTGTAACAGCTTTTAAATTCAAGCCAGATTAGTGCATCAGCGGGATTTTCACTCTACGGCTGTTATTCCCTCTGCCAGATGTAAACGCTACAGGTTGAGTGTGTGTGTATGTGTGTGTTTGCATGTTTTTAGCCACCGCGAGTGTTCAGCAACTTCAGTAAGTGTGTCTGTGAGCCTCAGTCCACAACATGGCGGTTTGTGGAGGCTGATTCTCAATCACTTATCCGTTTTTTCTGTATGCTTCTCACAACTCGCATCTAAGTGTAGGGAACGCGCAGAATGTATGTGTTTTAAACGCACTCGGGCTGTTCCGTTTTACTGTGAATGGACGTGTGCACGCAGGCTGCTTTAGAACATCGTATGGCGGTGTGTATAATTTCATAGTTTCAGTTGTGTTCGTCAGAAATACAAGCCATGTTTCGCAGCTACTTTTTTTGTAAAGGTGAAAGATGCGCAGGTTGTGCGCATGCGCGTTCTGAAGAGGCGGGGTATACGAATTAAAACGAGCTCGCGCTGCTTATGTGCGTTCGTGTTTCAGATTTTGATTGCCCGATTTGTTTTCATGATATTAGGCATGTTACTTTAAAAGACTGATCATATGAGATTGAATAATACTTATGGAACTGTCTAATGTATTGTTTTAGCATCCCTTACCTTTATTTGGCAATACAATATTATTATTTTTCCTTTTTTTATCATCATGCCTTTTACAACGTAGATTCAGTCAGGAAGGCCCAGCTGAATGTCTTACATGGATATATTGCTCACATTGTAATATTGTTTTGATTAATTGTTAATTTGTATAATTTATATGACTATACATACCTGCAAACAATGAAATTAAGAAGATTAGGAAAATGTGCCTGTGTGTAGTTTATGAATTAATATTTAAACGGACAAATAATGTTAAGGAAGCTTACACAAAGAAAGTATGCAGATACTTTTTTTAATTAGAAAGTAAAGATTTATTTATATAGCACCTTTCACAGACATTCACAAAGTGCTTTACAATAAAATAAAACTGGAAAACAGGTAAAAGAACACGTATCTATAAAAGAAAACATATTAAAATGAGTTAAGAATCCAGGTACCAAAAAAACACCAATGTAAAACCAGCTCACCATACTGTTAATTAAAAGCTTGACCAAAAAGATGTGTCTTTAAGTGTTTTTAAAAAATTTAACTGATCCCACAGTTCCAGGGTATCCAGGGTCCACAACACAGAAGGCACGGTCACCTTTAGTCTTAAGACAAGTTCTGGGAATGGCTAAAAGGTATTTGCCAGAACACCTCAGAGACTGGCCACAGGAGTGACTATGTGAAAGATCTTGAATATAAAGGGGAGCCTGACCATGCAGAGCTCTATATGTAGTCTTAAAATTAATCTTAAAATGTACTCTAAACCAATAGGAAGCCAGTGAAGTGCCTTAAGCACAGGAGTAATGTACGACCTTCTACTGTTGTTGGTTAAAAGCCTCGCAGCTGCATTCTGCACAACTTGCAATCGATCCATAGAAGATTTGTTCAGACAAGTGAACAGAACATTACAATAATCCAACCGTGAAGAGATGAAGGCATGGAGAAGCATCTCCATCTCTTCTTTTGACACCATATTTCGGATTTTTGCATTGTTCCTCAGATGTAAAAGCATGTACGAACAACAGACCTAACATGGCTACTAAAACAGAGTTATATCAAAGATGACACCCAGATTTCTAATATCACTGCTGTTTGAAGATGACAAACCCCCAAAAACTTGCCTAATCATTGGGGTGATGCTATCTGGAGCAAAAACCAACATTTCAGTTTTATCAGGGTTCAATTGCAGAAAACTGTCTGCAATTACAGAGAATCTACAGATTAGTTTATAAATGCATCTTTATAATGTGTGACTGATTTCATATGAGGTTTCATATTTTTGAACTTATGATTTAAGAATTTTCACTTGGTTGATGACTAAATATTTTTCCAAAAACAAACAGCTTAAAGTAATCTGTTATGCTACATTGTACGGCTTTGTCACTCCTTGTTGACACAGCACTGTATTTGTGTTTAGCAGATAATATGACACCATATAATCAAAGAAAATCCTATTTAGTGTGTTTTAGTGTGTTATTTAGTGTGTGTGAGAGTGTAGCATGAAGACATTTGAAACTGCAGTTCCAGTATTCTGTGTTTTAAGTCAGAAACTTGCCTATAGTGGATCTGCTCTTGTTTATATAAGTAAATGGTTTGCCTGTTCTTCAGCTTGTGGTAATATATGCATTTAAACTAATAAATTACAATTCAGTTGATGCGTGAATACATTTAAAATTTTCACAATATGTTTTAACTATCATAATCTGTCTAATTTATTAGAAAATTCAGTACATGCTTTTTTTAATATGCATTTTGATGGTCACTGTTTTGATGCCATGGTTCAAAATGGTAGTAAACCTAAGGAGTCCTTTCTCTTCACTGCTACTAATACCACAAATTAAACCTATTTGTATCTCATGTCTCATGTAGTCACTTAGTCAGTGTTTTAGCCAATGGAAGATTTACTCATTGACAGACCATAAATAGGAACTGGATGGTTTTTGGCTGCAAGTGTCCTGCTGGTTTTAATTCCTCTGTTCCTAGACTCTAGGGCTCCACGATTAATTCAAAGGTGATTAAATGTCATGTCCTTTTGTCAGTAGAGGCGATTCTGTAATTAGCAGTAAATCTCTAGCACATACTTTCAGATGGACCAACATTTGCTACACTGAGTAAATGAGTAAAAATGAGTGAATA
Source organism: Danio choprae (assembly GCA_903798125.1). Lineage (NCBI taxonomy): Eukaryota > Metazoa > Chordata > Actinopteri > Cypriniformes > Danionidae > Danio > Danio choprae. The sequence goes on from CAIGQW010000532.1 coordinate 8,396,957, forward strand.
AACTGCACTGTAGGTCACTGAGAAGCTATACAGCTGTCATTATCATCACTGCTGACCTATTTTCTTCTATTTAATTTTTGCAATAATCAACCGAATTTTGCATAGCTTGTCAGTGAACTATGGCTTTATGTATAAAATGTTGCTATATCTGAAAGCGTGTGCAAATACAGCATTAAAAAACATTTTTACTCCACACTCACTTCATTTATTTAGTCGAGTGATTGAAATAAGTCCCCCTGTGAGATGATTTCATAGTCATGTGTTTATTAGTCACGTAAAAAGCAATAAAAAGTCTTAAATCTTCTGTTTGTAATGCAATGCTATGGGGATTTCCTGTTTTTTTTCTTCTTTGTGTGTGTTTGGAGTTTCTGTGTGAGCGCCGCCTTGTGTTTAGGGGAGATTATCTGCTGATCACACATCTGCAGAGCTGGATGATTAATTAAAAATGAAATCAAGATCATGATTCTGAAACGCTGGGATTGCATATCTTGTCAGGGAAACTCAGCTCTGTGATCAGTAGTAAATCTCTGAAGACCAGAGGGTTCTCTCATGTGAAAACCACAAATATGTCACAAAGATTAGATCCAACAAAGGATTAAACCACTTGTATTCATTCAACATGATTAATAAACGCACAACTATGAAATCATTTCACAGAATGATTTATTTCAGACACTCAACTAAAGTTATGAAGTGAGTTTGGAGTAAAATGTGGTATTTTTATGTGTTTTAAGATGTAACTGCAGCATAGCCATAATTCACCAAGAAGTAACGCAAACACCAGTCAAATCTGAATGATAATAATCTGAAATCAGGTGCCTGATTTTTACTGCTAAAGTGCACATGAATATCACACATTGATAAATTTCATTAGCAATTTCCTCTCAAGTTTATGTGCAGTCCAATTGCAATTCTTTTGCAAAGTCTGTAAGTGAAATAACAACAGAGGTCAAAAATGATTGGTTGATCTTCCTGCAGGCCATAATACACAAAAGTATATAGTTTCTATTACATTCTCAAAATCAGCCAGTAATCTTTAAAAAATACAAGTGCAGAATCAAGCTTGTTGCCGTTTCTAGTATTTCTAATATTTGCCTTAGTTCATTTCATAGTTTAGGGGTTCTTTGATGTTTTTGTAAGCAAGATGGTGAGATTGTACAGATTAAACGTGTAATGCATTTAGACTGTTTTTATTCTAGCTCATGTTTAGGCAGTTGTTAATATTTAAGTGTGTTTCAGACGGAAAGAGTTTTATCCATGAATTGTTTTTCTTGAGCATTGCATTTACCTCCGACAAGTCATTCAGTGTTCAATGTTTGTTACACCACTAGAGAAATGAACTCTAGAAAAGAAAATTCCACTGAATATTTGCGCTGTATTAGCCTACGTTAATGAAGCATGATATATTGGCGGCTATATTAGTATTGCCTTTAAATGCTTATTTTAAATGTTATTAGCCTGATGAGAAAATAAATCATGACAGTCAATTGTCCACATTGTTTGCGTTTGGTTTTGTAATCAATTCATAAAAAATTTATACAATTACAAAAATTGTATTTATCTGCCCAACGTGCCCATGTATCGGTTATTGGCTTGCTAATATAAAGAATTATCGTTCCATATTGGTGCATTCGTAGTCTGTGTCTATTATTTTAAGTTTCCTGTTTGTGGCATCTTAATTATATAATGTACATGTTTAAATCTCTTTTTAAAACAAGTAATGAAAGCCACATTGTAAATTATATATTTTTTGTTTTAGCAACAACACAGATTTTATGTATGTATGTATGTATGTATGTATGTATGTATGTTACTGTTGACATCCCTAATGCTGATGTTTGACCTCACATAACAGATGCTCTTGTTTGTTTGCAGGAGCCACAGAGAGCGTAGGGAAGCATATGTTGGAAGCATGTAACAATAACCTTGAGATGGCCGTCACCATGTTTCTGGATGGAGGAGGCATCGCAGAGGAGCCCAGCACAAGCGCCAGTTCAGCCAGAGCGTCCAGCAGCAGAATCCCACCTGTAGAGTGAGTGACTGACCTCAGATCAGCCTCTCCATTGTGATGTGTTTAAGTTACTGTGAGTCTGAATGTTGTCTTTATTTCTCTGTCAGAGATGAAGTGCGAGCACCCATTCCTCAGAAGCAGGAAATTCTGGTGGAGCCAGAGCCCCTGTTTGGAGGTATGACATTTATACTTGTGATCTGTCCAGAACAGAGGCATGTTGCACAAAACTAGTTGAACAAACTCCGGCTTGTAAATTGTGGGTTTGACAAATTCAAAGAAATGTAAACTGGTTAAGATCAGTGTAAGCTGTTTCAATCACAATGCTTGATATAAATGTTCTCTGTCAACTTGGGGTTTAATGATTAACTCTGGAGCGCGTGTATATGAAAGTATAACAGCCAATGACATGACACACAAAAGAGACAGATAGTGTCAATTTGAGTCAGTTATCGTGAGAAAATCTTAAACGGAGAAGTGAATTGACTAAGACATATTATTATCAGATTTATAAAGAATTTAAACACGTATACTAGGCAGAAATAAACACTGCTGATGCTGCAAAACTTTTAGAAGGCAACTGAAATAAATAATTATTATTATATCAATGCAAATCAGTCATTTATTTTAATAATGTAGGTTCACAAACAGGTCATAAGCATTCATTTTAAAAGCTTTAGGAATTAGTGCTAATTTGTGAATGTAATATTTATTGTATGTAATATTTAAACCTAAATGTTCATTTAAAGGCATTAGTCATATTAATTGACAAGTCAAAAGTATTTAAATATCTAATAAAAAGTATGAATAATAATAATTCATATATTATAAACTAATTATTAGGAACCAAAAAATAACTATATTTGACAAAAATGTGCGTTTTAGTGTAAAAAACTTTAATTTGGAGCAAAAAGACGCACAGGGACCTGGAGTGGCTTTATTGCATCAGATGTACATGACTTTACTCAAAACTGAATGGTCCAGTTTGGTAACCTGGAGCAGGTTAGCCATGTAGCATTAGTTACCATAACAACAAAACCCGATCAAAACCAACCTCCCTTCTTGAGCATGAAAACTCAGAGTTTGCTAAAAATAAACATGAACTTTAAAAAACTGAAACCGGTTTTATGCAACAGGCTTCAGTGTTTCCCCTATATTTTTTTAGGCATTAAAAATGTACTTGAATATGGCGGATGCTCAAATGACAAGCAAGTAAAAGAATAATCCTTTTTTTTTTTTATTTTATTTTAACTTTGTTTGTGGCTTTTAAAGTGGAGCAAACCTTTTAGTTGTTACATCAAATTTAGCTGAAATGGAAACTATAATCATAATCATAAAAACAACAATAGTACCAGTTATATTATTCATATTTATATGTATTTATTTATATTATAGCTAATGGGCAAGTTATATTTTATATACTTTATAATTGTTATGATTTCACTTATAAAAAAAGAGAAAAAGCTAAATGTATTTATTTAGAGTTTACTGCAGCTGTTTACTGCAAAATGTAGATATTGTGACCATTTACAGCTTTTACTAAATGAACATAAAATGAAAAGAAAATGGCAATTATCCAGTGGGAAATCCTCTCACGAAACCCTGCTGAAACCTATTTTGTTCAACTAATCTAATAACATCTCTCTTTCTCAGTACCAAAGAGACGGAGACCAGCACGATCAATCTTTGATGGATTTCGGGATTTTCAGACTGAAACCAGTAAGTACATGTGCAGCATTTAGATGGCACATACTGTACGGGGTCTGGTTGATCCTATGATGTTGTGCTGTGAATGTTCAGTCCGACAGGAGCAGGAGTTGAGAAACGGAAGTGCAGTGGACAAGAAGCTGAGCACGCTTGCCGATCTCTTCCGTCCCCCCATCGAGCTCATGCACAAAGGCAGCTTTGAGACGGTGAGCTTCTCCGCAGCTTTAGTTTAAAACAGTGGTTCTCAATTCTGGTCCTCGGGACCCAACGCACAAGTATCAGTTCATGGATCTTTCTGTTAAAGAGTTAATGATCTAAATCAGCTGTGTTAAGTAAGAAAAATATACAAAATGTGCAGGGCAGGTGGGCTCGAGGCCTGGAATTGAGAACCACTGATTTATACACATTAGCATTACATCCAGTGATTGGATAATTCATTCTTTATTGTTCTGTAATATTTTAATGGAAAAAAAGAAATGCAACTAATGTTTTAACTGTAGTTTAGGCTCTCTTTTAGAGTCTAGTAGGGCCTGATGGTTCCCTTGTGACAATACACAAAAATAATGTCAAATTAAATTGAGATATGTTGTTGCTGTTTTCACGCACATTTTGGCTCGTCAAAATCCATTCACAGCAACAAAAATTCTAAGTTGCGGCTTGTTATTTCATGAAGTGTCGAATCCACCAAAATGTTTCTTTCTCGTGAATACAAAATGAAAAAATATATATGTAAAAAAAAAAGTATAAAAATGAAAGCTAATACAGAACAATAATGAAAATTTTGTTAGATATGATTTTTTTTAAGCATTAGATTTGACTGAAGTGTAAAATATTGCCTGTAGGATATATGACAGAAAACAGAACCTTATAAAGGATTGGGAAATATCCACTTACAGGAATCACTGGCTTAGTATAAATAACCATACAGCAACCATGTTTTTTGCATAACATTGCAGAAAAAACTAGTTCATCTGTTTTAATTTATTTGTATTAAGTATGGAGCATTCTTGCAAGTCAACCAGTTTTGTGTATTAGAACTTATTTTATGTGTATTTGTCACCTTAGGCAAAAGACTCGGGTCAGCTTGAGAACAAATGGCTGATGATCAACATTCAGAATGTGCAGGATTTCGCCTGTCAGTGTCTGAACCGGGACGTGTGGAGCAATGATGCTGTGAAAACCATCATCCGAGAACACTTCATATTCTGGCAGGTACATTTAAATGGACATTATGAATGTCTTCTGTCTCTTCATCTGCTTTTGATGTGATGTGACTTGGCTTGTCTTGTGATTGTTAGCTGTTGAATTGTTTAGGAAAATGATTTTTGTTTACAGGTTTACCATGACAGTGAGGAAGGGCAGAGGTACATTCAGTTTTACAAGCTTAACAAGTTCCCCTATATTTCTATTTTGGACCCCCGTACAGGTGAGACACAAAAGGCAACCTTTTCTCCCAATGATGTATATTTTTGTTTTCCAGATTTAAAAAAATGCATAATGCTCATTTGATCTATGAATTGATGTTGGTGTTGTTGTTGTCTTTTATTAAACATAATTTTTGGGATATGAATCCGCCTCATTAAAAGTATGATCTCATAACAAGATTTATGTCAATGCAAGTTCAGTTTGTAAAAGCAAATACCTCTAGACTTATTTAAACATGAAATATTCTATAGTCTATACCTTAAAACAAAAAATAAAGATAAAGTATGCTTTACAAATATTCAAGCCTTAAATTTGAAAACCTATGTCAACTTGTCACCAACATTAATTGTATGATCCCATTAATTTCATGCAAAAATATATTCAAATAAAATGCTTCAGATTTGGATATAAAATATTTTTTACATGACAGTGATATTGCTGTAGTTCATGAACATTCAGTTATTTTTGTTTTTAAATGAACTAAAAAGTGATAATTGTAATAAAAAAAAAGATAATAAATGTGATAAATGTAGAAAAATGGTAATAACATGGTAACGTGCAAAACATTAAATTATTTGCTCATTCATTGCCTTCATATGCCTATGTTCCACCTGGTTAAATCAGGAATACAAAATAATGCTGTACTGATATTTAATGTTTTTTAAGGGTAATAAATGCTTGCAGTCTATGTGAAGGGGTCCTATTATGCTCTTTCAGAAAATCTTGATTCTGTGGTGTACTAGAACACTCTCTCATGTTTTAGCCCATCATTTTTAACATAATTTGCATTATTACAATAGCTTTGGGTTTCAGACATTTGAATACACAAATGTATTAGCAAAACAAAACATTTATGATTTGTAAAATGCATGCTGATGTTTATGGCAATGACAATCATTTTACACATAATCTGAAGGTGTGTGACTGTATTCACATCAGATGCACAATGTTTAGGTAACTAGAACATTTACTCTATTAATCTGCCAGTTAAACAGTCACATTCATATATTTTGTGAGAAGTTGATAAATTAACATGTTGTATATCCAGCAGCTCTAACATGGCGGAACAAATATGATCGTTATTAAGATGTTTAAACAGTGAAATGTCTTTTTACACATTTGAGAATCAGATCAGAACATATAAAATATTTACCAATATAATAAATTTGTGCAGAGAAGATTGGTCAAGAGAATTGTACAGAACCTTCGCACACGCATATCAGAGGGGCAATGTTATTGTTGTTTTTCCCCTCACTATCGCAATCATTCGAATTTCTGTTGCCAGAATTTGGGCCGCTTTGTGACATCACAAACCGCATAAAACAATGCTTGTTGTCCAAATGAGGCATTCTTTGTAGTTCTTGAAAAGAGAAAACAAAGTATCTCCCTTTTACTGAAAAAATGCTGGGTTCCACACAATTCCTTCATGTTGTTCCAACACAAATTAATTAAGTTAACTTAATCGTTAATCATGGCAAATTTCAGTGGATTCAACATAAAACAATTAGGTTGCCCAAAAACAACTTAGGAACTTTGTTGTTTCAACTTTAATTAAGTAGTTTGAACAAGCAACAAAAGTCCTTTTTTGACTGTTGGAGTGGACTTTTTGGAGATTTGTAACTTTATACTTTATACTTAAGCTCAAGCATGCACACTTCTTATCTAATATTTTTTTCTGATATATATTTAATATCAAGTTTTCATCTCTTACAAACAGGACAAAAGATGGTCGAGTGGAATCAGCTGGACGTGTCCTCATTCATGGATCAGGTCACAGGTTTTCTATCAGAGCACGGCCAGCTGGATGGACAGTCCAGTCAACCTCCGGCCAAACGGGCTCGTTCTGTAAGTGTAAAGTCCTCATTCAGAAAGAGCATTTTACGCATCTTTCCTTGACATCACATTATTTTATGTCCATGCAGGAGAGTTTGATAGATGCCAGCGAGGACAGTCAGTTAGAGGCTGCTATCCGGGCCTCTCTTCAAGAAACACACTACGAGTCCACTCAAGAAAAGGCAGAGTCGCGCTCAGATGATGATTCAGATGCAGAGCCTTTCTCTGACAGCGAAGGCCTCATCTCAGTCGACGGCTCTGATAACGAGGCCGGTGCAGGGGAGGATTCTTTAGATGGACATGCCTCCACAGAATTAGCCCCTCCCACCCGATCAGATAGTCCTGCCCATCACAGGAAGTCCCCGCATAAAGAGTTGTGCCACAGGAAAGAGGAGAGTAAGAAGAACCACCTCGAGCCAGTGGGGCTCAATCATGGTCAGACGGGACAAACAGAAAACCACAGATCCACATCACAGCAGCCTTCAGAACCGGCCGGCACCAGCACAGCAGATCCAGAAGACAACGGTATATAGTACAAACAGAGATGGTTGAGAATTAATTACCGTTGTCTGTTGCTCACCCTCGTGTCATTCTAAAGATATATTTTTATCAAAAATTGTTTTAAAAAAATCTACAACTCAAAAATAAAGCACTATAAAGGCACCTTAAAGTGGCAGTTCAACCAAAAATTGAAATGGCTATTAAATTGCTTTCCCTCAGGACATCGAAGATGTAGGTCTTCAGTAGAGCATTAAAGAATTCTTTTTGCTAAAAAGTGACCGTTAGTGATTCATAAAAGTCAACTGTGACTTTGAGAGTAAAAAATATATATACAGGCAGAGCAGAATTAATACCCATGGCTTCCGATAATATCTTGAGGTCTTTTGATGTGAAGTGATCAGTCGTGAAACCATCAGTCAACCTTGTCAAATGGTTATGAGCATGTTAAAAACACTCGGGTATGAGTGTCCTATCCCGTACTTGTGTGCTATATTGCAAGTCTTGGTTATCTAATAGAGTTTCAGACTTAGTTCTGTCATTTTTTTTAAGCTGTCGCATGGAAAAGAGCTAATATTCGAACTTGACACTTGTGTTGTGCAGATAAAAAACCCATACACTTAAAATGACATCAGGTTGAGATAATGATGACAGCTTTTTCCTTTTTTGATTGTTTATACATAAAGGTTTTGAACATTCATACATTCTGATTCTGATAAGGAACACATTAATAAATGTATTAAAATGACTCTGTCCACAGGTCCGAAGGCCCGGTTAATGCTGCGATATCCAGATGGCCAAAGGGAACAGATAGCGTTGTCTGCTAAAGCTAAACTCATGGTGGGTATGGCCTTCACTTGTCAGACTTTTCACAATTGTTAACTTTGTTGCCATTGTGAACGTAACCTCAAATTTTTAAGACCTAGACCTAAAGACCTAGCTGTAGCTATACTGGAAAACACAGGCAAAAATCTATTTCAACTTCTGCATAAAAGCGGAGTAATATGGCACAATGCATAAATGTGCATTAAACAATTATACTATATAATAACGATATATAGTTATTATAGCCTACATGTTTTGTTACCTCGTTACAACCACGAAATGGTAGGAAATTCCACAATATACATGTTAAACTAACAAAATATACATTTAAACAGACTTTATGCCTCTTTGAGGTGTTGCTGAATTGCTGTGAACAGATTTCAAAGAACTGCCCACTTTCTCTTCCTGCCTTTCCTGTTTTTTAAATAAAAAGTCCCAAATACATGATATGTTTGATACAAGCTTAGATAAACTTAAAAATAAGGGTAAAAATTATCATTGTTGTAGTCTTATTAGGAAGCGCTGTGGCCAATCAAACAGTCTGGGGAGTGCATATTAATGATCCTATCTGGATTGAGAGAATCTGTGTTTTGTTTTGATTATCCTGTTTTCACCATGATTTTGTCATTTTTGTGTACTGAACCCTTATCCAACTATACCTAGGTATAGGTAGATTTCCATTATATGGGATAATATCACCTTCGACTTACTTGATCCATTCAAAATGGATTATAGGAACAAAACCTAACAATGGTTCTTAGCTGTTATAAATTCACTGTAAACCTTTGCCTATCAGGTCTGTTTGCTTTCTATTACATTTGCAATTGCACTCATATTGTCTTGCTTGTGTGATAATTGCATAATGTCTTAATTACAACCCCCCCCCCCAAACAAACAGGATAATAAGTTGAATTATGTGCTTGCTTTTGGACACTAAAGGTGTGTTCTTGTTTGTTTTTAGTGAATGAAGTGAATTACATATTCGATAACGCCTTGTACATCACTAAAACAACTATTATAAGTTTTTGAAAGACAATAAAGATCACACACACCCCTGCACTACCATTAATATGTGTTAAGATGAGTTTGAACGATGAAACAAAAATGAGTAATTATACAATTCATTTTATTTGACCTTTGTTCTTCTCTTGTAGGCACTGGTGAGACATGTTCAGTCTAAGGGATTCCCCAATGAACGCTTTGAACTTGTCACCAACTTCCCCCGCCGAAGACTTGCTCATTTGGACTATGACATCACACTGCAGGAAGCAGGACTGTGTCCGCAGGAAACTGTGTTTGTGCAGGAGAGAAATTAGCCCCGCCCCTTGTAGATAAACCCCACCCCTCATGTCCCGTCACTTGTGCCCTAGAAAGACTGAATTGACTGCGCCCTGTTACCACATTTGTCTTTTTTCCTTCTTTTTTTATAAAAATAATAATTCCCAAATACCAGAACATTTAGTAGTTCATTGGGATAGTCCCTGAGCTGCATTTGTTAACATATTTATTTACAAAAACCTTGGCGCATCCCATCCTTTCTGGGTGTAAATCCTGTCAAGAAAAGACAGTCCATGTACACAAGTTGTGCTCATGTTTATATGGAAACCGAATCCCCAAAAGCTAAAAATTACCTTGATTTAGGGAAAACGTTGTGTATCAAGTATATGCAAAGTTTCATAGAATTGGAATATGAGTTCGAAAATGATTTCAAAGGCATCTGAGCAGGTTGGAGTCCTGTTCAACACGGGCTCAGGTGATGAATCGGGGTGGATGGTTATTATTTAGAGGCAAACCCTCACATATCTCATCTTCAATGTGCAGGAATGGATGGATTAGAGTGACATTTAGCTATAGTAAGTTTCTGTCTCCTTTTTTATATATTGCATCATTTCCACAAAAAAACTGATTCTCAAATATAATCATTGAAACAAAAGGGACAGCTGCTTTACCTGAGTATTTCTTCAGCTTCTGTTTCTTCAGTACATGTTCAGGTTGTCTTTTGTGACGGTTCTTATTAAGAATGTTGCATCTTGAACATATTTAACTATCATTATATTTGCAATTTTGTAATTAAGATTATTAGGGGGTCAAGCACCGAAGGTGCGTAGGCACCTATTGTATCCGTTCCGGTTCTTCTTATTATTATTATTTCGGCTTCTTCTTCTTTCATTTTCTTCTGCTCTGGGAGTCTATGGCAGCCCTATGAACCGTTTATGGCATTTGCGCAAACTTTGGCACACTGATAAAAGACAGTCTGATTTTCAACCACAACAAATTTGGACTCTCTAACTCAAACTCTTTAGCGCCACCACTTGTCCAAAGTTGCACTTATGTTTATCTTTATAACTTTTGAACCAAATGGGCTACAATCAAAATTCCGATTCTGATTCAAACGCACCCTATGACATCATTTTCCATCATGAAAACTTTTTCGATATTTCATATTTTTCATAAAACGTATTTGAACGAACTCGTCCTAGGCCGTTTGTCTGATTTACACCAAAATTTAATCACATGATCTAAAGACCATGCTGACTAAAAGTTATTGAATTTGAGTTTAGACGAACCGTTTTTCGATTAACTTGCAAACAAATTTAACGTAGAGCTTACGAAAATAACGCATTGACGTATTCACACCAAACTTGAAGGTGCTCAAAAAGATTCATCACAGTGCCACCTTTTGGTCAAACGTTATAACGATATTTTTAAAAATGCTAATAACTTTTGACTAGTTTTGCCTATTGTTATGAAACTTGTCTTGATACATTCCTTGGGTTGTCCTTAGAATATTGATACCAATTATGCCTAACTGAACTTCCTGTCTAATTACTAGACAGTAATTAACTGAACTTCCTGTCCACCATATAGCCTTAAGTCAAAAATCTACTTTTTCGAACTCCTCCTACATCGTTTGGCTGATTTGCACCAAATTTGGCTCCGATCATCTTCAGACCATGCTGACAAAAAGTTATGGAATTTGTGTTGATGAGTGTAATGGTTTTTGTTTACTGCACCGACAAATATGATGGCATGATGCCAAACTACATTTGAGGCTGTATCTCTGTGATAGTTAAAGATAATGACACCAAATTTTAGGTCTGTCATTATAGCCTCACACTAACCAGATGTGTGCAGATGTGACCAGTCAAGAGTTATAGGAAATGTATTAGCCATTAATAATGAAACACAAATTTAGTAATAACTTTTGACTGCATATGCTTATTTTTATTAAATTTGTCTCAAATTATTCCTTGGGTCATGCCGACAATACAGATACCAATTATGCCATAATCTGCCAAACCTCTTCTTTGCAACTCCTAGACCGTTGGTCCAATCTTCACCAAATTTGACTCTGATCATCTTTAGACCATGTAGACCAAAAGGTATGACATTCATGTTGATAGACAAAACTGTTATCATTTAGCATATGTACACACTTGATGTAATGTTGCCAGATGACATTACAGGCTGAATCACTGCAGTGGTTTGAAGTATTGAAACCAAACTTAAAGTGTGTGATCTAGACCTGACATTGACCAAACTACGTCAGTTTGCACCACCTTCTGGGTAAAATTGACAAACAATAAAATATTATCAATAGAAGTCATACAAAATTTATCAAATGGCTTTTGAATAGTTTTGACTATTGTCATGAGACTGGTCTTGCAGACTCATTGGATTATACAGAGAACATTTATATAATTTATTCCCTAATTGACACGACTTCCTGTCCACCATCTTGAATTAGTTTCAAAATCTGTTGTTTTGAACTCTCCATAGATCGTTGGCCCAATTTCCACCAAATTTGGCTCAGACCATGCTGCCAAAAATTATTGAATTTTCCTGTTGCTCTGTAGCTTGTTGCCGTGCTTGTATATGATGTGGCTGCTGGGCTGCTTGGCCCCAATGATTTGCTGCTTGTCCCTTTATTAATCTGGGGTCGCCACAGCGGAGTGAACCGCCAACTTATCCAGCATATGTTTTACGCAGCGGATGCCCTTTCAGCTGCAACCCATCTCTGGGAAACATCCATACACACCCATTCACACTCATACACTACGGACAATTTAGCTTACCCAATTCACCTATACCGCATGTCTTTGGACTTGTGGGGGAAACCGGAGCACCCAGAGGAAACCCACGCCAACACAGGGAGAACATGCAAACTCCACACAGAAACGTCAACTGACCCAGCCGAGGCTCGAACCAGCAACTCCTTGCTGTGAGGCAAACGTGCTACCCACTGCGCCACTGTGAGGCCCATATTTATTATTTGATTTTACTTAGTAATGCTCCAACATCATGAATAGTATGAGCAAAAAAGTAGTATTGGGTTAGATCCTTTTTTTGCCTTTAGAACTGACTTAGTTCTGTATGCCATAAATTAAACTAGTTGCTGGAAACATTCATCTGAGATTTTGGTCCATATTGGCATGATGGCATCACACAGTAGGCTGCACATCCTCAAAGGCATAATCTGCATAATCTCATTTGAGTATAGTGAAAGGAGGTGAGATGATTTAAGCTTTGTGGCCTGGCATGTTATGCTGCTAGAAGTAGTCATCACGAGATGTGTTCACTGTGGTTATAATGGATCAACATGAATAGCAGTGATGCTCTAATAAATGAAATAGCAGTGGTAGACTGAGGCATTTATACATTGCTCTGTAGGTACAAAGGTTCCAAAGTGTGCCAAGAAATCATCACCATTACACAAAACAGCAGCAGTAACTGTTGGTACATAATAAGATGTGTCCGTACTTTCATGTTATTCCTATTACTAGTTCCTATCATAATAACATTTTTCCTGTCTTTTATTGTGCAAATTCTATTTGAGCCTGTGTGAATAGTAGTCTCAGTTTTACCAGTGTACTGCTCTTTGACAAGGGTATAAACTGAGGTTGGAACCAGCTCCAAATGGGCTGGTCAGCCTCAAGTGGATGGCAGTTGAGCTCCAAGTGGGCTGTAAAAACCTCCTGGAGTTCTAATTTATTTAATATCTTATACATGACACAGAGTCCAACCTATTGTGTTTTATGAATGTCTATACCTACCCCAACGCTAAAACCCATCTTCACAGTAACCTGTTGTGTTTTTTAATGTCTACTGCACCTACTTCAACCCTAACCCTCTAGCCACTTGTGGCGTAAGTCCCTCATACTTGGAGGTCACCCAGCCTACTTGTGGTGTAATCCTCCTACTTGGAGGTCTCCGGGCTGCAGCAATACCTACTTGTGCACTTCTACTGGAGCCCATCTGCTTCAAGGTTGGATGCGTTGTGCATTCAGTTATGTCCTTCTGCAGACTTTGGTTGGAATAAACGATTACTTTTTTCTGTTTTGACTTGCCATTGTCTTTGTCAACTGAGCCAGTCAAGTCATTCTTCTCAATGTCTTTAATTAGCAAAGCATCTTTACCCACAGAACTGTCTGGATATTTTATGTTATTTGGATAATTTTCTCTGAAACCTAAATATAGTTGTGTTTAAAATCCCAGTAGTCTGATGCTAAGTTGGTGACGTGATTAACTGTCAATGAGCAACTTTTCACCTGTATCCGAAAGCTAAAAAATATTGGCTTTAAATCTTCGGATCCTAATCTAGCTTTAGTTCCTGTTTCAAGATACCTTTATCTGGTTGGGTCAGGTAAGGGTCAGATTAGGCACTTTGTGGAAGATAAAAAAGATTCAAGTTTAAGCATTTATGGGCTGTAATATGCACTCTGCAGACATGAGGAAGTACAGCTGTTCAGGTTCAGAATAGGCACTTTGCTGATCATGATGATGGATACTATGACTTAGGTAGTTATGGATCCGATTAGGTACTTTGTGCCATTGAGGAAAACCATGGTAAAGAATAAGAGGTAAGGGTGCACCTTTTTGAAGATTTACTAGCGTTTCGGCAAATCCTTCATATTATTTTTAGGTTAACTGGCTTAAGTTTATTATTATTGTGTTAACTTGTGTTAAAGCACAAGCCTTCGCACCAACTATTTGTCCTATGACAACTAATTCGAATTATTAATTTATCACAAACCATCTATTTTCAAAAGTGCATAAAGAGCCCACTAAGACATGGAAAGCACCTGGTTCTCGAGCACTACTGTTCTCATGGCATCTCTTTTATCTTTTCATCTCTTTTATCAGACAGTGTGTCTCACCATTGAGTGTACCCAGTCAGTGCTGGCCTGCCTGAATTCATTAAGGGGGAACAGCAGTTCCATTGAAATTATTCCAGAAACTCTTGGGGCATATGGCATCTGTAGACATCGGCACTCCACTTAGATGGCCTCAAATGAGGGTGCTTCAGCACGTGGGATTTGTTCTTGCCATTAGCTCAGCTCTTGTACTGGGCTAGAAGATTCATAGTCTCCTGACATTTTACTCTACTCATCAGATTGTGTTACTAGGGTTTACTGTACATCAATACTGTATTATTTTGTGTCAAGCTGAACGTTAGGTTACTTGTGTAACCCCAGTTCTTTGAGAACACAGTGAGGTATCTCACTAAACGCCCCAGGCATGACCGACTATGGAAACACCATTTACACCGTCTGAAGGACAGATAAATCACATCTCGCGATTACCTGCTGTGATTTCCTGAATCGCCATTCAAAGCACGCTCTTCCCAAGTGTAATGCATGAACAAAAGCTTGGTAAGATACATTAAGAACTGCATGAGCCAATGAAGGCGCTGTGACGTCAAGGCGATAAAACTTGATAAATGTATGTGTGGAAGACCAACTCGTTGTCGTACAAATATCTCTTACTGAAATCCCTCTAAACAAAGCCCATGAGATAGTGATACCTCTTTTAGAACGAGCTCTTAAGCCCTCTGGGGGATGAAAGACCCCTAGATGTATAGGCTAATTAGATCACCTCCACCATCCAATGTAAGAGCCGTTGAGAGGAAATAGCTTCATCCCTACAGCGAGTGGCCCATGAAACAAATAATTAATCCCTTCTCTTGAATGATCGCATCCTGTTTATATAGAGGCGTAATGCTGTACAAGACACAAAGTGTGCATTTTTTTCTCCTACGTTGACAAACAATTCGGGCTAATATCCATGGATGCTTGATGAACTGATAAGGCATGTAGCTCGCTCACTCACACAGAGACTAAAGCAAGCAGTAAGACCATCTTTGGTGATAGGAGCTTAATGGGAATATTCTGAATAGAGGTTCAAATGGGCCGGAGTTAAGGCATCCAGAACAAGAGACAGATCCCATGATGGGACCAGCCGCTTCGCTACTGGTCTCACGCACCACCTCTTTCATAAAACGGCATATAAGAGGGTGTCGTCCCACTGAATCCTCTTCGAACCCCACATGGCTCCACATGACTCTGTCCAGGGTGGGAAAAATTAGACTTAGTGGTGGGAATGCGTACAGCAGAAATACAGTAGACATTTTGTGTTTGCCCATGAGGCGAAGAGATCTACGAAAACCCTGCCGTACATCTCCCAAATCTGATTCACCACCTGTGGGTGGAGAACCCATTCTCCATAAGGGGGTCAGGTTGCCCCTCATCAGAAGATTCCAGCTAACTGAAGCCTGTAACCCCTGGTCAGAGTTGTGAGGACTCACCGCTGCGGAGAACACTCTATCTAGGCCTCCAGATAAAGGGACAGAGGCTGCTACCAAACCAACTCCACTGGTGGAGCGCTGGCGCCCTCTTGTGGCCAGAGAGAGAACCGGCCAGGTTCTGTTTGGCTCAGAGACTGACCTGTCTCTCGGATTTTGTTAGCATTTGTTTTTTTTCTGTGTTTATTTTGTTTTTGGGTTTCTGCACTCTGCATTGATTCTGGATGCTACACAGGGAATGAAGTGCTTTGTGATTGCACCTGCTTTGTGCTGTGTGTTTTGGCGGTCTAGACGCAATCAAAAATTTCCTGCCCTGCATCAGAGGAATGGGCCGAGCAGGAACAAGAAGACATAGTGCCTTTTTAAGAGCCAAGCAGAGGTCAAAAGTCTCCTTGTCCTTTTTCTAAAGGTTGCATCTCTGCCTCATCAACACGAAAGACTGACGGATTTAGCCATAGTGATCGCTCGCCTGCAACTATGAGAGCCATGGTACAGCTGCAGCTTTGCACCGCCCCACGTGAGGTGCGTAGGTTCAGATCTTTAAGGTTGCAGATCTTCTCCCAGACACCCGAGTTTGGATTGCCGATGTCCAGCTGCTTGCCAAGCTCCATATTTCAGCTTGATAGGCCATCAACAATGGAGTGACGTTCAATGTCCTCACTGCTAGCGCCAAAGATTTATTTATTTTCTGGTCCATGGAAGCAGTGAAGCGTTCCATCTTACCATGGGACAAAGTGGTTAGAGGGCCCCAGCCCCTCCATTTCACACACACATCGAGTGATAAGTAACCCTTGATGGGTGCACGATTGGTAAAGGGTCATTGGTAAAGGACCACGTCATCTCCGTGACACAATCTGGCAGAGCGGGAAGCAGTTGTTTTGCTGGCGGAGCGCGGGAAGTAAGCCATTTCCTGTCATAAATATCCCGTTTAACTCCCGGATCACCAGGTGTTACAGGCCACACAGAGCTTGACACCAACACGTTTGAAAACCTCTGTAAGATCGCAATCCACCACCGTTGATGCCACCTCACAGCTCTTCGCGCTACTCGGCCTGGATGCATTGCAAGAACGGGGAGATGAGTTGGCATCTCCTCATCCCCTTCCATCTCATCGCTGTCCGCCAGCCGCTGCTTGTCAAACTATGGCTCAAACTCGGGGAATTCTAACTCCATGATATTCCCCCATGAAGCAAGATTGACAACGTCAACCTTGACTGTTGTTACAAACTGTCCAGCTCTAGACAGTCTGCAACATAAATGAGAGCACACACCGTCAATTAAATAATAAAAAAATAAAATCTTTCAACCAAACAAAAATTCTGGTGCTGAAGAAAGGCAGCTCAAGCCAAGACAAAAACGCAAGCTTTTCTCCTGATGGAACAAAAGAGGAACCCTTTTATCATGCATCACCGGCAACGCGACACCTGTAATGCACTCCAACCTGCGCACACAAGGGAACTCGTGACCTCAAGACAAGAGCGTCATCTAGTGGGCAGCCCAGCACCAGCAAAAGAAAAGAAAACGAAACCATAACACTGTACATTTTGAGAACAGAGCAGCATAGCCATGGTGTTGAAGGAAAGTCTTCACAATGAAGAGAACAAGAATGCTGATTCGGGGAATCACAGGAGATTGTAATAGTAGTGGACCGCGGTAAAGTTAGTTTGACGTTTGATATTGATTAGACATTCGGTTTAAAACCAATTAAATTCTTTGCTCCTGTTATAGTTTGCGCCATAAATATGTCAGATAAACTTAAATAAGGCTTAATTTCTCGATAAAAAAATAAATTAATTAACCGTACGAATGAATTAAACAATTCAACCATATGAAATTATACAATGAAACCAGGACCAAAATGTTCAGAAAAACATCCTGGAATGTCAAACATCAAACTAACTTTACCGCAGTATGGAGTGGGTAGGCTCCTAGTCGCGAGCTGTGATTTTGTCTATCCTTTAGACCGATGTTTGTAATTGGTGCTTCCATAGTCTGTCATGCCTGGGACGTTTCCCTATAGTGAGATACAGAGCGATTGTTTGAATGAGAACAACACACACACACATACATATTTACCACTGCCGTTTGGATTTCATAATTTAGAGTTGTTTATTTGTTGTTTATTTTATACTGGTAGGAGGTGAGGTATTTTGTGCTGTAAAAATATCCTGCTTATTATGCATGCCATTTGAAATTTCTGTAGAGATTAAGATTGGCTATAATTTTATTTTATCATCTTAAAGTTACTCTGATGCCTGAAGTTTAATTGACAAAGTCAAGAGGTTTAAGTTTGCCTTGACATTGCTAAATGCCAAATATGATTTACAGAAGATCTTGAGATGAGACAAAGGAAGAAACATCACATAGCTCCAGAAGACAGGATGTTTCAAGACAAGTTCTCTCTGAAGTTCAATAACACCCTCAAGCATAAGAAACAGATTTAAGTTTGAGAATCCGTCCCTTGTGAACATTCTGCTGGATCAACTAATTAACATCTATCATTGTATGACTGTATTCTATGAGGATGTTGTCATTTAGGAAATATGAAATCAGGACTCTTGATTTTTTGCACTCTCTTATAGGATGCAGGATTTTTAAAAAATGCAGTAGTTTCGAACTTGATAACTTGTCTCTGAATTGTCAGAAAAAAAGAAAGAGTTTTCAGTTAAAGCACAGGTGTGAAATTGCTGAACTGGGATAAGAAGAGTGAGCAGTGATATAATCAGACATGATGAAAAAAACAAAAACAAAGCCAGTAATCACCAGTAAAGCCACTTCACCAGTAATGATGACATTTTCAACCATCTCAGTCAAATCCGCTAAAATGACCAACTGGCTGTATCCAAAATTGCCCCTATACCATCAAATAGTGCACTATTTGAGGGAGCTGCCATTTCTAGTGTTGTCTGAAACCATAGTGGACATTCTGAAGTGCACTCAATCAATCCCACAATGCACCACAATGACAAATGTAAAGCCATAACCCATGTACACTCAACAGCTACAAAATACCCATAAAGCACAGATTTTGCACGTCAAATGAATTTTCACATCTGACAACTAGATGGCATCATTAATCATATCAGTAAGTCTGTGTGAACAGGAAGTTGCTGAAACTTTTATTTCAGTATGTTGATGCACTTCCAACTGAAACTGTCTATTGAGTAGGGGGCGGGGATTCTTTTGCACGTCATTGCATTTTGCACCGGATTAATTATTCACCTTAAGAATAACAATGTGAGCTAGCAAAGCAAACATTGAAAATTTAGATTTCACGAGGACTTAAAAATCTGTATTGTGAAGAACATCCAATTGAAATATGTCTTTAAATAAGAAAAAAAAAAGTAGGGCATGGCATGATTTCATCCTATTGGAACATTGAAAGATGGCTGTTGCAAACAAAATGGAGTAAGATCGATGAATAGACGAAAGCAGGGCAGAAACGAGACAAATTCACTCACTCATTTTCTTTCACTCCTTCATATGAACTAATGTAGGAAATAGTGAATGAGGGAATAAGGGAATAAGGGGCAATTTCAGATACAGCACAATTCTTTCACATTGTTTCAAGTCAAGTATTTATTTTAAATAGTGTAAGAATATACAAGACTGAACCCTGAAAACCCACATGACTTTGTAACGGCAGTCAGTGTATGAATACCAGAAAATTAATTTTGCCAGTTGTGTTGTGATGTTGTGAGACAGCAAGATCCATATCACAAGATCCATACCCCCCACCCCCCCTTCCTCTGTTTTTACTTTGTTGCCAGTTTCAGTTTTTATTCACTGATGGCTAAATCAAATTCAGCTTTAGTTGATGTATTTTGCATGCCAAGCCATGTGGCCATATGTTCATAGCCACATTAAGCAGACTACCTGATGTCCTTTTTCCAGCCTGTTTATTGATTTTTCCTGCTCTATCTAGACTGCCAGCTCAGATCTTTACCTACTTTGCTCCTACCACCAATATGCTGACAGCACAGGTTTCCAGGCAAAGATCAGAAAAATGTGTCTTCCGCAATTTTTTTTTTCCTACAATGTGGGTTGCAATCCTGTATCTAGAGAGCCTCAACTGTAATAAATACCATCCCCAACTAAACGATAGCCTACTTGGAAATGAGCTTTACTACTACTACTACACACACAAGAAATGCTTAAACCAGAGACACTAATCTAATATAGATATGTACGATATTACATTACAGTATTTTATTGTGCACTTTCTGGGTATACTATGATTTTTATAAACTGTAAGTTAAAAAAAAACATCTTCAGTCATGATTTTCAGGGAAACAAAAACATTTTAAGAAATTATTTTCATGAGGGAGAAAAATTCAAGAATTAAACTAAAAAATTAAACAAATTAAGAGGCATAACTTTCATTAGGGGGAGAACCGAGGATAGTTGAAACACTGGTCAGTTGTAACACTTCCAATCTCCACAATCAGGGACTAGTTATAAATCAGCAGATTTACTGAAAAAAATCAAACTCTTGATTGAGGTCAGTTGTGGATCAGAGAACATGTGTGGGGTGAAAAGGGACAACGTGAACTTGCAACACAATTTTTCACATGAAGTTCAAAGGTGAATGAGGTGAATTACAAAAAAACAGCATTCAAACAGTAAATGTCTGGAGAATCATTCATTAATTTTAAAGATGTGTTTGACAGGATGGCAGACTGATATTATGGTAACATTTTACAACAAGGTTGTATTAATGTATGTACTAACATAAGCAATAAATTTATTACAGTATTTATTTGTCTTTGTAAAAAAATTATTTTGTAAAAATTATATTCGGACAGGGCCTCACGGTGGTGCAGTGGATAGCACGTTCGCCTCACAGCAAGAAGGTCGCTGGTTCGAGCCTCGGCTGGGTCAGTTGGCATTTCTGTGTGGAGTTTGCATGTTCTCCCTGTGTTGGCGTGGGTTTTCTCCGGGTGCTCTGGTTTCCCCCACAAGTCCAAAGACATGCGGTATAGGTGAATTGGGTAAGCTAAATTGTCCCTAGTGTATGAGTGTGTATGGATGTTTCCCAGAGATGGGTTGCAGCTGGAAGGGCATCCGCTGCATAAAACATATGCTGGATAAGTTGGCGGTTCATTCCGCTGTGGCGACCCCAGATTAATAAAGGGACTAAGCCGAAATGAAAATGAATGAATGAATGAATATATTCGGACACGACTGTCGGAATACGCCCCCTTGGGGCAGTCGCACATAATTTTTGTCGTGTCAAGTGCAAAAGCAAGAGCTTTTATTCTCCGTGTGTTCACCATGGTTAAATGAATTAATACTCTAAAATGAATAATAATTTATTCATTAAAATGAATAAACTCATAGACCGCAAACAATTTTGGAGGGAATGTGGAGACGACATAAAAAAATAAAATAAAATAGTAATAATAATAATAATTTAAAAAGCCAAAAAAAAAACTATATATATATTTTTTAATATAACCTTTTTTCTGATTCAAAAAATAACGAGACAACTATTATTTCTCATCTCTTGCGCACGAATCTGTTTGGACAACACTGGAATACATCACATTCGGTCGACCGGTTGCATACGGTCTAGTCGCAGGAGTTCAAATATTTTAACGGATCCGCAGCTCAAATCGGATTCGGATTTGATTGAAGATCAAACGGAGATGATCGGAACTCCACAAAGCTCCCGGACTACTCTCCATTGGAAACAAATGACTTCCAGTCTGTCGCTTGTCATTTGTTGTGTTCAGTGGAAAGGCGGCTTAACTCTCCCATTAAAGGGACCTATCATGAAAAACAAAATCACTTTTATAAGGTGTTTAAGCACAGTTGTGTGGCAACAGTATGTGAATATAGCCACCTCTAATGGTAAAATTTATCAATTCTGTTTTTTATAATCACACTTGATAAAAACAGTTTGCAGAAACACTTTAATTGACATTGTCCCTTTGTACATGTCATCACAGGGGAAAACCCCACCTATTAGTGACGATCTGTTCCTCATTAGCATAAACAGCCCTGGGTAAGAAGCAGACACCTGCCATTAGAGTTTTTTTTACAGAAATACACATAGGCATTTGTAACTCTTGTACATTTTTTGAAAAGATGTCAGAGAGCAAAATCTCATTTTAACATAATGTGACAGTCACCAAAATGGCACAATTTGGATTAAAGCCTAAAATGAGCAGTTTCATTGAGTTATAAATCATTATTTGAGCGTATTTTGAGATGAAACTTCACATACACACTCTAGGATCATCAAAGACTTATTTTACATCTTGTAAAAAGGGGCATAATAGGTCCCCTTTAACTGAATTTGGATTTTAATAATGCCTTAGTAAATGCTAAACTTTAATAAATGCTGTACAAGTATAATTGCTTATTATTAGTTTATGTTAGTAAATACATTAGCTAACATTTAACATGAAACTTTATTGTAAAGTGTAACTACAATGATATAACAATATTATTTATACGATAATGTAATTGTGTCAAAAACACTTGAAAAAATGTCTTGAGAGTTCAAAAGTGAAGAGGCCTATTACAATGCTGTTGATATGATACAGTTATGTCACAGTCGTACAAGCATTCAGCATATGAGTGTGACTGTAAATTGATCTTATACAACAATTCATCAAAAACATATGCTGGATAAGTTGGCATTCCACTGTGGCGACCCCAGATTAATAAAGGGACTAAGCCAAAAAGAAAATGAATGAATGAACAACAATTCATCAAACAAGTTAATATTGAGTCAGTTACATTTTAGACACTCTCGGCCCATTCTAAACAAGATATATCGCCCTCCGAAGGGTCCATTGGAGTGAAAACAATTATGGCCACAATATTGCAGTGTCTTTTTAAACAGAATTGCTCAAAACTGATCACTTCGAAGGGTCCTTCAGAAATAAAGATTTCAAAGAGTACAACTGATGGACACTTCGGGCCCCCATAATCCTTTCTACGGGGCAGTTGTTTGTTGTTCCACAGCTCGTTCTATTTAGAAGGGCTCATCCCTGTTATCCTAAAGGGTAAATCCTTGGAAGGTATTGCTAGCTTCAAGCATTTAAAAAAATATTTTCCTTTGCGTTCAACAGAAGATTGAAGCTCAAAAAGGTTTAAACCCACATGAGTGAGAATGAACTATTACATTTCTGGGTGAACTACCCCTTTAATACCCCAAGTAAACACACACTCACCAAAATATTGTGACGAGAATCCCGAGGATCATCAGCGTACAGATGAGGATCACCTGCACCTTCTCGGCCCAGTCAGATTGGAACCAGCTGCAGTTCATCAGCCAAGGGCTATATAGGCCACTCAAGCCTGGAAAAGAGTGAAAAACCTCTCCATCAGAAAAGAGTTAACACCCTTATTCTTTTACATCCACAGACAGCAGTTGGTGACCAGCAAATCCCCCAGAGGAGCATCCACTGGAGCCCTTGCCGCCTAAAGAAAAGAGCACGCCACCCAGCAGAGCATTCCTTCATTGATCACTTATTCTGTTTAAAAATAAATCCACCCTCTAGGGCCTTTATTTTGAGCAACCTTGTCATGTGATTCTTCGCCCTGTGACTAGGGTTGGGTACCGAAACCCAGTGTCATTATCGCACTGGTACCTATGCAACCGGTATGGATGGGACCAAATCAGCATATGAATTTCAGTGCCTAATTTTGGTGTCAGTGATGCTGCAACAAAGACGTAAGAAGCATCAAGGGGTACATCAAAGGCACACACAGGTACGCATTGTGTCACACCATCTCTTAACATTTCATTCTAAACAACTTTGAGGGATACAGACACTGTCTGCGATGTTAGGCGTTTGTTATTGTTGCTTAGAAAATGCACGGACTTAGGCAATGCGCGCAGTACAGTGCATCCGGTGAACGACTCTCTTCAGATTCATCAACACGCATGATCACATTTATCAAATTTGTTTAAACTAAGCATTCTAAAGTATGGCTATATTTTACAAGCAATGATTCTGACACAGCAACGTGAAGCAGATGCTTTACAAAAGTTGCGTGTAGGGGGGAAATACATCCAACTTAATGAAACATTTGAGGGCACATGGAATCAACTTAAAGGCAGAGGAATGCACTGTCTTTGACAGCTTGCGACATCATCTTGCACTTTGACTGAGTACGTTTACATGGACACCAATACTAAGATTTTAATATGATTAAGACAATACTCTGATTAAGAGTCTACCATGTAAACAGCAATTTTTTTTTGATTACCTTAAAGGACCACAGACACCTGCGTCACAAAATGCATTTTTTTCTTTCCATTTGGTGTGCGGTATCAAACTCCATTAAAACAACACTATTCCACCAGTCCTTACTTCATATTTTCATCCAATACCTCAGTTTGTCACGGGGCATGAAAAATATGTTGCTGAATGAAAGTGACACTGCTGAACTGCAGTTAAAGTCGAAAATTTAAAATGAAACACCCGAAATTACATGAAACTCCAGAGGAAACGTGGATAGCCTGGTGACGCATTGACATTAATCAATCTAGGTACTATAACATGTAAAATGGTATCATAAAATGAACATTCAAAAAGCAACTCATGTAAACACCTTAATCATAGATTATTGATGTCCATTTAAACCAGGGGTGTCAAAGTCAATTTATGGAGGGCCAGAGCTCTGCAGAGTTTAGTTCCAGCCCTGCTTCAACACACCTATCTGTAGGTATCAAAGAAGCCTAAAGCACACAATTAGTTTGATCAGGTGTGTTTAATTAGGGTTGGAACTAAACTGTGCAGAGCTGCGGCCCTCCAGGAACTGGCTTTGACACCTGTGATTTAAATGTACAATCCCCAATCCTAGAAAAAAGGTGTTCCCTGATTTTGATGAAACTAATGTAATCTTAATTGCATAATGCAAATCTTAAATTCATGCTAACAAACAGATGAGAGGAGCTCATTTTAAAAAGCTTAAAACAAACATTTTACATACTTACTAACATGAACAAATAGTTCATTTATAAAAGTATTCATTAATTGTACTGTCCTCCTATTGGTGTTCTTAACCAAGATTAGACAGCCAGCCAAACTCCTGTCATAAATTGCAAGAGAGTCAGTATATAGACTTCTAGCTCCGTTTAATAGAGACTCTTGTCCAAATGTAGTCATGAACAAAAGAGTGAATCTGAAAATAAATACAAAAAAAATACATTTAGGTAAAACTGTAGCTTGTACAGGGACTAATATAACTTAATTACAAACAAATAGAATGTTTGAGTCAACAATCAGTTATGAATTAAACACAAAAAGATTACGTCATATGATGGCGCCGTGGATGGCTGCCTTGGCGTGGAGCTCTCCAGCTATCATACTACTTTTGTTAGTTTGTCCTGTTTTATATTTGTCATACGTGATCAGTTACACCAGGGATGACCTGCTGGACCTGCTGAACCTGCTGGCAGTGCATACCATTTAAATCACCAACTGGTTTTAAATTTTTCTGGCGTTTTGTGGAACATTGTTGTCGGCGGAGTAGCTGCACTGTGGAAACGCTACAAGACGCGCAGGCGTGGGAAGCAAGCCGGCGTGCTCGTCAGGCTCAGACAACGTGGCTTTAGAACGGTGTTGCCTAGCATCCATCTGGCGAATGTCCGCTCTCTTCCTAACAAAATGGACGTACTACTTCCACTCGCACGCAATAACAAGGACTTTACCAACTCTGCTGCTCTGTGTTTCACAGAAACCTGGCTGAATAAAGCCATTTCGGACAGCGCGCTTCACATACTGGACTTTCAGCTGTTCAGAGCAGATCGCGATACGGCATCAACGGGCAAAACACGCGGCGGTGGAATATGCTTTTACATCAACAGAAGGTGGTGTACGGATGTAACTGTGTTAAAGGAGATGTGCTGTCCTGATGTGGAAGTGCTTTTCATTAATTGTAAGCCATTCTACTCACCGCAGGAGTTTTCCTCGTGCATTCTCATCAGTGTTTATATTCCACCACAAGAACACGTGAGTACTGCACTGCAACGGCTGGCTGATCTGATCACAGAGACAGAACAACAACACCCGGACTCTGTTTTTATCATTCTCTGTGACTTTAATCAGGCTAAACTCACACATGAGCTGCCTAAATTTAAACAGCATATTACATCCCCTACCAGAGACAATAATATTTTGGACCATTGCTACACAACAATAAAGGATGCATATCGCTTTGTCGCCAGAGCAGTTCTAGGACTCTCTGACCACTGCCTGGTTCATCTTCTACCAACTTACAGGCAAAAACTTAAAACTACTAAGCCAGTATTAAGGACTGTTAAGAGATGGACCAACGACACAGAGCAGGATTTACAAGCCTGTTTTGAATGCACTGACGGGAGTGTTTTTGAAGCTGCTGCCACCGACCTGGACAAGCTCACAGAGACTGTAACATCATACATCAGTTTCTGTGAGGAGTTATGCATCCCTACCAGGACTTATTTATCATTTAACAATGATAAACCATGGTTCACACCAAAACTTAGACAGCTTCGTCAGGCCAAAGAGTTTGCCTACAGGAGTGGGGACAGGGTCCTGTACAATCAGGCCAGGAACACACTGACAAAGGAGATTGGTGTGGCTAAGAAGAGCTATGCCAAAATGCTGGAAAACCAGTTTTCTGCCAACAACCCTGCATCAGTGTGGAAAGGCCTGAAAGACATCACTAACTACAAGACACCATCCCCCAGCATTGACGGCAATAAAGATCTTGCAAACGAGCTGAATATGTTCTATTGTAGATTTGAGACCGCCGCCCAGACACCCCACACCCGCCGTGACCATCTCTCTACACAGCCATCAACACCTCCAGCCATCCCCCTCTCCCCCCCTGCACTTCAGATCAGTGAGGATAATGTGCGTCAGATCTTCAGGAAACAGAAGAGAAGGAAAGCATCAGGCCCAGACGGTGTCTCACCAGCCTGTCTGAGAACCTGCGCTGACCAGCTGGCCTCCATTTTCTCACAGATCTTCAGCAAATCACTGGAACAGTGCAAAGTTCCATCCTGCTTTAAGCGTTGCATGATCATCCCAATCCCAAAGAAACCAAAGATCACAGGACTCAATGACTACAGACCTGTTGCCTTAACATCTGTGGCAATGAAGTCATTTGAATGATTGGTGCTATCATATCTGAAGGACATTCAATTAAATTCAATTCAAGTTTATTTATATAGCGCTTTTTACAATGTAGATTGTGTCAAAGCAGCTTAACATGTTCTAGTAAAGTCCAGATTTCAGAGTTTAGTTCAGTTCAGTTCAGTTCAGTGTGGTTTAAGTTTCACTGCTGAAAGTTCAAATACTGAAGAGCAAATCCACCGAAGCGCAGCTCAACAAGTCCTGATCTGAGCAGGCCAGTGGCAACAGTGGCGAGGAAAAAACTTCACCAATTGACGAAGTGAAGGGAAAAAAACCTCGAGAGAAACCAGGCTCTGTTGGGCACGATCATTTTTCTTCTGGCCAAACTTCCTGTGTGGAGCTGCAGTCTAGGCACCGGGGGCTGGGGAAGCTGGATGTTCATCGTGGAAGCTGCAGGTGGGTAGGGCACCAGCAGGAGGTCAGGCTGGCCAACAGAATCAAGCGTAGACTTGTTTGTCACTGTAGCCTTTCAGGAATCCGTCTCATGCACTGCATTCCTCCATGACCACCACAGCATCAGCTAGGGATATGGCCTGGTCTAGGATACCTTTGATCATCTCTTCACAGGTCTAGGATCGAATCGATGGCGCTGCATAGTCTGTAGGGACCTCGGGATGAGTATCCCCAGGTGGAAATAGAAAATAAAGAAAATATTTAGCGTAGCTGCTCTTCATAGTGTATTTAAACCAGAAAGAAAATGGATGGTTATAGATGAAAATAGCAATTATATAAACAAACATGTAAAGCATATGAGAGTTTCTAACACAATGTCTGGTGTATTAGGACAGGAGAAGTGTGTTCTACAGGTGGTTGTCAAGCCAGTTCACCTGTGTGGAGCACACTCATGCATCATACCGTTATGCGATGCATTGAGTGTATGCTTTACTAAAAAGATAAGTCTTTAATCTAGTTTTAAATTGAGAGAGTGTGTCTGAGCCACGGACATTATCAGGAAGGCTATTCCAGAGTTTGGGAGCCATAAATGAGAAGGCTCGACCTCCTTTACTCGACTTTGCTATTCTGGGTACTACCAGAAGCCCTGCGTTTTGTGATCGTAAAGAGCGGGTTGGATTGTAGCGAGACAGAAGGTTAGTTAGATAAACAGGAGCTAGATTATTTAAAGCTTTTTAGGTAAGAAGCAGCAATATTTTGTAATCAATACGAAACTTAACAGGTAGCCAGTGTAAGGAGGATAAAATTGGGGTGATATGATCATATTTTCTAGACCTAGTAAGAACTCTGGCAGCTGCATTTTGTACTAGCTGAAGTTTATTAATAGAGGATGCTGGGCAACCAGCGAACAGAGTATTACAGTAATCCAGCCTAGAAGTCATAAAAGCGTGAACTAGCTTTTCTGCATCTGAGATGGATAGCATATTTCGTAACTTAGCG
This sequence comes from Danio choprae, assembly GCA_903798125.1. Lineage (NCBI taxonomy): Eukaryota > Metazoa > Chordata > Actinopteri > Cypriniformes > Danionidae > Danio > Danio choprae. Next base: position 8,425,368 of record CAIGQW010000532.1, read on the forward strand.
ATATTTCTCAGATGAAAGAAGGCGGTTTTTGTGATATGGGAGATATGATTTTCAAGAGTTAAATTGCTGTCTAATATAACGCCCAGATCTTTTACAGTAGAGCTAATGCTAACTTTGTATCCCTCTAATTGCAGGTCAAGTTGTGAGATCTGCTGTCTTTAATATCTTTAATACATTCAGTTAGTTTAGACAGTTCAGATGTCTCATCAGGTTTTGTTTAAATATATAATTGGGTATCATCTGCATAGCAGTGGAAGCTAATCCCATGTCTTCTAATAATGTCTCCCAGGGGTAGCATGTATATTGTAAAAAGCAAAGGGCCTAGTACTGATCCTTGAGGCACCCCATACTTTACTGGCCTGGTTTGTGAAGGCTGTCCATTTATATTGACAAACTGGTAACGGTCAGTTAAGTATGACTTAAACCATTGTAGAGCCTGTCCCTGGACACCTGTAGAATTTAAGCGATCTATGAGGATATTGTGGTCGATGGTGTCAAATGCAGCACTAAGATCAAGTAAAACTAATAACGAGATGCACCCTTGGTCAGCAGCTAAGAGTAGATCATTGGTTATTTTCACTAATGCGGTTTCTGTACTGTGATGAGGCCTGAAACCTGACTGAAACACTTCAAAAACATTCATCTGCAGAAAGGAGCATAATTGGGCAGAAACAACTTTTTCTAGTATTTTAGACATAAATGGAAGATTTGAAATAGGCCTATAATTAGCTAAGTTGCTGGGGTCCAGTTGTGGTTTCTTAATAATAGGCTTAATAACAGCTAGCTTGAAAGGATTTGGAAAATGGCCTAAAGATAAAGAAGAGTTAATAACATTAAGAAGAGGTTTTCCTACTACAGGTAGCAACTCTTTCAGTAATTTTGTTGGCATTGGGTCTAACATACATGTAGCTGGTTTAGAACCATTTATAAGTTTATCTAGCTCTTCCTGTTCTATCCTGTTGAAGCACTGTAGATTATATTGATTCAGTGGACTGTTTAATGAATCTGAGGTATAATGTTGTGCAGAAAGTTTAACATCTTCTATTTTCTGTCTGAAGCCTTCTATTTTATAACTGAAGAAATTCATGAAGTCATCACTACTAATGTGCGGAGGGATATTTTGTTCGACTGATGAGCGACTATTTGTTAATTTACCAACGGCCCTGGCAGATTTTAGAGCCCTCCTAAAGCTGTACATACTATCTTTGTACGCGATTATAAAGACCTCTAATTTAGTTTTTTTTCCACTTACGTTCCAGGGCACGAGTTGCTGTTTTGAGAGCGCAAGTATGACTATTATACCATGGTGTAGTTTCATTCTCACTAACCTTTCTTAATTTAATGGGTGCCACAGTATTTAGTGTGTTAGTAAAGATAGCATCTATACTGCTGGTTACTACATCAAGGTCATTTGCGTTCGCGGGTACATTTAGAAATCGAGAAAGATCAGGTAAGTTATTTGTAAATTCGTCTTTAATGGATGGGACGATAGTTCTACCAGGACAATATATCTGTGCAGATCTGCTAATTTCAGGTAAACACAGCTTATATAATAAGAGGTAATGGTCTGTTATGTCATCGCTTTGTGGTATAATGTCTACATCAATGACCTCAATTCCATGGGACAAAATTAGATCTAATGTATGCTTTAAGCGATGGGTTGGACCAACAACGTTTTGCTTTATCTCAAGTGATTGTAGTAAATCGGTAAACGCAAGCCCTAATGTATCGTTAGCGTCATCTATATGTACGTTAAATCTCCTACAATTAGCATTTTATCAGTTTTAACTAGTAAGTCAGAAATAAAATCAGAAAACTCTTTTAGAAAATTGACATAGGGTCCTGGGGGTCTATATATGGTGATTAAAGCGAGAGATAAAATTTTTTTTTAACAAGTTTTTTTCCTAATATCCAGAAGCATAACATTAAGTGCCAATACTTCAAAAGAGTTAAACAAGTCAGTTTCTCTGATTAACGTTAAGAGTATCACTAAAGATTGATGCAACTCCACCACCACAACCAGTCTGACAAACCACATGCTTATATAAGAATCCTGAAGGAGTTGCTTCATTAAAGCTAATATAGTCATTTTGTTTCAGCCAGGTTTCAGTGAGACAGAGTGCATTAAGATTATTGTCTGTTATTATTTCATTTATGATAAGTGCTTTAGGTGCTAGTGACCTGATGTTTAGGAGACCAACCTTTATAAAATGTCTATTTTCACTTTTTTGCAATTTTTCTGGTTTGATTCTTAATAGATGTTTTTTGGAGCACATAGTAAGTTTATTTCTAGAGCTAATAATACGAGGAACAGACACAGTCTCTATAGGGTTAGCCTGGTATGCATTACAGTGATTTAAGTGTGACGAGCAATAGTCTATATGGCTAAAATGTGAATTTTCACTTACTAGTCAGACAGAACGAAGCATCCTGGAGATGTTGTCCGACAGGAGTTCAGCTCCAGCTCTGCTGGGGTGCAGACCATCAGGACAGAAAAGCCTAGGATGCTCCCAGAAAAGATTCCAGTTATTGGCAAAGAGCAATTTCTGTTCTTTACACCATGTTAAAAGCCATTCATTCAGAGCAAAAAGTCTACTGAACCTTTCATTTTCTCTGCGGTAAGTAGGAAGCGGTCCAGATACGATGATCTGCGTGGCAGGCGAGCTGTGTCGAACCGTCTCGATTCGGCTACTGAAGTCCCTCTTCAGGATCTTCGTCTGCCGCAGCCCGTTGTCGTTCATACCCACATGGAGAACGACAGCTCCGATGCTCTCGCCAGCGCTCAGGATAGCGGGTACCCTAGAGGAAAGATCCTTAACACGAGCACCGGGAAAGCAGTGAGTGCGTACGTTGTTACCTTTAGTGGAAGCAGCGCAGACGTGGCACACGATGGAGTCACCGATGACAGCCACATCGCAACCCGTCTCGCAGAGGGTGGCAAAGCGGTTCTCCGTGGGCATCTCGAACACAGGAGGAGGAGACGTTCTGCCCCGCGACCTGGTATTCACCTTACGCGGCTGCACCCAGGGGCCACGGTAGCCAGGTGCTGACCACTGGACAAACCAGGTGCCGACCCCTGGACAAACCGCAGCTTCGGTGCACTGGGACTGGACGGAGAAACACACGGGGTTGAGGTGGACGGAGTGTTAAGATTGTATCGCACACTTACCTCAGATGAGCAAGCCACAGTTCGGGCAGGGCTCGTTGTTTCCGGAGCTGTGCCTGCTTCATCTCGAGGATGCGAATCTGATTGCCCACTGTCTAGTTCCAGCTCCAACGCCTCCACCGCTGCTTCTCCTGCACTCAAGGACAGACACGCAAGCGACATTGTACAAGGTGAAGAGCAAAGACAGTAAGTGAGACAGTAAGTAGAGGAAGTCGGTAGCTTTAGCTGGCTGGCGGTGCTAGCAGGCTAAAGCTACAAGCCACAGGCGGATGCTCGAGAGACAGAACGTTTTAAAGTAGATTTAATTGTATAAATGTATTAAGGGTTTGTTCACCCATAGTAGAAAATACAAATACTAGCGAATGGTGATGTGTTTTATGATAGAAAATAGAAACTTCGAATCTACGCGGCAAGCTCCAAACACACACAACGAGGCAACCGTAGCAGCAGCAATAGCGTCACTCGAGCATGCGCAGCAACAGACAAATCTGCAAACAGACATCACTGGACCTTTGCTGGACCCTCTGCAGTTTGCCTATAGAGCAAACCGGTCTGTGGATAATGCAGTCAACATGGGACTGCATTATACCCTACAACATCTAGACAAACCAGGGAACTACGCAAGGATTCTGTTCGTGGACTTCGTGGAGTTCTGCCTTCAACACCATTGTCCCATCATTGCTCGAGTACAAACTGACCCAGCTCTCTGTTCCTAGCTCTGTCTGTCAATGGATCACCAGCTTTCTGACAGATAGACAACAGCTAGTCAGAATGGGCAAATCACATCAGACAGCCACACCATCAGCACCAGCGCCCCCCAGGAATGTGTCCTCTCCCCACTGCTCTTCTCCTTATACATCAACGACTGCACTGCAAAAGACCCCTTCATCAAGCTCCTGAAGTTTGCGGAAGACACTACTGTTATCGGCCTCATCCGGAATGGTGACGAGTCTGCATACAGACAGGAGGTGGAGCGGCTGGCTTTATGGTGCAGATGCAATAACCTGGAGCTGAACACGCTTAAAACGGTGGAGATGATAGTGGACTTTAGGAGAACCCCCCCCTGCACTCCCCTCACTCACCATTATGAACAGAACTGTGGCTGCAGTAGAGTCATTCAGGTTCCTGGGCACCACCATCTCTCAGGATCTGAAGTGGGACATTCACATAGACTCTATTGTGAAGAAAGCCCAGCAGAGACTGTACTTCCTTCGTCAGCTGAGGAAGTTCAACCTGCCTCAGGAGCTGCTCGTACAGTTCTACTCAGCTGTCATCCAATCCATCCTCTGCACTTTAATCACCGTCTGGTTTGGCTCAGCTGCCAAAGCCGACCTCCGCAGACTACAGCGAATAGTCTGGACAGCTGAACGAATCACTGGCACTACCCTTCCTACACTTCAAGAACTGTACTCTTCCAGAGTGGGTAAAAGGGCTTACAAAATCACTTTGGACCCCTCACACCCTGCGCACTTCCTGTTTGAACTGTTACCGTCTGGTTGGCGCTACAGAGCACCAAGCACAAAAACAGCCAGACACAGGAAAAGTTTCTTTCCTCAGGCCATCTACCTCATGAACAGTTAAATACTCCCCTACTGTGCAGTAAACGTGCAATACTTTCTCATACTCACTCGTACACAGCACCTTACAAGAATTTACAGTGCAATACTTTCTCTATACAGTTGTACATTTGTATATTTATAACAAATCTGTACATACAATTCAACATCCAGAGCTTTTTGACTGATTGCATCTCTGTTTAATGTTTGTTGTCTTTTTTTATATTTATTTCATGTTGTCACTTGTCACTTTATGTACACTGGAAGCTTCTGTAGCCAAAACAAATTTCTTGTGTGTGTAAGCATACTGAATAAATCAGAATAAAACTGATTCTGATTCTGAAAACTACTTTTAGGATGTTTACATAGAACATATAATGACTTAAAAGCAGTTCTTGCCAAGTAGGGTATAGAACACAAAGATTATTGCAGCAAAACGATTTCCACCATGTGCTTTAACATATACAGAAACTTCCTGGTTCATACTGAAACACTATAATAGACCACTCGAACTTCCTGGTTCATACCACAATAGACCACTAGAGGTCCTAAAGGTGCAACAAGTCCCACTGGGCAGAACACTCCCCACTTGGTGCTTGACACCACTGCTTATATTATCATTAATACCTTTAATCTGTTGAAGGTAAAAGAAGAACAACCTCTGCAATAGGCCTTGTAAAGGTCTTCAGCGCACCCTGCAGAGCGGTTTTTAAATTAACTGTTCATATCTTCCCATCTTGGCTTTGAACAATAGAAGTGACCACTGCCATGGGCCATGTGTTACGAGCAATTCGGTTATCCTTCAACAGGACAATGTAACCTTGCAAGTTGCGACAGATCTTGTTCCATTTTCTGCGACCTTGGAAGTTTGGCAGGTATTCCATTTTCCATCTGAGCCAGAACTCATTGGCAATAGCCTATACTTGTCTCCACTGTTTGAGAAGAAGGTCCCTGTCTCCAAACTTCCCTGGTGGTGATGGACCTGCCCCTTTCTGAGTGAGCAGCATTGCTGGAGTTAAGATAAATCGGTTGACACAGGAATGAGAGGTCTAGCGTTAATGATGGCTGAAACTTTATAGAAGATTTTATGATATTCTCACTTTTATTGTATTCTCTCAAAGTGTATTCTCTAAAAGTGTGCAGTGAACATATAGATTTTATTATATTCTCTCAAAGTGTATTCTCTAAAAGTGTGCAGTGAACATATATTCTCTCAAAGTGTGCAATGAACATGTTAATCTGTATAATAATATGTATGCATATGTGTGTAGTGTGAAGTGGATGTATAATCTTAAGAGCAGAGTTATTAGTTAACAAAGACAAAACATGAAACCTAGGTCAGATGGGCAAAGCGCCAATAATATACCTGAGTTATAGGGCACACAACCAGAAATACAAAAGGTAAATGTCACAGAACCATATATGTGAAGGAAGTATGCGAAAAAGCTGAAGCTACATGTATAAAAGCACGACAGACAGACAGACAGGCAGAGGTTTATAGAGAGACTGTTGTTTGTCTGTTAGCCTCTCGTTTTTATTGTGCGACAATAAATCCATCTTTTGAAATCAAGACCCTCTGACTCGACTGCTAATTGAAAGACGAGGAACAGAACACAAGAAATTGGTGACCCCGACGTGATTTAGCAAGGAGCAACAAAGTGGGAACCGCACTGGTGGAGTCTGAGGCGAGCGACACAATGGCCACTGTGGAAAAAAAAAGGTAAGCAATTTATTTGCTTATTTATTGAAAATTGTGTGGCTCGGCGGACTCTGCTTGTGAGGGTAAAAACACTCAAAGTGCTCCTCCAAATTTAAATAAATAATAGAATTTAGGGCAGTGCGGTGGCACAGTGGGTAGCGCTGTCGCCTTATAGCAAGAAGGTCGCTGGTTCGAGCCTTGGTTGGGTCAGTTGGCATTTCTGTGTGGGTTTGCATGTTCTCCCTGTGTTTGCGTGGGTTTCCTCCGGGTGCTCCGGTTCCCCCACAGTCCAAAGACATGCGATACAGGTGAATTGGGTAAGATAAAATGGCCGTAGTGTATGTATGTGTGTGTGTGTGTGTGTGTGTGTGTGTGTGTGTGTGTGTGTGTGTGTGTGTGTATGGGAATATGGGTGTTTCCCAGTGATGGGTTGCAGTTGGAAGGTAAAACATATGCTGGATAAGTTGGCGGTTCATTCCGCTGTGGCGACCCCAGATTAATAAAGGGACTAAGCCGAAAAAGAAAATGAATGAATGAATAATAGAATTTAAAAAGGGGTTTTGATTTCAGAAGAAAATGTTGCATGCAGTGATCTGTGTCTTGCTTGAGGATAAAAACAAGACATTAACAACTAATTGTTACTCATATTACAGATTTTTGAAGTATTCAAGTGAAAAATCTTAATGAATGGTGACAATTAATAGGTTAGGAACAGATTTATAGAGCAGAGAGAATAGTATATGGACCTCTGAGTACCCGTTTTGTATATTATTAATACAAAATTATTATGCAGGAGGCTGGGGGAAAAAAGGCAAAAATCCTGTAAAGTGCTATGTTTACTGTGTATGGAAATGGAGCAGTAAAAACTGAGCAGAATTGACAGGTCACTTAGAAAAGTGCTGAAAGTTTATGTGTGTGTGTTGGTCTCCATGTCTGTGAGATTGTTTTTTTTTAAATAATGTTAATTACATGAACCCCATAGGATAAGGGGGTAGAAGAGTAAATGCATTTAAAAGTGTATGTGCAATAAAACATTACATGAACCCCATAGGATAAGGGGGTAGAGAAGTGAATGCATTTAGAAGTATGTGTGCAATAAGGGTCCCGCATTATCCAATTCATGATTCACCAATCAGACGATTCCTAAGCCACTATAAATACCCTAAGTTTCATATCATAGCCATCTTCATTTTGAAGAATCCCCCCTTCCACTCCTTCTCCTCCTTTCCTAGATGGGTGGCACGGTGGCCCAGTGGTTAGCACTGTTGCCTCACAGCAAAAACGTCACTGGTTCTAATCCTTACCAAGCCAGCTGACGTTTCTGTGTAGAGTTTACATGTTCTCCCCGTGCTCACGTGGGTTTCCACCGGGTTCCCCGGTTTCCTCCCATCGTCCAAAAACATGCAACTTAAGTTATATGACTAATCCAAATCGGCATCATAGACATGCTCCTAGTAAGTAGTCATCTTAAGAGCAATCATTAGCTACTACAGCAGGGGAGTTCTCAAGATCTACCTGAGCTCAAACTCCCCTCTCGCCTTGCAAATGGGAGGGAGCCCCAGGCTCAAGGGTCTATGAGCTCAGGGCTCTCTCCCGGGACAGCATGCCAAACAAGCAGGCTTGCTTCCTGCTTTGCTACTGTTCGGACGTCTCTGCCTACTGCTCCGCGCTTTGCACTCTTACCTTTTATATTTTATACTCTAATTTTAAATCGAGCCTATCAGCACAGTGCTCAAACGACACAGGTTGAAGATCAACATCGAAACTACAAACAGTCTGGAATACAACTTTACTAACAAGAAGGGAATTTTCGACAAAACAATCCTCCCGCTACCAGCTGCTTACATTCCTGAGACAGGAAAACACGGCTGTGAAAATGCCTCTGGATCGGATTAATTCAGAATCTCACCGCTGCACAAACTGCCACAAACTTCTACAAAAGATTGCACTTCTTGAAACAAAGTTACTTGCGATCCGACCAGAAATGCCGGATCACACAGGACCGATTCATCGTGGACCCTCACAGCATACAGACGGTGAGTCCTGTAAATCTACTCCAGCTACTGTTTCGAGCACAGAAAAACAGAATGAAACTGTTGAAAATGAACATGATAACCAATGGCATAAACAAGGCGCGAGACCAAAGGGTACTTGCGGGGTCAGATCACGAAGATCATACGCTGCTGCATTAGCGTCTTCTACCCCAAATACAGCTCGGACTCAAGTACAGCTTCAGAACAGATATGAAACTTTGAGTAATATGGGTGAAGAATCCCCAAATGCAGTCAGACAGAGATCGCATGACTCAGCAGCTAATTCTGCATAGAACGGAGGCTCAAGGCCAACTAGACAGCGGCATTCTGCTCCGATCGCAGCCGAGATAAGGACATTGATTGTTGGAGATTCAATAATCAGGAATTTTAGGAGCAGAGCCACAATGACATACTGCTTCCCTCATGCAACAGTTTCTGATGTAAACAAAGAACTTGAGAAAATTCTGAAGAAGCACAAGACTGCAAAACGAATTATCATTCATGTGGGGAAGAATGATATTCGGAAGGAGCAGTCAGAACTGCTCAAGAGAGATTTCTGTGAACTCTTGGAAACAGTTAAAAGATTGAAAATTCAGCCGTTCATCAGCGGACCACTCCCTGCAAGAGGGACAAATATGTTTTCACGGCTTCTTGGCCTAAATGCATGGCTGCAGAAAACATGTAACAGGAAAGGACTGAATTTCATTGACAACTTCAATCTCTTCTGGAATCAAAGACAACTGTTTACATCAGACGGCCTTCATCCAAACAAGTTTGGTGCAAAAGTGCTAAAGGACAATATCTATTTCTGCCTCCATCATCCATCGGCTGTATGTGCCACTGAACACAATCAAAATGGCACACACACCCCTAGTAAATGTTCTAGGGGTATGACGAATGACCACAGGACTTCAAATCAGCTCCTGAGTGGACTTGGGGCTGACGCATCTCACAAGGACAGTGATAACGCCACGCAGTCAAAACAACCACTGCACACAGAAACATTGCCACCTGCGCCCTGCACACTGAGCTCAACACAGATAGACTGTGACACATCAGAACAACGTCAAGACTCAGTTCTCAACAATGATCTTCAGGAAAATAGCCAGGACAATATATTTCAGCAGCCAGAATCTCCAGAGCCACAGCCTCTGTCACCAGACACACTCTCATTGTCATCTTGCTCACCTCTCTTGGGTTTTTCAAAAAAGATGGAGGAACTGGTGTTTGCTGGAACCAAACTTTCACACTCCATTGCTGCAAGCCCCCAGTTATCAACCAAAAAGCAGCTTGCTCCACAACCACCTCTGAGCCCACCTGGAAGAGCCCTCCGACTCTTGCCACACCGCCAGGGCCCAAACAACGCCCCATCTTCAGCTGGTGAACAAAACAAATCTCATTGATGTGTGTCGGGTGCCTGCTTAGATAACAGTATGTTTATCAAATGTTTACAGAACAAGCAGGAACCCAGTGTGCCTGTAGCTCTCTCTACGCAGATATATGTTGTATTACGTGACAGAAAATCAAAGCCCTCTTCAAGCCATAGAGCAAATCATTCAAATCTGGTGTACATTAAATGTAAATCTGAGACTACTGTAGGGAAAACAGCTAAAACTGTTAAGTTAGCACTTTTAAACATCTGATCACTAAACAATAAGTCACTTCTAGTCAATGATTTTATCAACACAAATTGCCTTGATTTTATGCTTTTAAATGAAACTTGGCTAGATGACAGCTGTAGTGCAGCAGTCCTGAATGAAACCGCCCCGGCAAATTTTGACTTTATGAGTGTTTGCAGAGCCAATAGGAGAGGTGGAGGCATTGCTGCCCTGTTTAAAGATGTCTATGAGTGTAAACAAGTGTCATTTGGTGACTATTTGTCCTTTGAATATCTGAGTATAGCACTAAAGGGTGCTCACCGCATCTTACTGATCATTATCTACAGACCTCCAAAATATTCTTCAACTTTTATTGATGACTTTACAGAGCTGCTATCAATAGTAACCTCTGAATTTGACCATTTTACTATTGCTGGGGATTTTAATATTCACATTGATAATCCAGAAATCAATGCTGCAAAAGAACTCATGACTGTTTTTAACACTTTTGATCTGATTCAGCATGTTCAAGGACCCACACACAATCGAGGACACACTCTAGATTTAATTATAACTAAGGGTTTACACATTTCATCGACTGTTGTTAAGGATGTTGCACTATCGGATCATTTCTGTATTTTCTTTGATATACTGATCACTCCAGCCATTGAAGACAGATCTGTGTCTGTCAGAAAGAGATGCATAAATGAGAACACTAGTGAGCAGTTTATGAAGGCCATATCGCTAGCACCAAGCATATCTGCACACTCTGTTGACTCTCTCCTTGATTTGTTTAACGCTTAAGTTAAGAATGTCATAGATGACATTGCTCCTGTAAAAGTCAGGAAGATGACTGGGAGACAGAAAGCACCTTGGACAATGTCAACAGCGGTAAAGATGATGAAAAGACAGTGCAGAAAAGCTGAGCGTATGTGGAGGAAGACTAAACTAGTAGTTCATTATAACATCTATAAAGACAGTCTTCATGCTTTTAATGTGGAACTAAACATTGCTAGGCAGACTTTCTTTTCAAACCTTATAAACAGCAACCTAAATAACGCTCACACCCTCTTTGCAACAGTAGAGAGACTCACAAACCCCCTCGGTAGGATTCCCAGTGAACTACTCTCTGAAAGCAAATGCAATGAGTTTGCTCATTTCTTTACTGATAAGATCAATAATATCAGGAAGGCAATCAGCTCATCCAATCAGCCATGTTGTGTCGACGTCACACAACCTCAACCACAACTTAAGAAATCCGACAGTATGTCTGATTTCATGGCAATTGATGGTAAAATCTTAGAAGAGATCGGGCAAATTCTGAAAACATCAGCCTGCAGTCTTGACACGCTCCCCACATCATTCTTCAAAACGGTGTTTAACTGTTTAGAAATGGATCTTCTAAAAGTGGTAAATGCTTCACTTCTCTCAGGGACTTTCCCAAACTCACTTAAAACTGCAGTTGTTAAACCCCTCTTGAAAAAGAGTAACCTGGATAACACCCTATTGAGCAACTACAGGCCAATTTCAAACCTCCCTTTCATTGGCAAAATTATTGAAAAAGTGTTTTTTAACCAGGTTAACATGTTCTTAAGCTCCAAGGGATGTTTAGACAATTTTCAATCTGGTTTCAGAGCACATCACAGTACAGAGAGCGCCCTTATAAAGATAATCAATGATATCCGCCTAAATACAGATTCAGGCAAACTAACAGTGCTGGTATTGCTTGATCTCAGTGCTGCATTTGACACTGTCAATCACAGCATACTTCTGGATAGGCTGGAAAACTGGGTTGGGCTGTCTGGGACGGTCCTTAAATGGTTCAGATCTTACCTTGAAGGGAGAGGCTACTATGTCAGTATAGGTGACCTTAGGTCGAGGTGGACACCCATGACATGTGGAGTCCCACAAGGCTCAATTCTGGCACCTCTCCTGTTCAACCTTTATATGCTCCCACTGAGCCAAATAATGAGAAAGAACCAAATCTCCTACCACAGCTATGCTGATGACACTCAGATCTACTTAGCCTTACTGCCTAATGACTACAGCCCCATTGACACCCTCTGCCAATGCATTGATGAAATTAACAGTTGGATGTGCCAAAACTTTCTTCAGTTAAACAAAGAGAAAACTGAAGTCATTGCATTTGGGAACAGAGATGAGGTTCTCAAGGTGAATGCGTACCTTGTCTCTAAGGGTCAAACAACAAAAAATAAGGTCAAGAATCTTGGTGTGATCCTGGAGTCAGATCTGAGTTTCAATAGTCATATCAAAGCAGTAACTAAATCAGCATATTATCATCTCAAAAACATTGCAAGAATTAGATACTTTGTTTCCAGTGAGGACTTAGAGAAACTTGTTCATGCTTTTATCAGCAGCAGGGTGGATTACTGTAATGGACTCCTCACTGGCCTTCCCAAAAAGACAGTCAGACAGTTGCAGCTAATCCAGAACGCTGCGGCCAGGATTCTGACCAGAACCAGAAAATCAGAGCACATCTCACCTGTCCTCAGGTCTTTACACTGGCTCCCAGTTACATTCAGAATAGATTTTAAAATATTACTACTTGTCTATAAATCACTAAATGGCCTAGGACCTCAATACATTACAGATATGCTCACTGATTACAAACCTAACAGATCACTCTTTAGGATCATATAAACTAGAAATTCCAAGAGTTCAGTCAAAGCAGGGTGAATCCGCCTTCAGCTACTGCGCCCCCCGCTGCTGGAATCAGCTTCCAGAAATGATCAGATGTGCTCCAACATTAGGTACATTCAAATCCAGACTTAAAACATATCTGTTTAGCTGTGCCTTTACTGAATGAGCACTGTGCTACGTCCGACAGATCGCACTATTATGTCTTTCTTTTCTTTTTCATTCTTTTATAACCTGTTTTAACACATTTTAATCTGTTTTTATCTGTTTTCATATTGTTTGTTTTTATTTTTTATACTTGTCTCTTTTATTCCTGTTTATGTAAAGCACTTTAAATTGCCACTGTGTATGAAATGTGCTATATAAATAAACTTGCCTTGCCTTGCCTTGCCTTTATAACCAATCATCAGCTAAGTGTGAACTCTTGAAAGAGAGAAAGAAGAGAAGAAAAAAGAGCAAAAGAGAGAGAAGTGCTAAACATGTTCAAAAAAGAAGGGAAGATAATTTAAAAAGTATTAAAAAGGCAAGAAAAATACTGAAAGAGGCTGACAAAGAAACCACTGCTAAAGAACAAATATTTAATGGCTCTCCACCTTATTTGCAAACTAAAGGACAATTCCCAATTCTTAAGGGACTAATGGAAGTATCAGGAGAACTTAAGATGGAAGGAGAGATGGAAATAAAGGAAAAACAATTAGGGGCAAATGTGAAATCAAAACGATCAGTAAATAAACAAATTAAAGAGACATATGTACCATTGGATTGTTATAAACAGGCCCATGAAGCATTAAAAAAAATGAATAAACAGTGTGAGGACAAATTAGAGTATGGGGAGTCAAAAGAACAGACTAAAAGATATAATATGGAAAGAGGAGCATGTGGTGGAATTAAAGACACTGAAATGATTAGGAAAATTGGTGAAACAGAAAAATTGCTAAAAGGCACATATGACAAAGTGAGACATAAAAGTAGATTATCATTCAGCACAGATGTGGAAAATGATTGGGGGGAGTCGTCACTTGATACAGGAAAATGGGAAAGGGGGAAAAGGCTCAGGTCAGTTAATCAATGCCCAATTTTAATTAAGGGTGCACAAGCACAGTATAACCCTTGGCCCACAATGGATTTGGAGGGTTTGATTGCTAGGCTCCCAAACATCCATGAGGGGGCAGCAAAGTGGATACGGGTATTTGAAGAGGAATCAGTTGGAAAATGTATTCCTTTGGAGACATTAAATCGCTTCTTGCAAAGACTGTAGGGGTAGCAAAGATGGATGATATTCACTAAGACTGGACCCAAATATGTTAAGAGGTGATCAGATGGGGGAAACAGAGAACCCAATAACATACGTTCAGAGACATTCACGACAATGGAAACATGATACTGCAATTGATCCTGAAAGAGACCCTATAATGGCTACATTGTTTCGACAAGCCATAATTGACTCTATGCCTTTTGCAGTAAAAAGCAGACTAGAAGATGTGGTGGGGTTAAACTCTAAATCACATAAAGAGTTTTGTAATTATGTGTCGCATGCAGTTGAGCAGTAGAGGAAGAATGAACAAAAGCTCAATAAACAAGAAAGTGAGCTACAGAGAAAATTAGCTCAATTACAACTTGATGAACTGACTAAAAAGAGCAAGAAAAAGATTCAAGCTCTTGTAGAGACAGAGAAGGGGGAACCACTAACATCGATGGCTCCAGTTACAGCTCCACCACCAGCTATTCAGTCAACCTGACAAACTAAAAACCCAACTAATACCCAAATGTCTCTACCCATAATAAACATTTATACCGGGACACACCAAAAAACGGGACACACCAAAAAACAGTGCCCAACCAATCCATGGAAGCGGTCTCCCCAGGGTGGGAGGGAGGTAACTTGGTATCAGACCTGTCCAAATCCTAACCAAAGCCCAGTTAATCCTTGGAGAGGACCAAATAAGGGATATTGAAGATGCCCAGAGAATCCTATAGGGGATAACCAGCTTCCAATGTTAACAACTAATGCTAATCAAGAACCTATGCTGCCAATCAAAATAGAGGGAAAAACAATACCAATGTTTCTTGATACTGGAGCTGTTTACACATTTGTTAATTCTAATTATGTGTCACATCTTCCCCTGTCTGGTAAATATGCAAAGACATTAGGATTCTCTGGAAAAATACAGTTAATTCCACTGACTACTCCAGTTTGTATACAAACTAAAAATCAAAGTGTGACGCTACCCATTCTTGTATCAAGTCAGACTCCTGTTAATTTGTTAGGAAGAGATGCATTATGTAAATTAGGACTACATATTTGGTGTACTTCAGATGGAGTGTATATAGATGCCAAAGGAATTGAAAATCAAATGATAATTTCCGAACCAAAAGCTAATGTGCATTGGGTAGGACAGATAGAAGATGATAATATATAAATGGGGGAAATATATTGAAGCACAAATTCATGAAGCACAGGTACCAAAATCAGGGTTTCATTGCACAATGATTTATAATTCTGAAAGAAATGCAGACTTAGAAAAACAAAGGCAGAAAGAAACAGAAGGACAAAGTATTAAAATGGTTTCACAACACATCATATTAAGCCAACAGGGAGCAGCTTTAAGCCTAGCTAAAGATGAATTTACGGTAAAATGGTTTAATGTTACAGATTCTGTTCCTCATATAGCCATATATGTAGGAAATAACTGGAAAGCAAAAGACTTAGGAACAATGCTAAAAAAGGCAGAACAGAGAAGGTGGGAATCAACAAAAAACCCACTAATCTTTTAGTCAGATGATAAAAATTATATCAAAATTGTGTGTACACCCAATATAATGGGAATTCCTCAAGAAGTTATTATCGGACAAGACAACATAACACAAATGAGTACAACATCAGAACTGATAAATGACATAGAAGCTGAAATGTTTAAAGAAATAGAATGTCAAGTGCCACCTGAGTTATGGTCTTTACATGATTCAGATGTTGGCATGATACAATCAGCAAATCCAGTAAGAGTCAAAATTAAACCAAATGCCCATCTGCCTAGAAAAGCACAATACCCCTTGCGGCAAGAGCCAGAATTAGGCATTAAAACAATATTGAGGGTTTATTAAAAGCAGGAGTATTAGAAGAAACAACCAGTTATTGTAACACACCAATAATGCCTGTAATCAAAGCAGATAAAAACAGATGATGTTTGGTTCATGATTTAAGAGCAATTAATGAAATAGTAGAGGAATTTCTCTTAACAAATGTCCCTTCTAATCCCAAAAATTTTACAGTGATTGACCTGTGTTCAGCCTATTTCAGTGTGGCTTTAGCAAAAGAAAGTAGGTACTTGTTTGCTTTCACATATGGTGGTAGACAATATACTTACACTAGAATGCCCCAGGGGTTCAAGCATTCGCAACATATATTCAACCAAGTTCTCAAAGAAGATTTGGAGGATCTTGTGATGGACAGTACACTATGACAATATGTAGATGACTTAATTATATGCTCTCCTTCATTAGAACAATGTCATAGAGATTCAATTAAAGTCCTCACTAAATTGGCACAAGGAGGTAAAATAAAGTATCTAAAAACAAAATGCAGATCTGTCAAGCTCAGGTTATAGCTCCAGCTCAGTTGGAAGGTATAAGTAAAACACCATTACCTCAAACAGTAGGACAAATTATGACTTTTTTTTAGGTATGACAGGTTTTAGTTCAGACTGGGTAGAGGACTATGCAATAAAAACAGCATCACTGAGAGAACTTATGAAACAAGCAGGATTGCAAAGCCTAAGAAATTCCTTAACATGAAATACAGATGCAAGAATGGCATTTGAAACAATAAAAAAGAATTACAAAAAACACTAGCATTAGGAAATCCTGATTATTCTAAAACATTTTCTTTGTATGTAGCAAATAGAGTGGATGGTTACGCATCAGCTGTATTAATGCAAGAAACTTGCAGTGGAAGAAAAAAAGCAGCCTATAGCATACTATCGCACTAAACTCGATAATACAGCTCAAGGTTTCCCACCATGTCATCAACAAGGTCTAGCAGCAGTTCATTATGCTTATGAAAAAGCATCATCAATAACAAGGGGGTATCCAGTAACAATTTATACGCATCATAAAACTGTAGAATTATTAGTACAAGGTAAATTTGTTTTAACTCAAGCCCGCATTCTAGCCTACTCAACACTGCTAACTTATCCAGATTTAACTATTAAGCGGTGTAAAACAGTTAATCCAGCTGAATTAATTCCGTTAGCATTCGAAGGAGAACCACACGATTGTGTGTCAAACGCGGTGCCTTGGTCAGTGAGAATCTCCTTGGGGATTCCCACTCGGGAGATTATACGAAACAGAGCTTCCACAACACTCTTTGCTGAGATGTTACGTAGAGCTACTGCTTCCGGGTTCCGGGTTGCATAATCCACTAGGACTAATGCAAACCGGTGCCCGCGTGCGGATCGCTCTAATGGCCCAATGAGATCCATACCAATTCTCTCGAAGGGGATCTCCTCACCGGTAGAGGACGCAATGGCGCTTTTGGGGTGGCCGGTGGGTTTACCAGTTGACATTCATGACATGCAGCGCACCGTCTGCTGACATTGTTGTGGGAAAAAAGCAGAAAAAACAAGGAGAAGTCTTTTACTATTCTCACGTCAAGATTGGGAATAGATGTTTGGCTCCTCCTTCTGCCACAGTGCGGTAAATTGGTAACTACTATGTGGCTAATATCAGTCACTGATAGAGGTAACTAAGAAAACTGCATTATGAAACTGCTCTATGGATAAAAAAACAATGACATTAAGACTTCATAAAAAGTCTTAAGAGGAGGGAATATGGAAGATTTTATTATTGTCTTCACCTTCCGCACTGAGTGCGTTGATCCACTGTGTTAATAAACGTCACGAACTCTAACAACCTGTCCTCTCTTCCTTGTGTGACCGTGACAATTATATTCTCACTTATTATTATATTCTCACTTTTATTATATTCTCTCAAAGTGTATTCTCTCAAAGTGTGCAATGAACATGTTAATCTGTATAGTCATATGTATGTATATGTGTGCAGTGTGAAGTGGATTGTGGAGAGGTAAGCATGATTGGACGCCCAATTAGGGGGGAAAGCATGTTCGGAGCCCGGCGGCTAGTCAGCCGGTCAATCAGTAACAATGAATAACACCTGTTTGTTTTAGTGATTGGGCCGGAGAGACACCCTTCTTAAGGAGAGGAGAAGAAGTAAAGAGAGGGGAGAACACACACCCACACACACACCCACACACCCAGCTACACGGGGTGTGAAAGAAAAGAAAAAAATTAATAAAAATTACTTACCTGTATCGCCGACCCTGTCTTCTTCTTCCCACAACAGCGAACTATATTACATGGATGTATAACCTTAAGAGCAGAGTTATTAGTTAGTAAAGACAAAACATGAAACTTAGGTCAGATGGGCAAAGCGCCAATAATATACCTGAGTTAAAGGGCAGACAGAAAGCCATGTTGGCCAGGGCTAGAGAGTCCGATTCCTCGCAAGCTGTGGGGGTATGGTACAGAGGGTAGTGACCCAGGGAGGGCTTCAGAGAGCCAAGTTGGCCAGGGCAAGAGCATCCGATTCCCACTACAATCTGTGGGGGTTTAGTATGGAGGGGTAGAGAGCCCCCAGGGGGGCTTCAGAGAGCCAAGTT
>CAIGQW010000596.1:0-17528 GCA_903798125.1 Danio choprae
GGGGGGGGCGGGGGTGACAGGGGGGGCTGGCCGGGAAGAACTCCTGCGGGAGTTGGATGAGTGATTAGGGAAGAAAGCTGAGTGGTACTCAGGCTGGAAGGAAGGTTTAAGTGGCTGGGTCATGCCCTCGCCCTTGGGAGGTTGATGTAGCTGGGTCGTGCCCTAGCCCTTGAGAGTATGACGTGGCTGGGGTATGCCTTCGCCTTTGGAGATTTGCTGTAGCTTCTGTACTGGGAATAGGGTGTCGGCTGGTGAGAGTCTTCTGGGCTTCTTTGAGATGGTTGTGACTAAGGCGAATGTAGGATTTGAAGGCGTCTGAAGACCACCTTCCCAGTGTTTGTATGTATTGTTGTGATAGCCCTTTGTGTGCTGCTGTGGTGGCGGCTCCGATTCTGAATGAATGACTGGAGTATGATTCTGGTGGGAATCCTGAAAGGTGAAGGACTGTTTTCAGGTGTTTTTGAAACCAGAAACGAGTTACGGGGCGGTTTGTGTCATCTATGAAGAGAGGGGAGAGGGGATTGAAACTTAATGTTTTCCTATAGTGTATGTATGCTAGAAGTGTTTGAAATGGGCTTGTGGGGGAGGGAATGTTGAAAATATATATGAAGTGTCCTTTGCGAGATTGATCTGTTTTGCTTTGTTTGATGAGGAAAGATATGGTTTCCTCATCAATCGAAGCTAGATCTGAGATGGTGGGGTGGATAATAGAGTCGAATTTAGTTGTTACAGTGAATTCTGAGCATCTGATAAATCCAAAAAGGGGCGAGTGTAAACATAGCATCAAGGGTGTGGTCTGTATGTATAGATCGGTGTTCATTTCTTAGTGTAGAAATGCAGGGGGGGGGGGGGGGGGGGTGGAATGCCTTAAAAAAAAAGCCAGGTTGGGGTATGGGCTATGGAATCAGATGTGGAGCCAAACATGAGCTTGTGAAAAATTGAATTCCACTTAGGTAGCTGTAATGGAGCTGGCTTGGATGTGTTTGTGTGAATGGAGATATGTGATGAATGACGTGTTTTGTAAGTAGGGAAAATTTGGGAAATGTAGTGTTGTACGGGGAATGGAACTGTTTAAATCCTTTCCATGCAGTGAGTTATGATTGTAGTGTTCTGGGGGCTACTGCTTGTAAAATAAACCAAGGATGTTTGATGCAAGTTGTGCATGGGGTGATTTATGGGAATATCATCTGAATAAGGAGGGATGGGAGTCGGATGTGGCTCTGCTTCTGGTGCCAGCCATCTGAATCTCTGGAATGAAAAACGAGAGAGAGAGTTGGTTATAAAAGCGATTTGGTTATAAAATCAGGAACATGAATAACAATTATAATGAACTGTGTGTGTGTGTATTGGCTGAAGTCCGAATAAGGTGACTTAGTGTTTTCCTACAATGCAAGTATGCTAGAAGTGTTTGGAATGGGCTTGTAGGGGATGGGACATTGAATGTGTAAATGAAGTGTCCTTTGCGTAATTGATCTGTTTGCTTTGCTTAATAAAGAAAGATAGTTTCTTTATCCTGCAAATTAGATCAGATGGTGAGGTGGATTGTGGGGATGAAATTTGGTGTTAGTTTAGAACATGTCAAAAACCCGAAAAGGCTAATGTGAACGTGGCAGAGGGTGCGGCTGTGTGAATGGAAATGTATCCTTTGCGTAGAGTGTTAAAGTATTTAGAGTGGATGTGGAATGTAATAGGTTGTGGGGGGTGGAGGGGATGGGGGAGATATAGGAGTTGGGCAGAAGTGATGTAGGGGAAAGTTTAACATTTCAAAGTATAATTTCTAAATAACGAGGGACGGTGTGGATGAGGGTCAGCTTCTGGAGTCGACTGTCTTAATATCTGAAATGAAAAAACAAGAGATAATCAGAAATATGATTTTTTTTTTTTTTTTTTTTTTTTTTTTTAAACAAAGTAGATGTACAGCAGACTTAATGATTTGTTTTAGCGCATGGTACGGGAACTTCGTTATCTTAAAGTGCAAGGATGATAGAGGTGGGCATTCGTCCCCCCACAGGACGGTGGATGGTTGGAGAGCTGAGGATATGGGGCGTGGCTTGGCTGGTGGTCCTGGAAGTACCTCTTGAAGACTGAGTAGGTAGAGTGATAGTGGATTGGAGTTTAAACGCCTTTGGTGATATTGAAATTTGCTTAAAATGCAATTGTATCTATCGCTCAGTCAATAGATGAAACGTTACTCCATTTGTCAAGAATATCCTCCTCCTAGTCATAGCAGTCAAGCGGGGAGTTTGTTTCTTTGTCGTTTTCACATCCAACTGACTTGCCATTGTAAACTTGCTTATCATACTTGTGGCTCGTGACGCTCATGTGTATGGACATAAGTCACTGCCTTATGATAGGACTTCTATACTTTGTTTGCTATCTGCGAATTTATCTTTCACAAGTTCTAATTCTATCAAATGTGGCAGTTTTTTTTTTTTTTTTTAATATATAAATAATATAAATATAAATAATAATAAAAATATATATATATAAATTAACTACTGTCGTCTAATAAATAATTTTTAAGAATGGTCACATCATTTAATTTAAACCATGCTTAAACAGCATTGCCCTTGCAATCTTAACATGATTAGAGTCACGAGCATATCTGGCCAAAGTCATTATACAGTTTGCAATGGTCTTTCATAACTTTCAAGAGAGAAGGCGGGACTATCTAGGTCCTGAGAACTCTTATGATGGCGGCGCTTCTCCTTTCAGCTATTGGTTGAACGAACTGTCAATCAAGATCGGCGGCCATTTTGGGACTTTTTGTTTACATGTAAAAAACGCTACTCTGTAGAACGCGTTTCAGTGACTAGTCTGGGTGACAGCAATACTTTCCGTGGCTGTTGAAGCATGAATGGGTTTTCTTTTTTGAACTGATGTTTTACGCAATTGGATTGCCTGGACTCCGTGTAGTCGAACTGCTCCATGCTGTTGGAAGGTTATGGATCTCTGGGCAGGCGGGAGGCTTGTGAGGTGAGTTTATTTCGTTATTATCTTGTGGTTGATGCCAGTATAGACAGATGACGCTAGTGTCGTTCTGGTCATGCAAGTCTCTGCTTTCGGAAGGTGTATAAAAAAAGTTTGGTCTTTGTTGGGGAGTCATTATTTTGGCAAAGTTTCTCCCTAATTCATGCTGTGTAATGCGGGTGGATCGGTATGGGAGAGTTCGGCTTCATTGCAATGGTTTGGAATAGTGGATACCGACGTCTGAGAGTTTAGGCAGAGTTTGTTGGCTGGAGATTGCTGATGTGAAGGATGAGTCAGGTGGAAGCATGTAGTTGCTTGAAGTAGATGGAGAAGAAGATGTTTTGACCTCGTTGTTGTTGGATGGAGGAAGAGCTGGTGGGCCGGTGTTACACCGGTTCCGTCTTGCGGGACCTCAGGCTCGATTGTAGAACTGCTCGTATGCTGGCGAGGCTGGGTGGCGCTGGGCTGCGGCTGAAGTTTCGGGGAGAGCAGGGCTCTGGCTGAAGTTATGTTATTGTTTGGTTGTTCTTCCGTATCGATAGGTTAAATGGTGCGATGCTGGAGCGTTTGTAGCGGGAAGCATTCTTCGAAAATGAAGATAAGAGAGTAGATTTTTGACAGGCTACTTATAGGGAGTTTGTATTAATCTGATTGGCTTACTAGTGATTACTGATGGGAGACCGGCTGCGATCAATCATATCACGTGCTCCTCTCGAAATTAGTTTGTGAAACTTCACTTAATGTTAAGTTTACATAAATGGAGAAGCTCTTCCAAATTCCAAACCTAAAGTTTGCACAAAATGGAAAATGTTCGCTTATCTCCGTTTGCATTGTGAAATCGCCAGTTTAAATCCCATTTAAATGGCGCCACCCGAATGAAGGCACCTTCTGTCTGCACATGTGCAGATCTTACCTGCTGACCAAAGTGCTCCAGCCTGTAATCAAACTTACTTGATGAACTTCAGTACAGTTTACTAAAGTTCTTTTAGTTTAACTACTGGATACACATTAAAATTCACATAACAGTCAAATCAAGTAAACTCTACAAATTTGCCAAAATTTGTAAAGTTTACAAGCATTTCTTAAGTAGATTGAGTGATTACTTTTTACAGTATATATATATATATATATATATATATATTCAATAATAATCCCAAACCTATTTTCTACAGTTCAACCAAAATTAACATTTTATCTTCATTCACTCACTCTCCATTAAAAAAAAAAAGCTGAATGGCTACCATTCTTTAAAATAACTTATTTTAAATATTTTAAGGAAGAATAAAAGGAAACATAAATGTTTAAAACAACTTTAGAGTGTGTAAACAGTGAACACATTTTAATTTGAGGGTAAACTATCCCTTTAAGTCTTAAGCTATAGGTTTGATAAATAGTAATAGTAGGCATGCATTCGGATGTGTGACGTTTGTACTACATTGTCTAATTACCCCCTTCCTGTTGTTTAACCCATCCCACCCTTCTTGTCCCTCTCCTTCCTCTTAATGCTCTAGTGATTTTCAAAGGATACACAAGGGCCCTTAGTGTCCTCTTTATAACCACCATGCCCCTTAATGTCACAAACACATGTTCCCCAAAATCCTGCACATCTGCATCTCCAATTCCAGCTTCCCCAGTTTGTTCATGCCCAAGAACACCAAAGCAACCCCTCTGTGATATGTCCAAATGCAACACTTTGCGCATGTCTATTGTGAAGTGTGTTTACCAGAGGGCTGATGACAGTAGAAGGAGAAGAGTCTTATAACATATGATGCTATCTCTGACTGTTTTCTAAACTAGGTGTCAATTCACAACAGGCTTCAGACGTTCCAGCTCAATGCAGCACCGCTGAGTCCTGAGAATGCTGCCCTTCTCAACCACCAGAGGGAGCTCATCCAGCAGCCACCATTGCAACGTGCCAGTCCCACAACCTCACACTCATACCACCCTGTAGCCCTGACTGAGATACGACCCGACACCCTCATACAGTGCCAGCAAATTGTCAAGGTCATCGTCCTGGACAAAGGTGGTCACGGGTGCATGGAGGCATTCCTCAGCCAGAGCCCCACACATCACCAGCTTATCCAGTCTGTTACCACACCAGTGCATTTACCTGATGGTGGAGATAGCCATGGGGGGAACGATGGCTCACAACCTCCTTTGCCTCCACCACCACCACCATATAACCATCCCCACCAGTATATACCCCCAGATCCCCGCCTTGCACTGCAGAGGACCCCAAGTGGCTCTCATAGCCTAATGTAGAGTCTAAACCCACAACTATTAAACACTCTAATATGCATATATTTATGGTAACAGACTTTATTGACTTTGCAGAAATGTTAAAATACCATTTTAATTAATTGATGTATATTTTGAAATGTTACATAGTTTTAACAAATTTCTATAACTACGTTTTTGTCTTTCTCTCCACTCTCTGAGGTTATATTGTTGAGTACTTGTCATTGAGAGATTTTTTTTGTTTTATTTTGTTAGAGATAAAAAAAAAGTGACACCCAACTAAATTAGTTTTGATTCCACCAACACTTGCTTTTGTGTGGGAGCTAGTTTTAAATGTAAAATCACATTTTTGGGTTTTATTAACCTACTAATGTGTCTATCTATTTAGTGTGTGTATGCTTTTGACTGGAAAATGATATATGTGCCAAAATGAGGACACCCTTCATAGTGAATTTTGCACTGTTGAATGCTTAGACTAGAATAAACATATGTGCTTATAACAGCGATCATTTAGATTCCCACTAGGTACACAATCATCTCTTCTTTTTTTTTTTCTTTTTTTTATATCAGTTTAGTGGTACCGTTAGCCAAAACGGTTTCTTCCCTTGCTTCCTATGGCTGATGTTGTAATTCTGTAAAATGTGATTTACTTCTTTAATACCTGTCTTTGTAAATGCCCTTTAAGTCACTCATTTAACTGATATAAGTGTGTAAATTGAGAATGTAGAATGTTTTAAGGCTCTTTCACATGACTTCTCAACATTTCCCAACATTTCATGACTGTCAAAACTAGTATGACTTCAACATTCATATTATATGCAGCTGATATTTTAAAATATATTTAATAGATATTTTAAAATATATTGAGTAATTGAATAAATACCAATTAATTGGTATGACATATCATCATGAGAGCAGTGCCAATAGATGGAGATATTGTACCACACAGCTATTCAATGTGTACCTTTGTATTAAGGTGAACTGCACTTACCTATAGCACCATTTATTTGCATGTGCTGTGTTTATTTTTTTTTTAGATAAACATTGACAAAAAGTTCACGCTACAATTTGCTTCTCTTCATTAATGCAGCATTTTTGCACTAAAGTAATTTTGAATTTTGCAGAATTAGTGATTAATCACATTAGTGAATAATGTCTATGATCTCATTTCAATCAACATGACTTTTAATAAATATCAAATATATGTTACCTATTCCCTTGGGTTTACTACATTGGTGATTCACTATCTACTTTGTAAAATTGCATCAGCACACAGAAAGCTGTATTAAAGCCCTTATATGAGACATCACAAATGACTTTGCATTGGCTGTAGTTTTCATGATCAGGAATTTTATAGAATACCTGAAAGAATACATATTTTAATG
Organism: Danio choprae; assembly: GCA_903798125.1. Lineage (NCBI taxonomy): Eukaryota > Metazoa > Chordata > Actinopteri > Cypriniformes > Danionidae > Danio > Danio choprae. Next base: position 6,594 of record CAIGQW010000596.1, read on the forward strand.
TTTGTAGGTCTATTTGAACTTTATGTAGCGACTTGTAACGTATTTGAAAAGGCTTGTTGATCCCAGCAAGCATCTTGGACATGTTGTTGGTCTGCCATTTTGTGAAAAGATGACAGAATGTGGCATCATTTGCTGTTGTCACATAAATCCAAGATGTCCTCACTGCAGCCCGCAGCTTGATGACGTAGGCGATCATCAACTACGTAGCAGACTTTGCTACTGTGATGGTTGGGTTTAGGGTAGGGGGATCTGTAAGCAATCGTCAACTACGTAGCGGACCTTGTACCGCCCAATAAGGTAGCGTCCATACTACTGTGACAGTTGGGTTTAGGGTAGGTGGGGGTGTAGGCAATTGTCAACTATGTAGCGAACCTGGTCAACTACTCAACTACGTCATCAAGCTGTGTGCTGCAGCGAGGACTGTTTCCATGAATCAGACAATGTAACAAGCTAACAGACAATGTAACAATTCATTGAAGGTTTCGTGAATCAAGTGACACTTAAAAGATCAATAAGATGCACATTGTTGGCACAAAACACTTTACCTGAATGTTTGTCTGGTCTGGTCTGATTTAATCAGCTGGATGGGAAAACTGATCAATGCTTTATATTTGTTTTGCTTGTATGCAGCAATCATCATATAAAATTTCAATGAATTAGCATCAGCGTAATCTACCCACAACCAACTATTTCTGCTAGGTACTCAATAGCTTTTACAATCATTATAAAACAGAATCCTGCTACTGTTTCACTTACAAATTGGATCGGATCTCTAAATTAGATGTAATGTCATCATTTGTTAAAACACTATGTAGCATTTTTCACTCACTCCTAAATTACAGGCTTGGTGGTTTAATCTGAGAAAAAGTAAGTCGTTTCAGATCCACAAAAGCCAGAAATATATATTAATTAAATTTAATGTTGACTTTAAGCTGTAATACTGTATGTGTAATTGTAACATGATTGTTATGTCGTAGGTAGTGTGTCTTATGATTGGGTGTTTGTTTCATAATTATATTGCTGCTTTTTGGAGATCTGCAGTCTGATCATCAATTATTCTTTTCATTGTTTTTATTTCAGTATAATGATGACTTGTGATGACAAAGTTCACTTGTATTGGTGGGTTTTCTGCACAACCTAGATTTCATCAAATTGTTTTCCATCTCTTTTCCAAAAACTAGGTCTGTCTTTAGTCTGTGTGAATAGTTTTATTTCTCACTTTCATTTATCTGTCACTATTTAATACTCTTCATTTCAAATCTCATTACTGTTAAAAATGATATGATAGATAATTGTGACTTTGTTACACAATTGTAACTTATATATATCAGAGTTGCAACAATTGTGATATGGATTCTGTTTCTCAGGCTGTGAAACAGCCTTTTCAGCTCAAAAACAGAAAGTGATAAAAACTACTTAAAACAATTAAAATCATCATTCTTTTTGTTTTAAACAACATTATATGCAGTTTTAAACATAAATGTTTTACAACTTTCAAGTGAAAATTAAGTGATCTGAGGGAGATCTTGTCAAGAAAACTTGTCAGTCTGTGCTCTCAGGATTTTATTTCTCAGGCTGTGAAACAGCTTTTTCAAAATCAGAAAAAGTTAAAACAGAAGGCCAAAAACAGAAAGTGTTTATTATATGCAGTTTGCAGTCTTCTATAGCCACTTGTGGGTTTGATGCTCCACCTACCGAACATTAAAGGTTCTGCACTATATGTACAGTTCGGTTTTACATTAATTTTCCTTTAGTGCATACAGTCAAGCACAACACAACCACGTGGTTCTTTCAGTGGCTGATTAAAACGTGGAAACCTTAGAAAATAGGTCCGTAAATCCACAATTTTGATTGAACAGAAATTGGATGTTCAAAAGTTGCATGTTAAAGAGTCATTAGTTTATTAGATTTATTATTCCTGTATTTTGTTGTCCAGACATGTGTTCATAATGCTGAGTGGCGTAACAAATATGTTAATTTGCTGACATTTGATCCAAAATGTGTTTCATTTAATACATTTTCCATATGTGTGTATAAGATTGGTGTAAAAAGGAACTGTACATTAGTAAAAGTATAATGTCTAGCTTATTGAACTGAACATGTTGGAAACATCATTGTCATGTGAATAAAATTCTTATTTTTCCTTTTCTCTTTGTTGTAGTTTTACAAACAGAATAGAAGATATTGTGAGGAACAATACCCAGTAAAGTCTCTCAAGTTATCAAACTGCTTTCTGGAGTTCTTTTCTGGAATACACTATCTGTTAAACCCTTTGCTCTGGAAACGCAATTGGTTGGGACAGAATAGTAAAATAGTAAAAGAAATGAATATCGCTCTGCCTTTCAAACATCTCCTACTCCCAGCATTAAGGCTCCCATGTTTAGTTTGCCCTACACATCTGATTTCGCTAATTACATGGTGAGAAAAGAGATGGTGAGTTCTTTTCTCACGAAGTTTGACGATTGTCCAGAAAACTACTGGGCTTGGAAATCTTCTTTTCCAGATGTTACAAAGGACCTTGATTTAACAGCCAGAGAAGAGCTTGACCTTCTTGCAAAATGGCTTGGTGCAGAGTTGTCTATACAAGGCAAACGCATCAGATCTGTGCTTTGGTAGTATTTGGAAGAGTGCTATGGAAACCCTGAAGTAATCGAGAATGCGTTGTTAAGAAAACTGAAGGGTTAGCCACAGTTTCAAATTCCAAAAACAAGCTATTTTCTGAGCAGAGGATGCTGGAACCTAGTACGCAATGTTCAATTCACAACAAGCCGCACCCATTGTCAAAATGCCGTGGATTTAGAGCAAAGTCTCTAGATGAGAGAAAGACATACCTCAAAGGTCTGTCTATCTGCTTCAGATGTTGTGGTTCAACTAAACACATAGCAAAAGCATGTGAGGTAGCTTTTAAATGTAAAGAGTGTAACATCAATCATCATGTCTCTGCAATGCACGCTGGGCCTGCTCCCTGGGTAGAGCAAACTCTAGTTACCGAGCAAAAGCAAGGCGAGGGGTCTGGAACAGAAATGTCATCAGACATTACCTCTAAGTCCACAGAAAACTGCAATGAAGCTCCCAGACCAAAATCATGTTCGAAAATCTGCTTTGTGGATGTTTATCCATTTGATTGTCCTGATAAAGCACAGATAATGTATGGGGTTCTCGATGACCAGAGTAACCAGTCCTTAGCGAAGTCTGCTTTTTTAAGTTGTTTGGAATCAAAGCAGAGCCTTAACCTTATAATTTGCGCACATGTGCAGGTACAGCGAAGACAATGGGTAGAAGAGCAGATAACTTCATTGTCAGGTCACTTTATGGGAATACCGAGGTGTCACTTCCAACGCTCTTGGAATGTAATATGTTGCCTGAGGATTGAGATGAAATTCCAACAACTGGACTAGCGCGGTACTTCTCTCATCTCAAGACAGTGGCTGACAAGTTACCTCCCTTTGATGAAAATGCTCAGATTCTCCTCCTTCCTGGAAGGAACATTTTAAGTGTGCATAAGGTCAGAGAACAGTACAATAGACCAGGTAACATGCCGTATGCTCAGCGCCTTGACTTAGGCTGGGTCATTGTGGGAGAAATGTGTCTGGGAGGAGTACATAAGTCAAATTCTGCAAATGTTTACAAGACAAACATTCTGCAAAATGGACACGGCTCATTTTCCCATCCTGCTCCAAAAGTATTCAAGTCAAAGAACAATTTGGTACTCCTGTTCATCAATACCGGTCCTGTCTACCTTGTCATCCAGTTATAAGCTCTTGTACAGACCACCTTGATGTCAGAGTTTTCCAAAGGACACCCAGTGATAATAAGCAACAATCATTGTCTGTTGAAGATGGAATCTTTCTTGATATCATGAGCAGGGAAATGTACTTGGATAAATCAAACCACTGGGTAGCTCCCTTGCCATTCCGTTTACCACACAATCCATTACCAAATAACCGAGACCAAGCGTCTTCATATATTGCAATGCACACTACAAAAAAGCCTGAGATGGGTAAACATTTTGTGGAGTTCATGGAAAACGTTCATCAACAAGCATGCAGAACCCACTACGCCACTTCTGCTGGATGAAGAATGCTGGTATTTACTGATATTTGATGTGTACCATCCTTTGAAACCTGGGAAGATTAGGCTGGTGTTCAATTCCAGCTCTCAGTGTGAAGGCATTTCTTTGAATCACACACTTCTTCGTGGACCAGACCTGAACAACAAGTTACTTGGAGTCTTGATCTGTTTCCAGAAGGAACAAGTCACAGTCACAGCTGATGTAGTAGAACAAATGTTCTACTGCTTTAAGGTTAGGGAAGATCATCAAAACTTTCTGAGGTTTTTGTGCTTTGAGAACAATGATCTCTCAAAGGAAATCACAGAGTACAGAATGTCAGTGCATGTTTTTGGGAACAGCCCATCGCCAGCTGTGGCAATTTTTCGATCACCCACCTCTTCAACGAAGCTTAGGGGTGAGCTGGAGTTTAGAGTCTGATTGTTCAACATTTCAAGTATCACCAGATATTAAACCATTCACTCGACGAGGCATACTTTCAACAGTTAACAGGCTCTATGATCCTTTTCAGGGGTTTGTCGCCCCTGTTACTATGCGGGGCAAGGCCTTAGTAAGAGAGCTGTCATCAGACCAAGTTGACTGGCAGTGCGGAAAGTAAAAGATGGGCTGTCATTTTCTCCTGTTTGAGCACAAGGGCAGTCCATCTGGAGGTCATTGAGTCGATGTCAACTTCCAGTTTTATTAATGCCCTCAGACGGTTCTTGGCCCAGTTAAACACTTGAGATCAGACAGAGGAAACAATTTCATTGGTGCATGTTGAGAACTAAACATCAAGACTGATGATCCAAATCCTAAGGGTCATTTGCAAGAGCAAAGTTGTACATGGTCATTTAACACTCTCCACTCTTCCCATATGGGAGGAGCTTGTGAAAGGATAATCAACACAGCATGATGCATTCTTGATGGCCTGTTGTTAAAAAACAGCTGCACACTTTTTCTGCTAGACACGACATTTCGTTCCTCTGTATGTCCACACATGTAGCGGAATGACAATAAAACACAACTTGACTTGACTTGATTTTTTACTCATGAAGTTTTGACTACACTCATGTCTGAAGTTATGGCAATAATAAATGCTAGACCATTACTTCCTATTTCTTCTGACCCTGACACATTGGAAGTTCTATCTCCTTGGATGCTCCTCACACAAAAGGCAAGTACTGTACCAGCTCCTCTTGGAGACTTTGATTTGAAGGACCTCTACAAGAAAGAATGGAGACAATTTCAATGTCTACCAGATGCCATCGTGGAAAAGAGACTATTTCGCAACTTTGCAGGTCTAAAGAAAGTGGACAGAGGAAAAACAAAACCTTAGAGAAGGGGATGTTGTCTTGCTCAAGGACTAATGTGAAACGTAATGAATGGTTTATTGGGCTTATTGTGAAAACCATGCCCAGCAAGAAGGTGTGGCAAAGGTATATCTTAGACCTAATCTCGGAAGTAGTGCTTCTCCTGCCAAAGATGCCACGAAGGGATAAATAGTGGTATAATAGGTTGTTATACCAGGCAAGAAGTGTGCAGATGTCTACGCTCCTGTATACACCTACTGGACATTAAAGGTACTGCACTATATATACAGTTTGGTTTTACTTTCATTTTCCTTCAGTGCATACAGTCAAGGACAGCACAAGCACGTGGTTCTTTCGGTAGCTGATTAAAACATGGAAACCTTGGAATTGTATGTCCGTAAGTCCACACTTTTGATTGAACAGCAATTGGATGTTCAAAAGTTGTATGTTAAAGAGTCATTAGTTTATTGGATTTATTATTCCTGTATTTTGTTGTCCAGACACATGTTCATAATTACTGAGACGTGTTCATAATGCTGAATGGTGTAACAAATATGTTAATTTGCTGACATTTGATCCAAAGTGTGTTTCATTTAATAGATTTTCCTTATGTGTGTATAAAATTTGAGTAAAAAAGAACTGAGTACATTAGTAAAAGGATAATGTCTAGCTGATTGAACTGAACATATTGGAAACATCATTGTCATGTGAATCTGATTGTATTCTTATTTTTCCTTTTCTCTTTGTTGTAGTTTTACAAACAGAATAGAAGATATTGTGAGGAACAATACCCAGTAAAGTCTCTCAAGTTATCAAACTGCTTTCTGGTGTTCTTTTCTGGAATACACTATCTGTTAAACCCTTTGCTCAGGAAACACAATTGGTTGGGACAGAATAGGCAGTTTTAAACATGCAATGTTTTACAACTTTCAAGTAAAAATCAAGTGATCTGAGGGAGTTTGAAAATTTGTCATTCTGTGATCTCAGGATTCTGTTTCTCAGGCGGTGAAACAGCTTTTTCAGGCCAAAAACAGCAAGTAATAAAACTGCTTAAAACAATTAAAATCACCATTCCTTTTGTTTTATACAACATTATATGCAGTTTTAAACGTGTTTTAACAAGTTTACAGTGAAAATGTCTCAGGTTACTCATGGAACCATGGTTCCCTGAAGGGAACGAGATGCTGCGTTTCTATTAGGAGACACAATGGGATACAATCCCTCTCTTATAACCTCTTGAAGCACAGGTGAAATCAATCCAATGTAATTGGCGGGATGTACCATGTGTCTGACGTCACACCGGAAGGAGTGACACCTGGAGTAGTATCCAGATCCAGTTGATAAAACATTTTGAAGGTGTGCAGGGTAGATGAGCCACGGCAAATGCTCATTGCCTGGTCTTTATTAAACAGAACCCGGCGGTTTCACAGCACTCGGCCAGGGCTTTTTAAATGAGCACAGCCACCCCGCTCGAAGATTAACTGTACATGCTCCTGGACAAAAGCACTGCACACACACACATAAATCGTGCGTGCCCTGTTCCGTGATGAAACGAGATTTTCTCTGATAGCTTATTATTTTTAATAGTGATGTAAAAAGAGAGCGTGTGTGTGTGTGGGTGCAAGTCAGTTTTATGTCTTATCGTCGTGCCTTATCAGTGCTTGTAAGTAGGAGGAAAAAGACTCATGCGTCTGAGTGAGGAGAGAAAAAGCTGAAGTTGTTTGCTTTTCGTGGTGCTTTTATACCTCCCATTCTGACGTCACACACACGGTACATCCCGCCAATTACATTGGATTGATTTCACCTGAGTCTCAGGAGGTTAAAAGAGAGATATTGTATCCCTCTTTATAAGACTTTATTATTGACAAAAGCCACTAAAAGAGAATTATGGCAGAACAGAGAAACTTTAAATCGTGTGTGTGTGTGAATCGCGTGTTCATGTCTTATTACAGCCGGTGACATGCACGAAATGTACTTACAGTGATTGGGAGTAGAGCATTCTCTTTCAGCACGTGAGCAGAAAAAGCTGCAGCTCTTGGGTATGTTAGAACGAGAGAGAACTGCCCAATAAAGTAGATCCTCCACAAAGGGACATCCCCTTTTGCCCCAAGCTGCATGCAGTTATTAAATCATGGAATAATCCATATTCAGCATGTTTTATGACACCAAAAACTGCTATTTATTCTTCAATTCATCGGCTGGGGGAAAAAGCATGTAAAAATATGTCATTTATAGAGATTTGATACATCTTTTTCAATCAGATATTAAATCAGCTAAGGTCCATCCTTTGTTCTCTAGACCTCTGAGGGTTACTTCATGTCTAGTGGGCAAAGCGTATATGATGACAGGTCAATCAGTAGGATGTCTGCATACTATGTCAGTGCTGCAAGCATACCAGGCTGATTAAAGTAATTTTTATATGGCGGGGTTAGGGTTAAGCTCTTCGGCCGTCAATCGGCAAATCGTCTGATAGAGTGAAAAAAGTGCTCTGGCTCCTTTGGGGGTTTTCTCTCCCCACAATCAAAAAAACGGAGGGCTGTTAAGGAACAGCCTCAGCCGTCTACAAGCTTCTCATATCAAGCGGTGCAAAAACAGAGCGTTGCGCCTCGGGCTCCCCCTCAAATATGAGGGCCTAGAGAGTGTGCTCTCAGCCTGAGTTTTCTTCGAAAAATCCCACAAGAACTATAGTTATTTCAAGAAAGGCGAGAGATAAAGGGAAGTCTGGACGTGTTGGGAGTCAGACATTCCAGGGCCTTTGGACAGGGAGAGCACCATTCGGTGTCCTCCCTGAGCCAAGATCCTTTGAGGAGGGGGCAGACCACCCCACCACCCATGGTGGCTGGAGGCTCTGCTCTTCTCAAGGTGGGCGCTCCTCAGTGTCTGAGGGCATTGGGGACCTCACCGCTTCTTCAGAAGGTCCAAGAGCAACCAGAGGCTGGTCTCGAGAGGCTGGTACCCCTAGCACATTTTTTGGCGGCGTGGAAACACCTGTCAATGGTGTCTCAGTGGGTCCAAATAATTTTTTGGTGCACGCCCACCTCGCTTCAACAGCGTTTTACCCGCCGTAATGAAGCCAGAACAGGGTCTGGATATGGAACAAGAAGTACTGGCCCTTCTAAGCCCACTTGACAGACAGTCAAGGTTTTACAGTCTGCATTTCTTCGTTCCGAAAAAGGATGGGGGACTGCGTCCCATATTAGATTTAAGAAATCTAAATTGGTCCATCAGGGCCTTCAAGTTTACTGTCAAGAACGTAGTGTCACATATTTAGTCCGAGCACTGGCTTGTCACAATAAAACTGAAAGACGCATACTTCCATATATCCATCCTTCCCCAACACAGGAGGTACCTGAGGTTCGCTTTCGGGAGCGAATCGTTCCAGTATAGGGTTCTTCCATTCAGCCTAGCTCTGTTACCTCGAACCTTCACCAAAATAGTTGTAGCGGCATTATTTCCACTTCATATGCAGGGTATACGTATCCTAAACTACATAGACAAGTGGCTAATTGTAGCTCAGTCTCACGATATGGCAGTTGGGCATCGAGATGCCGTTCTCACCCATATCAGAAGGTTGAGGTTTCGGCTGAACACCACAAAAAGTGAGCTTGTCCAGACAGGACGACCACTTTTTTAGTTGTGCTATGGGATTCCATGACGATGAAAGCATGTCTGTCCCCGCCATGAATCGTTTTGATTTAGCCAGCTGTACACAGAGCTAAACAAGGCCAATCCATCACTGTAAAAGAGTTTCAGAGACTGTTAGGCCTCATGACAGCAGCATCCAGCGTGATTCCATTTGGTATGCTGTACATGAGACGAGTGGTGGCTCAAATCCTGGGGGGGAGGTTCCCTTAAGGGGAATCCTTTCAGCATGATCCAGGTTTTGTGACACTGCCTTCGAGCCTTAAGTACGTGGAAAAAGCCCTGATTCCTGTCTCAGGGCCACTGGGTCACACCCCAGCCCATGAGAGAAGCATCTGTCATAAGCATGTCACAATGATTGCATGCCCCTACACTGGTTATGACACATGCCTAAGCCACTATAAATACCCTAAGTTCCATATCACAGCCATCTTTGTTTTGAAGAAGCAGCTTCATCGCAGCCACGTCCCGCTATAGAAGCAATCACCATGAACAACTGCAGCAGCAACAACAACAACATCAACAAAAACGCCTCTGAGAGCCCCGCTCTTCCAAAGAACCAAGCCGCAGACAAGCTCAATTCAGCCCCGCCAGGCCCCTCGCCGAGTCCGAGGCTCCAGCAAGAGGCAAACGACTTACTCGCTCCACTTCCTCCAGATTTCTCAACCACCAAGAAAGATCTTCGTCTCGAAGAATGCTTCCCACGCTAGCTCCAGCTCTACAGCATTGCACCATTTATATGGAAAGAACAATCAAACAAACCAACAACTACTACTCTAGCCAGAGCCCCGCTCTTTCAGAATCTTCAGTGGCAGCTCTGTGCCACCCAGCCCCACCAGCAATCAAGCTTGAGTTCCCACAAGACACCGGCCAGACCATCAGCTCTCAACAGCAGAGACACTCCTCTGAGCTACACACACCCATTGAACCACTGCAAATGCAGTGATGCTCTAGCCAAACCCTTGTTCACTTTCATCTTTACATATTACTACCGACAGTATTTAACATCCCTACGGGAGCACTCATAACTCTGCAAATACTGACTACCTCTGCAACTGCAGAGATGCTCCGCCAAGCCTTTTTCTCCCTCTGCACCACTGCCACAGCAATAATGCTTTGCCTGAGCTCACACACACTTCCATTTAGCGATTCACTACCAACACACTCCACCGCACTGCCACAGCAGGTAAATTGTCTCCGCGGAAACGTACTTGCCTTTCAATATTGACTTCCATCACACCACTGCAACAGCAGAGATGCTCCGCTGAGCTTCATTTCCCCTCTGCACCACTGCCGCAGCAGTGATGCTCTGCCTGAGCTCACATACACTTCCATTTAACATACCACTACTGACAAACTCCCCAGCACTGCCACAGCAGTTAAAACGCCTCAGTGGAAGCGTATTCACCTGTTAATATTGACTTCCATTGCACCTCTGCAACTGCAGAGATGCTCCGCTTAGCTTAATTTCTCCTCTGCACCACTGCCGCAGCAGGGATGCTCTGCCTGAGCTCACTTACACTTCCATTTATTTATACTATTACACTCCCCAGCACTGTCACAGCTGTTAAAATGGCTGCATAAGAGTTCTTTGATACTGACTTCTATCGCACCTCTGCAGCAGCAGAGACCCTCCGCTAAGCTTATTCTGACATTTCATCACTGCCATCACAGAGGCTCACTAGCAGAGCTCATACATCCTGCATTCAAATTATTACATCTGTCTCACTCTTCCGCCCAGTCCGGCAGTTAAACACTGCTACGGGAGCACACATAGCATTTGCAACATTGACACCACTTCAGTAGCAGCGATCACTCTAACCTAATCTATCTGAGCTCAAACTCCCCTCTTGCCTTGCAAACGGGAGGGAGCCCCGGGCTCGAGAATCTATGACTCACGGGACAGCATGGCAAACAAGCTTTATAATCAATCAT
>CAIGQW010000596.1:32528-51730 GCA_903798125.1 Danio choprae
ATAATGGCAAACAATATATATGCTTTATCTTTTAAATGGCACCTAAACTCTGGAACAGCCTTCCTAGTACAGTTCAGGAGGCAGACACTGTCAGTTTAAAACTAGATTAGAGATACTCTAAAGGATTGTTAGGCTGCATTAACTAGGGCAACCGGAGCTGAGAACATAACCCTGAACCGGCCTGTATCCTGAGCTTATCATTGTCATGGAGGTGTGCAAAGCGTGAGACTGATTACTGAAAGATGCCAGTGACAGACGAGTCTCCGCATTGATCCCGTGGGCTAGCCTGAACACCTGGCAGTGACCCACTCACACCTGCAGCTTCTCCACAATGGACGTCCAGTTTTCTCCAACCTCCAGTGCCTAGACTGCAGGTCTGCACAGGAACTTTGGCCAGAGGAGAAATGGTCGTGCCCAACTGAGCCTTGTTTCTCTCTACATTGTAAAAGTGCTATAAAAATAAAGATGAGTTGAATTAAAAGGACCACTGGAAGAGTGAGTATGGAGGACTGAGGAACTACACTTACTGCTTTGTCTTTTTTTTTTTTTTTGGAACTCTTCTGTCCAAGAGGTTATTATTGCTGAATACCGCACTTGTGTTTTATAAATATGAGTTGTAAAAATGTTTTAATAAATGAAAGAATGAGCTACTGGTCTTTCTTTATTGAAGCAATGCATTTAACATTTTATTGTACTTTAGTGGGTAAATTTATTGTGTTTTTAGGGGTTTACTGTAAAATAAGGTAACCTAAACAAATGACCTGCATAAAACCCACCTGGGTACCATCATTAACTCATGTAAGCAGTCTCAGATGGGTTTTTATATAGGCCCCACATGGTCTTACCCAGATGGGCCCTATATGGTGCCCATCAAGAACCCATCATTAACTCACTTGGGCTAACACCCACATGTGTTAGCCCAAGTGGGTTAATGATGGGTTCTTGATGGCCACCATGGAACCTGAGGACAAAATTAGCTGAGTCCCAGTTGGGTAGCCCTGGTGGGCCCCAGATATCAGCCCAAGTGTAGCCCATCTGGGTCCCACATGGATGTTTTGGCTGGGTTGTTTTAACCTTGTTCTCTCTGTTTCCTTTTCTCACAATGAAACCAACACAAAGCCATCACCTCATTTTATTGTGCTTTATAATCACTGAAACAAACAGCATTTAGCTGCTCTACCACATATAGGCTAATAACCAGTGCTTAATTTGTAAATTGCAAGGTCCCGGATCAAATCGGGGTAACGAATCCGGCATGTGACCAGAGGAGGGACAGGTAATGGAGCATTCGCGTAATTAAATTGGTGGGCCAATTTAAGTGAATTACAGCTTGCATAGTGTGCATGTAGTGTAAAAACAATTTTTTTGTTTTTATTTCATTCCAATCTTTATGTATAAAACATTTTCTTTGCTATAAATCTATGAAAATGTATCTAAATTTATGTAAAGCAAACTATAGGATGCACTGTCTGTCACATGGGCTAAACAAGGTGGGAGAGCATTGCTCTTTTAAAAAAAAATGTTTTATTTTATTATTTGTTTTTATTTTCTTTTTTGCTTCTAAAATGCTTGCAGTTTTGAAGTAGTTTTGAAGTTAGAATGTAGGAATTGTACATGTTTCAATGGTAAATGTGTTATATAAAGAACTTAAGTAGGCATATTTAAAAAAATAATAAAGACAATTATTTTCCAAGTAAGATTAAATTTTTTAAATTTAGAAATGGTAAATCAAAATAAATTTTATGCAAAATGAAACTAGGCACTAGACAAAAAGACTAGCCTGCTTCTAAATGCTTTTTCATTTATTTATTTGTATATTTTTGCTTCTAAGAGGTTTGTTAAACGAGTCTAAATGTAGGAACTGTTGTACACGAGAAATAAGCTTTCATTTTATATACTATGAATAAAAAAAAAAATCTAAGAAATTTTAAGTCTAATGGAACAATATCTAAACTATTGTACAGGCTAAATAAAGACTTATTTTCAGAGCTGAACATCACTGCGGTCAGCACACACACGTCTGTTTAAAGATTTTGTGAAGAACAGACCATTCATTTCCACATTGATAGTATCTGTTGTTGTCAAACTTATGTTTCCTTTTAAGATATTTTCTTTGAAATCTGTAACACTGTCCATTATCGCTGGTAAAAAAACAAAGCAGCCTTTGTTTCATGTGCCAGTTTCACACATGCAAACTAAATTGTGGCCAGTTTTACTTATTAAACAGTCCCTCGCCTGAACTTGCTGCGAGTGAAATGAGAAAATGAAAGTACATCAACAATGAGGAGAATGCAGATGCTCAAGCATAATCTTTAAAATAATGACTTGCATAAAAATATAGCAAATATATGACAGAGGTTTGTGATACAACAATTACAGTGAATCATTAATTAAATCCTTATTTTCCACAGAGCGAAGAATCCACAAACAAAAATATACTACACTTCATGTATATTTGTTGGAAAAAATATATTTTTGAAACTAATTTTGTTTGGTATAATTAGTATTTTAATTATTTTTTGTTGGTCAGTTATCTACACAATAAATATAAAGAATGAATAACATTTGAGGTGCTTCAAAACAAGGTCTGCATATGCTTCAGAGCCAAAGCACAAACTGGTTTGTTAAAATAAAATATTAATACAAATAAAAGCAAAGTGAACTATTCACAGTCAAAGTGAAATATTAAAAGCCTATATTAAATGGTTTTCACTATGACAAAGTTATCAATTGCCGATCAGTTTCAATTAGATTCGCTTAATTAATTTTAATGAGCCAGGACAGAAGCTATTTGCAGCACTGAATATGGATTTTTTTTTTGTTTGTTTTAAACTTTGCTTCGGGCCATATTGCCCTGTTTTTTGGCTTTCTACATCTCTGCTGCTTGTTTGCTCGCCTCCCCGTGGTTCTTCCACCGGCCGTTGTCAACTTTAACTGTTCATGACAGATTGTTCATCTTCTTTTTCACTAATAGGTCAATTTGAACCCTTGCTATCATCTATAGCCTATAATTACAGCCTGTTTTGTTTTAGATATTGTACTCTGTTTAAAATAATCTCGTAAATCTGTCTTTTCGCCATTGTTATACATTTCAAATTAAGCCCTAATTTTTAAGCACCATTTTATAGCCATTTTAAATCTAAATTTTAATTTTAAAGTTATTGACATCACCATCATTAATTATATGTGTTTTTAAATTAAGTTTATGCAAGCTACAAGTCTGCACGAGCATATTTTTCATTGGCGTGTGAGGAGGGGGGCCCATAAAACGTCACCAACTGAAAACACTACTGCCTGAGGAGAAGATGTGGAAACCTGGCTAAGAGGCATCACGGATGGCCTCACCCACAAGGCAAGGTGATTCTTGAGACATGACTCACAACCAGAATCACAACCATACAAAGCTAACCAAATTCACCTGTCTCCTGATGCCTTCACAGACCAGCTAAAGCTCAGCGACAAGCACATCACCCATCTGCAGAAGGAGCTGACGTGCACAAAGCCACACCGACAAGCTGGAAGCAAAAGGCCAGGATGACTTCAAGCATCCAACCACTGAGTTCCTGAGAGATCTACTGCACATCCAACGCTGCACAGACAAGCTCACAGAGAAAACTCAGGACCAGTTCAAGGTATCAGATGAAGTGGAGCATCTAACTACAAGTTGAACAGCTCCAAATGGCCTTTGCTGTTGTTGAACGAAGTATGAAGCATGAACTGAAGCATGACGTCTTCTCAGCAGGACCTGATAAAGCATCTTCAGTCTGCTGAACAGCAAGTAGAGAAAGCTAAAATCAGCATCCAAAACAAAGACGCTAAAATTAATGCTCTGGAAGACCAACTGAGCAGGTACAACAGTGCAAATGATGACCTTACCCAACAGCTAGATGACATCAGCAATGAACTCTCCAGGTTCAGAGGACTCATGCATGCCTACCAACAGAAACCAGAGCCAAGAACTAGCTAACTCCCTTACCTCCATAGACAGGGGAAGAAGTGAACGGCTGAAGACCAGGGCATCACCAGCCTTCACCACCAACCTCTTCCCTTCTGACGCAAGCAGAAAGCCAATACACACAGCTGTAAAACGTGCACAGGAAGCAACTATTAAAGACCTTGATAAACTGGCGAAATACATCACCCAGTTTAAACCAAACTCCACAGAGAGCAAAAACATCCCTACCTCCAGGACAGACTTTTTATCTTGAATTGAGACCTCATGTGACTGACAGAGACAAGTTGTACCTCCTCAGATCCACATCCAGTCCCGAGGTGCAAAGCTTCCTAAATAGACAACTTGGTCACACAAAGTCAAACTACCAGCTACTACGTGAAGCACCAATTAAGCCCGGCGTCTGAATATGGATTGTTTACTGCCCTGGAAACCAAATAAGGTAACCAAGAGACACCTGAAGTTTTCTACCACAGGTTTAGGCAAGCATATTTTGTTGCACACGATGACCCGAATCTTGAAGAGGATGTGAACTTCAAAACTCACTGTGGAGAGGTGAGCATGATCGAACACCAAATAAGGGGGAGCCCTGTGGCTAATCAGCAGACCAATCAGAAATAATGAATAACACTTATTTGTTCTAGTGATTGGGCCGGAGAGACACCCTTCTTAAGGAGATGAGAAGGAGCAGCCGGGGGAGGAGAGAGAGAACACACACACACACACACACACACACAGCTACAAGTGTTGTTGTTAAGAATAAAGACATTTACTTACCCAAATTGCTGACCATGTCTTTTTCTTCCCACTCTTAAAATAACCTTTTACTACACCCACCTGTTAAGAAACCTTCACCCTGGAATAAGTCCTCATCTAGGCATCATAGCCTATCCACACACAATGTCCATCTGACAGCTGTGGGACCTCACACACTGGGTCTACCTCAAACAGAAGATGTCCCCAAAGAGAGGTTTGAAATCTTCCACGGCTTCCATCAGCCAAGAACCGACACATGCACAGGAAGACACCCTGTGTCATGACGACACCACGGTCTTCCACAGAGAACACAGAGAATGTGACTCCCATGACAACGACAGCTACACAACCTGGTTAAAAAAGTCACGGGACCAGCCACGCTTCTCAAGGTACTCAAGACACCCAAAATTTTCCCCCAGATAAAACAGAAATAACTCCACATCCACAGTCTGTTATCCAACACATTCAAGGGGTACCACCACGGATAAGAGATGACAGCCACCTGTTCTGCAACAACACAGAACCAAAAGGGAGAAGTCTCTCACAGACAATAGAACCCAGTGGTATCAGACAACACCACTCTGTTTTTACCTCACACTCACCAAGAAAACATCAAACTCAAAACTCATTTTCACCTGACAGTAACCACAGTCAGGCCCAGATTTCAGAGAGTCTGTCACAACCAGAAAGCTCAATCAGAGGAATGTAAAGTGGGAGACAAATTTGCATATCTGTTCTGCATTGCCATGACAAACAGTTCCTCACCCAAGGAAAATATGCAAAGAGCTAAACTTCATGTGTGCCTAAAGACAGTGAACGAGAAGCAAGTGCATCAAACCTGCAAAAAAAGGGGGAGAGCCAAAAGACAGATCTGACCACACAGTACATACACTACACAATTAACTTCACACAGCAAAAACATTGATTGGTCACATTACCATATTAAATCAAAACTGAACTAAATTGTATTCTACATTAGAAATGTCAAATGTCAGTTTCAATGATTAGTACCCAAACAATTTGATGCTCTGCACCAGTACAATACATTGTGATGGAGGTGTTGTCTTGTTGTTTGCTGTATATGTGTCTGCTTCTCCCTCTTGTGTTTCTCCTCCATTTGCCGATGTCTTCATCCCAACACATCGCCTAATGAAAGGGGGACATGTAACGGATGTGGCCGATCAGACACATAAATATTGTGCTTTATTCAACAATAATACACCATCAACCTCTCCCATCCTAAAAAGACTGGATAGTCAGTGTGTAATCCGACTCCAAAGGTATTTACGACACAAAAGGAATGTGCTGCTTGGAGATGGACAAAGACATGGTCATGTTCCTATTCAACTTGCTTAAGATTTATGCTTTTAATGTAAACCTTTTTTCCCTCTTTGAGTGTAATCAGGTGTTTTGCTACAAATGTTTTATCAACTCAGCTCCTGAGGGTGCTACTGACGAAGATTTTATAATCTCCAAAAGTGTGCAGTGAACATATATTCTCTAAAAGTGTGCAATGAGCATGTTAATCCTTATAATCATGTGTATGCATATGTGTGTAGTAAGTGTGAAGTGAACGTATAACCATAATATTAGCAAAGGCAACACATGAATGTAAACCTAAACTTAAGCCAGATGGGCAGAGAGCCAAGAATATAACAGGTAAATGTCACAGGACCATATATGTGTGAAAAGTATGCAGAGCACAAACACGCAACGGTGAAACTGCATGTTAAAAAGCAACACAATGGACACAAAGAGGTTCATTGAGAGACTGTTGTTTGTCTGTTAGCTTCTCATTTTTGTTGTCTGACAATACATCCATCTTCTGAAATCAAGACCCTCTGACTTGGCTGCTGATTGAAAGACGAGGAACAGAACACAACTAATTGATGACCCGGTGACGTGATTTGGTAAGGAGCAACAGAGTGGGAACCACACTGGCAGAGTTTGAGGCGAGCAACACAATTTCAGTGGCCACTGTGAAAAAAAAGGTAAGCAATTTATTTGCTTATTTAATAAAAATTGTGTGGCTTGGCCGACTCTGCTTGTGAGGGTAAAAAAAAAAAAACTCTTCCAAAAGTGCTCCTCCAAATTGAAATAACTAATAGAAATAGCTAATAGAAAGAAAATGTTGCATGCAATGATCTGTGTCTTGCTTTAAAAGGGCCTTGAGCATAATGACAAGACATTAACAACTAATTGTTACTCATATTAAAGATTTTTGAAGTATTCAAGTGTAAAATCTTAATAAATTGTAACAGTTAATAGGTTAAAAACAGATTAATAAAGTAGAGAGAGGCGTGCAAAGACCCTCGGAGTACCCGTTCTGTATATTCATTCATTTTCTTTTCGGCTTAGTCCCTTTATTAATCTGGGGTTGCCACAGCGGAATGAACCACCAACTTAAGCATATGTTTTACGCAGCGGATGCCCTTCCAACTGCAACCCATCACTGGGAAACATCCACACACACACACACACACACACAGGACAATTTAGCCTACCCAAGTCACCTATAGCGCATGTCTTTGGACTTGTGGGGGAAACTGGAGCACCCGGAGGTAACCCACGCCAACACGGGGAGAACATGCAAAATGCCAACTGACCCAGCCGAGGCTCAAACAAGCGACCTTCTTGCTGTGAGGCGATCGTGCTACCCACTGCACCACCAGCCTTGTTCTGTATATTAATAATATTAAAATTATTATACAGGGAGCTGTGGGGAAAAAAGGCAAAAATCCTGTAAAGTGCTATTTTTACTGTATATGGTAAAAGAGCAGCAAAAACTAAGTAGAATTGACAGGTCATTTAGGCAAGTGCAAAAAGTTTGTGTGTGTCTCCGTGTCCATGAGATTCTTTTTTTTTTTTTAATAAGGTTAATTACATGAACCCCATAGGATAAGGGGGTAGAGGAGTAAATGCATTTAGAAGTGTGTGTGTAATAAAACATTGAAGTGGATGAATGTTTGTGGGAATAAAGGTGAATGCAATGTGTGAGGAAATTTGGGAAAAGATAAATGCAGAATAGGGAAGAGATAAATACATAGTTAAGTAAAAGAATTAGGTTTGTGCTACAACAATTAAATTAAAATATAAGTGAGGTTAAAACTAACTTAAATAAAAAAAATAAATAAAGTATTGGTTGATACTTGTAAAGACCGTAAAACTTTTAAAGTGCAATAAAAAGTATTACAAATTATACTTATATTGTCACGGATCACAGAAGGCAGAGACAAAAGGTATCGTTCACACAGTGTTTATTAAACACAAGCAGTCTTCGCACCGAGGTGCTAGCAATCAGTTCAATGCTGAGTTCATAGAGTCAATAGAATCACTTCCCTTGAGTTGAGCAAGCCAATGACAGGGGTTAGTCTCTGGGTAAGAAGAGTAGCAGAAAGCCTTGGCAGAAGATCGGGATCAGAAGACGGAGAGAGTTGCAATCGTGTGATGATGATACCAGACAATGAGTGAACGGAGTGGGTGAGTCTTTATAGTGTTGTGATGATGACTGGAGCAGGTGAAGGTGATGAGTGCACAGGTGTGTGTGATTAGTAAACGGGTGACTGAGTGCGTTGTGTATTGGCTGGAGAGTGTGACTGGTGATCAGGGCTGATAGAACGTGCAGGGGGTGTGACATATGTAATCAATTTGAATTTGAATTACCTGGTTGTATAATAAAATACTAGGTTTATGTTATATATTTAACAAAAAAGTGGAAAACGGAAACTAATTAAAGTCAAATACACATAATAAAAGAAGAGTATAAATGAATAAATAAATAAATAAATAATCATAATAATCATAAAAATAAAATAAAATAAATAAATAAATAAATAAAAACAAGTAAAAGTGTACGAATAAAGAAAAATAGCAATGGCAAGGATTAAAGTATCCGTTGTGTAAGGAGATTATTTATAAATGTTCAAAAAAGTGGCAACTTACAACTAAAAATATGATGACAATATGGCCACAAGGGGAAACCTTTGATGTTACATTATGTGAAGAAATGGATACTCTAATAAAAGATTACAAGAAAAAAGGTAGTAGCAAAAAGAGAGAGAAAAGAGGGAAAAAAGAGCAAAAGAAAGTGAAGTGCTAAACATATTCAAAACAAAAGGGGAAAATAATTTAAAAAGTATTAAGAGCCAAGAAAAATACTGAAAGAGGCTGACAAAGAAACCACTGCTAAAGAACAAATGTTTAATAGCCCTCTGCCTTATTTGCAAACTAAAGGGCAATTCCCAATTCTTAAGGGACTCATGGAAGTATCAGGAGAACTTATGATGGAAGGAGAGATGGAAATGGAGGAAAAACAATTAAAGGCAAGTGTGAAATCAAAACGACCAGTAAATATAAAAATAATGAGGCATATGTACCATTGTATTGTTATAAACAGGCCTGTGAAGCATTAGAAAAAATGAATAAACAGTGTGAGGACAAATTAGAGTATGGGGAGTCAAAAGAACAGACAAAAAGATATAATAAGGAAAGATAAGCATTTGGTAGAATTAAAGACACTGAAATGACTAGGAAAATTGGAGAAACAGAAAAATTGTCAAAAAAAAAAACTTGACAAAGTAAGACAAAAAAGTAGATTATCATTGAGATGAGGAAAACGAATGGAAGGAGTCGTCACTTGATACAGGAAAATGGGAAAGAGAAAAAAAGGCTCAGGTCATTTAATCAATGCCCAATTTGAATTAAGGGTGCACAAGCACAGTAGGTCACTAGGCCCACATTGGATTTGGAGGGTTTGATTGCTAGGTTCCCAAACATCCATGAGGGGCCAGCAAAGTGGATAAGGGTATTTGAAGAGGAATCGGTTAGAAAATTGATTTCTTTGGGAGACATGAAATCTCTTCTTGCAAAGACTTGTAAGAAACTAAGTCTGCCTCGACCCAACTTCTTACCCAACTTACTGTAGCATGGGAAAGGTAGTGAGTCATTAAGAACCATCTGTTGATCAAAAGGGATTCTTTTAACCTCATCTATTTTAAACAGTGAGTGCTCGTAAGTCCATCAAATATCTGGGAACGGAAGGGTAACACCTTATTGTTATGCCTAATTTACATTGAAGGAGAAACCATGTTAAGTGAGTCTACCAAAAAACCTGGGATTGTTCTTAATCAGCATTCAAAGAGAATCATTTTTAACATAATCAAATGGGGAAAAAACTGTATAAAATGTCTGAATGGAGAATCATCTGTGTTCATTCTGACTCCGGTGAACCCAAGGTACTGCCGTGTACTCTGTTATACTACTTTGGTATTCATTCATTCATTTTCATTTCGGCTTAGTCCCTTTATTAATCTGGGGTCGCCACAGCGGAATGAACCGCCTACTTTGGTATAAAACAAAATTTTTCTTCAAGACGTCCTCATCTTTTTTTCTTACATTGGCGAGCCATCCAGCGAGGACTTCCAAAACAACAAAGGAGAGAAAGGTAAGAAAAGTAGGTTTTCTTATTACATTTTTGTTGTCAGGAATCCCCCCTCGTTTAAACAAAAATCTAGAAAAAAATTTTTAAGGACAGATGAAAATATAATTTGTTCAAGATTAGTTTGAGGAGTTTTTAAACAAGCCTATTCTGTACAATTCTGTTATAAATTCTAACGTAACTGAATTAAGCCAACGTACTGTGGCAGAGCTATATTTGAATAATTGTTTCTAAAGTAACTGAAGCAAAGTGCTTGTTTAGAAAAGTTTCTAAAGTAACTGAAACTTGTTGATGATTTATTATAATTCTGTTAGAATTCTAAAGTAAATAAATTAACCCAATGCACTGTGATGACAGAGTTGTATTAGATCAGTTGTCTATAGTGTAGTGAGTCCGAGTACTGTGACTCAGTGAAGTTTAAAACAGTTAATGTTACCCAAAGTAGTGGGTTTGCCCGACGTACTGTGGAACTGTTTTAAAACTGTAATATTTGTATTGATCTGATGTACTGTGATCACTGTTTGTGTTATAGTCCGACGCACCGTGACTTTGTGAAGTTTAAAACAGTTAACGTTACCTGAAGCAGTTGGTGTGCCCGACGTACTGTGGCACCGTTTTAAATTCGATATAGCTTATTTCTGAGCTTGAGGAACTGTGGGCTAAAAAAAGTAATATATAGCTTACGGTTTGCATGATCATAAGTAATAAGATTTTGAAAATGGCAGAATTGTATTAGAATTGCTGATTCTAAAGTAACTGAAATAAAATTGTAAATTTTCAAATGTAACTGAAACTGATTTACAGTATGAAGTTTTCATAATTCTGTTAAAATTCTGAAGTAACTGAATTGATTTGACACATTGGTCACAGAATGATATTTGGTGGGGTGTCTGAAACTGTTAAAGATCATTTTTCCTGAGGTTTTGCCTGAAGTAATGTTTTGCCTGTTGTAATGTAGTGGTGTTTTACATTTTTAATTACAACACAACGGACAGATGCAGATTGGTTTTATCTGATAACTTTGTTACATTTAAAACTGTTTTGAGTGTAGTTTAGAATTTGAGGCCTGATGGAGTGTGGTTATGTTCAAACCAGTTAGACACTAAAGTACAGAAGTTTGATGGTTGTGTAGTTTTTATTTGAATAATTGTACTAACAGGTATCACATTAACTTGCTAATGTTAGTGTCAGTGAAGAAATAAAGTCTATTTAATTATTGAAGAGAGTTTAATAAGATTGTGAAAATGGAAGAGATGATGGTTAAATACATTGCTAAGCATGGCACAGTTGGAATGTTTAATGGTATAGAGAAAGTTGTAGATAAGCCGTATGAATGGGCTGTCTCTAAATTTGAATTTGTTTTCAAAATGCCTAAGAATAATAAAGGAAAAATTGTCAACGCACTTCAAGCTGTTCTTGCATCATACAAGGTAACTAGAAAAAGAGTATTGGAGTTAGAAGCTGAAAATGAGAGACTCAGTTTTGGAATAATTGCTTCAAAACATTACCAGGCTAGTGAAACATTATGGAAGGAAGAAAAGGTCAGAATGAGATTGCACATCTGAAAACTCAGACTTGTTGGCATCATATGTAGAAACATTGTACAGTAATTTGGAAGAATCAAGGGCTACTTGTAACTTCTTCAGAAATAATGGCTTAATAGAGAATAACACCAGTGAGACATTAAATGCAAATAGAGGTCCAGAAACGACAGACATTTAGAAGGATGATGAGGAATGGGAAAGGGATTCTCAATCAGTAGTAAATCCTCAGACTGTGCAATTATATTTCCTATGGCACCAGTTTATTCTAATACAACCATGCATACTAGTGAAGCAGGACTAGAATCAATGACCCATAACAAGGTCAGAGGGTTTAACCCAAATGAACTAGAAGCTGTGGTTGCAAATATTGAGAAATTTGATCCTAGTGAACAAGATCCTTTCGATTTCCTAAAGATGTTAGAGGAATATGCAGAGGTGTACAAATATACAGATGGTCATGTATGTGTGTTAATAAGAATGTGCTTGGCTGAAATTTTGTCTGGAGCTTTAACTCAGAAAGTAAAAGACTAAATTGCAAACAAGTCAGAGAGTCAGGCACTGCTTGAAGTCTTAGGTGTGATGTCTGTTAACTGGGATAAAATATCTGAGACACATATGAGGAAAGGAGAACACCCACAAGTGTTTTCTGAATGATTGTTGGAGATGTTTAAAACATTCACTGGCAATCCTGATATTACTCACGATGACATCAGTTTCCAGTCTGCCTTGATTAATAAGTGTGACCCACTCACCTATTCTGCTGTGACAATGCTTGTGATGCCACTCTCTGATTATAATGTCATTATTGGTAAAATGACACAGTTTTACAACAATAATGCAAATTCACAGAGACAAATGAAAGCTGTAAGGCATCCTGTTGTTGCCTTTGCAAGCAGAGAATATTCAAGCTCATCCAATGGTTTCCATCACAGAGAAAGGAAATTTGCACGTGTGAATGCTGAGGGTGTTGTTCTTTGCTATGGATGTGGCAAGGCCAGTCACATTGCTAGAAATTGCCAGAACAGTGATAAATCTCAAATCAATGTTTGCCATGCATTTGGAAAGAATGGTCACATTGCAAGACATTGTTTAGAGAAAAGGAGGAAAAACCAGGAAGTTGTTTGTTTCAGATGTGGAATGATAGGACACAAGGCCAGACAGTGTCATGTTTCAGTCAAAAGAAAGACAAGTTATAAAGATTTGCATAAAAAAATAGATTAGAAAACCAGCTGGAAAAGTTGAAACAAATGAAGGATAAACCCATTTACACCTTTTGTGTGAATGGGAAAAACAGTATAAAATGTCTGAATGGAGAATCATCGGTGTTCATTCTGACTCTGGTGAATCCAAGGTACTGCCCTGTACTTTGTTACTGCTACTTTGGAATAAAACAAATTTTTTCTTCAAGACGTCCTCATTTTTTCTTACAGACTGTAGGAGGAGCAAAGATGGATGAAATTCTTCAAGATTCTGCCCTCGACAGAACTGTGAACTCTCAATATATGGATGTGACTATTATTGGTGCTTTACATCCAGCAGTGTGGCAGGCACTGCGGGCAAAGTATCCACTAAGACTGGACCCAAATATGTTAAGAGTGGATCAATTGGGGGAAACAGAGAACCCAATAACATATGTTCAGAGACATTCACGACAATGGAAACATGACACTGAAATTGATCCTGAAAGAGACCCAATAATGGCTACATTGGTTCAACAAGCCATAATTGACTCTATGCCTTCCACAGTGAAGAGCAGACTAGAAGATGTGGTGGGGTTAAACTCTAAATCCCACAAAGAGTTTTGTGATTATGTGTCACATGCAGTTGAGCAGTACAGGAAAAATGAACAAAAGCTCAAGAAACAAAAAAAGTGAGCTACAGAGAAAATTAGCTCAATTACAACTTGATGAACTGACTAAAAAGAGCAAGAAAAATATTCAAGCTCTTGTAGAGCCATAGGAGGGGGAACCACTAACAACGATGGCTCCAGTTACAGCCCCACCACCAGTTATTCAGTCGACCTCACAAGCAAAACACCCAACTAATACCCAAATGATTCCACCCATAATAAACATTTATACCCAAGAGCCAGTAGCAGCAAACTGGAGGAAAAGGCCCACAGAGCAAAGAGGGAATGGCAGACCCTATGGTATGCCTCCAGGCATGTGCTGGGGATGTGGATTATCAGGACACCCCAAAAAACATTGCCCAACCAATCCAGGGGATCGGTCTCCCCAGCTGGGAGGGAGGTAAGTTGGCATCAGACCTGTCCAAATCCTAACCAAGTCCCAGTTAATCCTTGGAGAGGACCATTCATTCATTCATTTTCATTTCGGCTTAGTCCCTTTATTAATCTGGTGTCACCACTGCGGAATGAACCGCCAACTTATCCAGCATATGTTTTTACGCAGCGGATGCCCTTCCAGCTGCAACCCATCTCTGGGAAACATCCATACACACCCATTCACACTCATACACTACGGACAATTTTAGCTTACCCAATTCATCTATACCGCATGTCTTTGGACTTGTGGGGGAAACCGGAGCACCCGGAGGAAACCCACGCCAACACGGGGAGAACATGCAAACTCCACACAGAAACGCCAACTGACCCAGCCGAGGCTCGAACCAGCGACCTTCTTGCTGTGAGGCGAACGTGCTATCCACTGCGCCACCATGAGGCCCTGGAGAGGACCAAATAAGGGATATTGAAGATGCCCAGAGAATCCTATAGGGGATAACCAGCTTCCAATGTTAACAACTAATGCTAATGAAGAACCTATGCTGCCAATCAAAATAGAGGGAAAAACAATACCAATGCTCCTTGATACTGGAGCTGTTTTCACGTCTGTTAATTCAAATTATGCGCCACATCTTCCCCTAAATATGCAAAGACAATAGGATTCTCTGGAAAGTACAGTTAATTCCAAAGACTACTCCAGTTTGTATACAAACTAAAAATCAAAGTATGATGCTACCCATTCGTCTATCAAGTCAGACTCCTTTCAATTTGTTAGGAAGAGTGCATTAGGAAGAGTGCACAATTTGTTAGGAATAATGCATTATGTAAATTAGGACTACATTTTTGGTGTACTTCAGATTAAGTGTATATAGATGCAAAAGCAATGTAAAATCAAATGATAATTGCCGAACCAAAAGCTAATGTGTATTGGATAGGACAGATAGAAGATGATGTAAGACAATCATGTAAGTTTATTTATTTCCCCATAAATAAATGGGGAAAATATATTGAAGAACAAATTTATGAAGCACAGATACCAAAATCAGGGTTTCTTTGCACAATGATTTATAATCCTGAAAGAAATGCAGACTTAGAAAAGCAATGGCAAAAAGAAACAGAAGGACAAAAAATAAAATGGTCTCACAACACATCATATTAGGTCAACGGGGAGCAGCTTATACCTAGCAAAAGATGAATTTACGGAAAAATGGTTTAATGTTACAGATTCTGTTCCACATATAGCCATATATGTAGGAAATAATTGGAAAACAAAAGATTTAGGACAAATGATAAAAAAGGCAGAACAGAGCAGGTGGGAATCGACAGAACATCCACTAATCTTTCAGTCAGATGATACAAATTATATAAAAATTGTGTGTACCACCAATTTAACGGGAATTCCCCAAGATGTTATTATCGGACAAGACAAAATAACACAAATGAGTACAACATCAGAACTGATAAATGACATAGACACTGAAATGTTTAAAGAAATGGAATGCCAAGTGCCACCTAAGGTATGGTCTTTATATGATTCCAATGTTGGCATGATAAGATCAGCAAATCCAGTTAAGAGTTAAAATTAAACCAAATCTGCACAAAAAAGCACAATACCCTTTGCGGCAAGAGGCAGAATTAGGAATCAAAAACACTATTGAGGGTTTATTAAAAGCAGGAGTATTAGAAGAAACAACCAGTTATTGTAACACTCTTTGTAACACTGATAAAAACAGATGGCGTTTGGTTCATGATTTAAGAGCAATTAATGAAATAGCTTTTCCAGCTGAAGTTCCTAAGCCACATACTCTTCTGTAAAATGTCCCTTCTAATGCCAAATATTTTACAGTGATTGACCTTTATTCAGCCTATTTCAGTGTGCCATTAGCAAAAGAAAGTAGATACTTATTTGCTTTCACATATGGTGGTAAACAATATACTTACACCAGAATGCCCCAGAGGTTCAAGCATTTGCCACATACATTCAACCAAAATCTCAAAGAAGATTTGTAGGATCTTGTGATGGATAGTACACTATTACAATATGTAGATGACTTAATTGTTTGCTCTCCTTCAGTGGAACAATGTCATAGAGATTCAGTTCTCACTAAATTGGCACAAGGAGGGCATAAAGTATCTAAAAACTAAATGCAGTACTGTCAATCTCAGGTTGAATATTTATATTAATATCGATTGATTGCCTTTGGCACACGAGCTATAGCTCCAGCTCAGTTGGAAAGTATAAGCAAAACACCCTTACCCCAAACAGTAGGACAGATGATGACTTTTTTTTAGGTATGACAGGTTTTTAGTTCAGACTGGGTAGAGGACTATGCAATAAAAACAGCACCACTGTGAGAACTTATGAAACGAGCAGGATTGCAAAACTTAAGAAATCCATTAACATGGAATACAGATGCAAGGATGGCATTTGAAACAATTAAAAGGAATTGCAAAAAACACCAGCATTAGGAATTCCTGATTATTCTAAAGAATGTTATTTGTATGTAGCAAATAGAGTGGATGGTTACGCATCAGCTGTGTTAATGCAAGAAACTTGCAGTGGAAAAAAAGCAGCCTATAGCATACTATAGCACTAAACTCGATAATACAGCTCAAGGTTTCCCACCATGTCATCAACAAGGCCTAGCAGCAGTTCATTATGCTTATGAAAAAGCATCATCAATAACAATGGAGTATCCAGTAACAATTTATACGCATCATAAAACTGTAGAGTTAATAGAACAAGGTAAATAAGTTTTAACTCCAGCCCGCATTTTAGCCTACTCAATACTTGCTAACTTATCCAGATGTAACTATCAAGCGTTGTAACAACTGCTCTTACAACTGCTTGCCAATTAGCAAAGGGACTAACTGCCAATATTTACTTTGTCAAAAAAGGAAACAACATGGCAGACTTAGAAGCTATAAAAGCTTTGGGATGTGAAGTAGCAGTTCTAACCCCAGCAGTGCTAATAGAGCCACAACCTCAATTAGATGATATTGTGTGAATGCAACAACAGGCAGGTCCCTATGAATAATCAATGTAGCATCAAAGGGGAGCTAAAACGACTCAGGATATTTGGCGTACACGCGAAGGACAAATTGTTGCACCAACAGCACTTCTAAATATTCTAATATCAGATGCACATGGTTTTGATCACTGTGCTAAAAGTTAAGTAATCAAATAAAAAAATCAAACAACAAGGATATTGGTCTCCTTATTTAAATGCAATGGTTGGTGAGTTTGGAATGGTGGAATTGAGATCATATATGAAGAAACTAACTGCAATACACAGCTATATATTTACAGGAAACCAGGAGAGAACCACGTGACTTCAGAAAAAGTCTTAAGAGGAGGGAATATGACGAAGATTTTATATTCTCGAAAATTGTGCAGTGAACATATTCTTTAAAAGTGTGCAATGAACATGTTAATCTTTATAATCATATGTATGCATATGTGTGCAGTAAGTGTGAAGTGAACATATAACCATAATAGCACAAGTTAGCAAAGGCAACACATAAATGTAAACCTAAACCTGAGCCAGATGGGCAGAGAGCCAAGAATATACCTGAGCTAGAAGGGCAGAGAGCCAAGAATATAACAGGTAAATGTCACAGGACCATATATGCGTGAAAAGCATGCAGAGCACAAACACGAGAAGGTGAAACTGCATGTATGTACTGCATGTACTGACTCAGCTGCTGATTGAAACATGAGGAACAGAACACAACACTACAAGACCACCCTCATAAAAGCTGGTGACTAAGGCCGCTCCCCAGAACAAGAAGACAACAGAAGAAGAGACCCTGGGAGAGAGAATTGTTCTGTTCCAGTTCAGGACAGCTTCTTTTCAGGTCCAGGGAGCAGGCATGGACACTGGCAAAAATGGGATAACAGCACAAGCGTTCCCATCTCCATTACTTTTCTTTATTTCCTCTCAGTCGAGAGTCTAGTTAAGTTGAGTGTACAGCGAAACCAGAAATCCGAGGTTTTTACATCATTACACTCTCTTAAACTCTTATTTGTCTTCCTTTACTCTTCTCTACAATCTGTATGAATGCGTGTTTGTGGTAGGTGTTAGTTTCTGTTAGATTAGTCAATAATTTTTATTTTGTATAAAGAAAGGTACCTGTGCATATTTATAAATTCTTATGCCTTAAACTTTGATCTTGTTACCCTGTTCAAACATAAATGGGTTTTTAATTTTGATAGTAATAGCCATAGTTAAAGGTGTGGCACTCAGCACACGTCCATCTCCAACAGGCAGTACGGAGGCACACTGAGGCTGCAAACCGCCGTAGGTTACCTAACCCCACTTACCATCCAGGAGACAAGGTATGTCTGTCCACAAAAAATATTCGCCTCCGACTGCCCTGCAAAAAGCTGAGTCCTCGCTACATAGGGCCATTCACAATTCACTCCCAGATAAACCCAGTCACTTACCGTCTCAACCTACCTCCACATTCCAGAATCTCCTCCACCTTCCATGTTGCCCTACTCAAACCTTACACTAACCCCGATTCTCCTCCATCCACAGAACCGGAACCGCCTCCTCCTCCAGAGCAACCTGAGATCCTTGGAGTTCACATCTATCGGGTCCAGGAGGATATCTCGTAGACTGGGAAGGATTCGGCCCCGAGGAGAGGTCATGGACTCCCCGCGATGACATCTTAGATCCTGCTCCGGAATTCCACCGCCAACACCCAGATCGCCCAGCTCCCCTCACCTTATGACCCACTGTTTATGCCCTTTGCGCTCCAACTACGGAGAAGGGTCTTTTATCTGTGACTGTTTGGACCACGCACACACCGCTTGAACAAGTGTGTGTAAAAGCTTCACCCAGGCGCATCGCTCATCTGTTTGATTCCTTGTTTGTGCACAATCTACATTAAAGCACGTTTAAAGTAATCCCCTGCCTTCTCTCCATTGTCTTCCTTATATGACCGTGACAATTGTCCCATTTCTCTGATTAAAGCTGACATTAAAATAATTTCCAAAGCACTAGTCTATAGACTAGAAAAGGTGATTCTCTCTATAACAAATCTCATTTCATAAAAGGTAGACTTGCATCCACTAATACATGGAGACTTTTTAATTTGATATATCACTCCTTAAAACAAAACAAGACATCAAAGCATCTCTGGACGCTGAAAAAGCATTTGATAGGGTTCTACATTAGAGAAATTTGGTTTTGGTGAGTCGTTCATCAATTGAATCAAAAATCTGTCATCATTAACATTCCACACTGTCACACTGTCACTGTATAT
>CAIGQW010000596.1:52130-65204 GCA_903798125.1 Danio choprae
TACACAGCGGATGCCCTTCCAGCTGCAACCCATCTCTGGGAAACATCCATACACACCTATTCACACTCATACACTATGGACAATTTAACTTACCCAATTCACCTATACTGCATGTCTTTGGACTTGTGGGGGAAACCGGAGCACCCGGAGGAAACCCACGCCAACACAGGGAGAACATGCAAACTCCACACAGAAACGCCAACTGACCCAGCCGAGGCTCAAACCAGCGACCTTCTTGCTGTGAGGCGAACGTGCTACCCACTGCGCCACTGTGAGGCCCCATTTTATAATATAATAATAATAATAATATTTTACAAATCAGTTAAAGTTAAGTTTATCTCCAAAATCAGTATTGCATGTTTAGAATCGCTGTTACCATGTTTAGAACTGTGCCTGCAGAAATGAACATGTTTCTAACATCTTTCTAAGATGTTTTAGCCTATGGCTAAATGTTTAAATTTAAGGTTGTCTATCATGAAATTTTTATTGTTATTGAGTTATTTTTATTGTTAGAGTTGGATTTTTACACAAATTATAGACCAACTGCTAAAAACATTTAGCAATTATGACAGATAATTTCTTTTTCTAAATCGTACTTCTGGGTAGAAACCTGTTTCGTATTTTTTTTACATGGTTCTAACTTCACCAAGGATGGAATTCATAATATGGCCACTTCACGATCTAACTCGATTCCAATTCTGGGGGTCACTATCTGATTCCAACACAATTCTTAACTTAATTTTTTCTTGCTTTTTCTGCTGTAGATTTACATTTTAACCAGAATTATTTTCAAAAATATTTTTGTTCAACAACTGGAATATCTATTTGACAGTACTGGCATCTTAAAAGTTATTTATTTTGATTTTTAAAATATTCAGGATGAAATATTAATATCTGAATTTTAAAAAAGCCAAATATACAAAGAACAATTAAGAAAAAATAAAACATGCTCCATTTAAAAAAATAAACTAAAAAAATTATAGTAATTTTCTGTGTCTATGTGTCTATGACATCTATGACAAGGTTTCGATTTCAGGTGTGGGAGGAATTACACCAAGCCTGTAATTACCCATCTGTCCATCCAACTTCAGAAATGTGCTAAATTAGCACATTTGTTTATTGAAGAACAATTTTAGCTCAACATTCAACACAATACTCCCACAACAGCTCATCAATAAACTAAACCTGCTTGGCCTTAACACCTTCCTCTGCAATTAGGTCCTGGACTTTCTAACTGGAAGACCTCTGTCAGTCCACAACACCGAGCACTACCACACTGAGCACAGGTGCCCCACAAGGATGTGTGCTCAGCACGCTACTCTTCATGCTGCTGACTCATGACTGCACTGTTCAGCTCCAGTTCAGCTCCAACCACATCATCAAGTTTGCTGATGACACAATGGTGGTAGGTCTCATCAGTAACAATGATGAAAAGCACTACAGAGAGAAAATAAGACCACTGGATGAATGGTGTGGTGAGGAAGACAAAGGGATAGTGATGGACTTCAGGAGGAACTCCACTGAGCACCCCTAACTGATCACTGAGAGCTCGACTGTGGAGAGAATAAACAGCATGACATTTCTGGGGGTGCACATCACAGAGGATCTCACCTGGACCACGCACACTATGCCTCTCTCCAAGATAGCACACCAATGCTTACACTTTTCCATCTGCTGAAAAGGGGAAGAGTGTAGAGAGCTGGCTGCATCATTGTTTGGTATGGAAACTGCAATGCTGCTGACTGCAAGACTCTCCAGTGTACAGTGAAGACAGTTGAGAAGATCATTGCCCCTTTCCCCTCTATTCAGAAATTTTACTTTCACGATACCACAGCAAACTACCAGTATTGGGAATGAGTCCACTTATCCTTCTACAGTCTCTTCCAGCTCTTGCCATCAGGAAGAAGGTTTCAGAGTATTAGAGCTTGCTCAGCTAGACTACTCAACAGTTTCTTCCCACAAGCTGTTAGAGCCCTCAATTCCAATCCCATTACCCTCCTCTGAAATCTTATACACAATCCCAGATCTTAAAACCAGGACCTCCTTTCTGTAGAAACACTCTCCTCTTTGTATGCACTAAACAATTTACTTAAACTCTATCTTACAAGTACTCAATAAGGAAAACAATGTTAACGTTTGAATGTACCACAAATCATGTTGCAATATTGTTTAGTCTTATGTAAAAGCACTTGTTTAAGCAGTCTTAGTTATGTGTATAATAACGTATTTATATTTTATGTATAGTTAATAGTTACATCTATCTGACACTTTTCCCCTCCCTGTTTAATAACTGGTTTACCCTCCTTTGGCTGCATTAACCTTCACCAAACGTTTTTTTGTAGTTGCAGATCAGACCTGCACAACGGTCAGGAGTGATTTTGGACCATTCCTCTTTATAAAACGGTTTCAGTTCAGCAATATTTTTAGGATGTCTGGTGTGAATCGCTCTCTTGAGGTCATGCCACAGCATCTCTATTGGGTTGAGATCAGGGCCACTGACTGAGCCACTCCAAAAAGTGTATTTTGTTCTGTTGAAGCCATTTGAGCTTCAGGTTGTGGACAGATAGTCCAAAGTTTTCCTCCAAAATGTCTTGATACATTTTGAAATAAATTTTTCCATCAATAACATTAATCCATCCAGGTCCTGAGGCAGCAAAGCAGCCCCAAACCATGATGGGCCCTCAAGCATATTTTACAGTTGGGATGAGGTTTTAATGTTGGTGTGCTGTACCTTTTTTCTTCACACATAGCATTGTGTGTTCTTTCCAAATAACTCACTTTTGGAGAATATTTTGCCAGTAGTGTTGTTGAACATCCAAGTGCTCTTTTGCAAACTTCATACATGTGGCAATGTTTTTTTTGGACATCAGTGGTTTCCTTTGTGGTGTTCTCCCATGAATTCCATTCTTGTTTATTGTTTTACTTATTGTAGATTTTTTTAACAAAAACGTTAGCATATGCCAGAGACTTCTGTAAGTCTTTAGCCGACACTTTAGGATTCTTCTTCACCTCACTGAGCATTCTACACTGTGCTCTTGCAGTCATCTTTACAGGATGACCACACCTAGGGAGAGCAGCAACAGCGCTGAACTTTCTCCATTTGTAGACACTTTGTCTTTAATGGACACATGAACATTAAGGATTTTATAGATACTGTTTTTACAGCTTCATGCAAGTGAACAATTCTTGATCATGGGTCAAGCTCTTTTGTGGCATGGTTCAAATCAGACAATGTTTCTCAAGAACAGCAAAGTCAAAACTGGTATGTGTTTTTTATAGGGCAGGGTAGCTTTATCCAAATCTCATCACATTGATTGGACTTCAGGTTGGCTGATTACTGCCTCCAATTAGCTCTTTTTCCACCCTGCACTTTCATTGCATTGTATGTCCACACATGTAGTGAAATGACAATATAGTTGAACTCAACTCAACATGTTGATTAAATAACTAACATCAATTAGCAAATTTCTAGTATTTTTAATATGTTGCTGTCATGACTTGTCATGTTGCTACCATATTTACTACATTATACATTGATCTGTCTGGCTGCTGGCACAAATTATAAAATCAGGGTGGTGTTGAATACTGGATGATATACATGATTTAAATGTGTCTTTGTTGTACCTGAAGGTGAACCCTGTCTTCCTCTAAATTCAAGCTGAGTACCATTGCTCTTGATGGGGTGAGTCTTGGCTCCCTGTTGTTTCTCCAACTCCCCTGAAAAGCCAATGAAAACAGACCAAGATAATGAAATATATGCCACAAACACATACAGACCAACAAACAGGCACAGAAAAGATCCACAAATTCAACAGAATGAGCAAATCCTCATCTGCAAACCACCACATTTTCACACAGAGATTGATGATAATTGCCTGCCATTTCTAATTAGGCTACAAAATATCTTTTCCCACTTGCAAGGGAACTTGGATGTGCATTAGGACAAATCTATTGAAAATGTGCCTTGTTATTTAAAAAAGCCATTAAAGGGAGTTAAACCTGTGGGTGCACAAAGAACAGCGGACAGCAAATCATGTGCATAGTAAAACAGAGTATGACACTATGTCACTATATCACTAAGTATGTGTATGTGTTTTTGTTTATGTATGTTGTGTTTTGCATAAACAGACTTCTTTCTTCAGAGTCACGTATGGTGACGTTTATCTTACTGTTAACATGACCACTAAGCTACAGTATGCTAAGGACAGTACATATACTATATGTTAAATCTTCATAATACATTTAAAGATATTTCTTTTGTTGGGTATAATTACAATTTAGCCTACATTTCATCAACAACACATAACTCAGGAGCTGCTGCATGGACACAGTTTCATTTCCCATGGTGGTAGCTATTTGAAATACAAATGCATCAGTCATTGCCTTGGTAAAAAAAAAAAAAGTGTAACATAAAGAGCAATCTTATTTTGGTGAAATATGGCAGCGTGCATGGACGCAGCAGCCTGAGCCTGCTCCTCAAAAAAAATTTCCAGCAGCAGAAAACAGAGATATAAATAAATTAGGGAGAAGCATGGCAGGTTACAAGCTAAGATAAAAATGAATCCCTTTAAACCTTCCATACTGAGTGTTTTTCTCACAAACACCTGGTTTCTTCACAACAAGATGTGTTCTTCACAACAAGTTCTGATAATGTCTCAACAGTTGAGACTGTTAATTGTTTCCCAAACAAATACCATGGTTTAATATCAAGGTGACAAATCAAGTATTAATGAAAGTATTAATAGCGCTTCACTTTTTCCAAATTTTTTTATGTTACAGCCTTATTCCAAAATGGATTCAACTAATTTATTTCCTCAAAATTCTACACACAATACCCCATAATGACAATGTGAAAAAATATTTTTCTAAATTGTTGCAAATTTATTAAAAATAAAAAAACCTGAAAAATCACATGTACATAAGTATTCACAGCCTTTGCCGTGAAGCTCTAAATTGAGCTCAGGTACATTCTGTTTCCACTGATCATTCTTGAGATGTTTCAGCAGCTTAATTGGAATTCACCTGTGGTAAATTCAGTTGACTGGCCATGATTTAAAAAGCCATACAACCTGTCTATATAAGGTCCTAGGGTTGACAGTGCATGTCAAAGCACAAACCAAGCATGAAGACAAAGGAATTGTCTGTAGACCTCCGAGACAGGATTGTCTCGAGGCAAACGGCTGGGGAAGGTAAAACTAGGCACCGCTCATCACCAGGTTAATACCATACCTACGGTGAAGCATGGTGGTGGCAGCATCATGTTGTGGGGATGTTTTTCAGCAGCAGGAACTGGAAGACCAGTCAGGAAAGAGGGAAAGATGAATACAGCAATGTACAGAGACATCCCAAATGAAAACCTGCTTCAGAGTGCTCTTGACCTCAGACTGGGGCGACAGTTAATCTTCCAGCAGGAAAATAACCCAAAGCACATCACCAAAATATCAATGGAGTGGCTTCACAACAACTCTGTGAATGTCCTTGAGTGGCTCAGCCAGAGCCCAGACCTAAATCCTGTTTAATATCCCTGGAGATATCTGAAAATGGCTGTACACCATCGCTTCCCATCCAACCTGATAGAGCTAGAGATGTACTGCAAAGAGGAATGGGCAAAAATTCCCAAAGACAGGTGTGTCAAGCTTGTGGCATCATATTCGATTGATCAGCAGTAAAATCAGGAACTTATGGAAATTATTGGAAATTAATTTCTAATATGAACAAATGCTGCAACCAGTTAAAGTAACACGTTAACTCTGCGTTTTGTTTAAGTCTATTAGTTAAGAGTGGCAATGGAGACAGTGAAGAACAAAGGTGTTAAGAGGCCAGAACTTGCAGAACGGGTTCTTGACCTAACCAACATTTTCCTTCTAATCTACATAATCTCAGACACAGACACACACACGGATTACAATATTTCCATCTCACAAAGTGGAGACAAAATGGAATATTTCACTCCATATCTCTTTAGATTCAAATAATCGTGCATATGTTTAATATGCACTGTTTAAAATACTGTATTAAAATCTGCTTATTAATGTTGATATATGAATCCTTAGGTAAAGATCAACATTGCATAGTGATGTTTAGTCCCTATATTCTCAGCACAATTACTCTGGTAAACTAGAAGTGGTTTGGAAAGTGAATTATGCATAGGAAAATATATTTAAGACTTTTTAATATTAAAAATGTTTAACTGTAAACTATGACTATGCAAATACCAGTCACACTATGGGTGACACTCTCATAGGATCATCAAATCACATTGCTGGATATGAAAGGCACCATATTTTCAATCCCGCCTTCCAGGGAAAGGATAAAACATTCTCTCAAAGAACAAGAATGTGTGGTTCACAATATGTGTGGGTTTTCAATAGGGTGGTTTTCAATGCAAGTGTTACACCACTGAATGTCTGAGGGAGAAACAAAAAGATTCTCTGCACGTCCCAGGCTATCCAAATTGCTGAAAGACCTCAGAACTTTTCAGAACTTTGTTTCAGCAAGGATTTTCATGGTGGTTGGATTCACAATGCTTTTTCGAAGGCATATGAAACCATTGCATCAGAACCACCACCTCCAGAAATCCATGTGTTACAGATTTGAGGACCTCTACCTTCAAGGATAAAGACATCGGCATGTCCCCGAGATCAGGACCGATTTTTTCTTCTTAATGCTCGAGAGACCCACAGCTGCTTGTTCCATGCATCAAGACCTGCAGGAGGATCAAACTTCTTCCAACAACTGCATCAACAGCAAAAGCATAAATATAAAGCATAAATAAATAAATATTCTGATTATGATATTACTTTCCAAACCTCTATCAGAGACCTTGGCATAGTGTGTTTCAGTATATTCTATATAAGATATTCTAATTAATTAGAAGTTTTTAACTGATATTCATTAACAAAACT
The DNA here is from genome assembly GCA_903798125.1 of Danio choprae. NCBI lineage: Eukaryota > Metazoa > Chordata > Actinopteri > Cypriniformes > Danionidae > Danio > Danio choprae. Next base: position 59,036 of record CAIGQW010000596.1, read on the forward strand.
TCATCAGTTGTTTGTTATTTTAGAATAAGATTTACCTTATCAGACTCTAGCTTGTCTTTAGAAAAGATAACAAAGTTATTAATCACAACTCCTCAATTTAATCACCTGCATGATTCATGCCTAAGCACTTAATTTATTGCAATCAGCAATCAGCTGCTTCCTGCAGAGAACACATATGCAGAACACTTCCCAAACAAAAAGAACATCATTAAAAGGGGCATAACACTATCACGAACAAAATAAACATGTCCATGTTTACAAACAAGATCTTGACAAAGAATCAGCAATAATGTTATCTTCGTCTTTTTTGTACTGAATGTTTAAATTAAAGTCTTGAAAAATTAAAGCCCAACACACAAGCCTTTGATTTTTTGTTACAGAACTTCTGCAGAAACACATAGGGATTATGATCAGTGAAAACTGCAACAGGCTGTGAACTTGAACCAACATAAACTTCAAATTGTTACAAAGCTACTTACTTCTTAGAAAAAAAACACACACTGGGTGATCAATTCCATTTTCATCTTATTAATAATACAGCACCCGCACTCCAGTACAACTTGCATCAACCTCAAATTAAAAAAAATTTGCAAAATCTGGAGTAGCCAAAACAACAAATTCTTTAAAGAATCAAGGGCTAATTGGCACTGAGAAAATCAAATGAATGGAACAGCTTTCTTGAGGTTGTCAGAGAAATTCCTACAAAAACTTCTATAGTATCCTGCCATGCCCAGAAATAGCAGAAGTTCTTTTTTGGTCTGAGGTATGGGAAAATAACCATGCTTCAAAAGTCAGTTTCTTGTTTCATTAACTCGTGTTTGGCAGGGTTGACTCGATAATAGTTTTGCTTAATTGGATGATGATCAGCAACTTCAATGTCATATTTCAACACAGGGCAAATCAATTTCCACAGGAAGTGTTACAGAAAGAGAAGTTGTTGAGATATATGAATTTTCAAAATCTGAGCAGGGCACATATGACTTCAACATGTTTATGTGACAAACAGGACTTTCTGTGTGTCTCAGGATTTCGTACAACATAGTCTGGATGATTGATCACATCTCCTCTATCACCGATAGGCCTGCAAACTTTGCCTGCAGTGAGGAACCTGGTAAGGGCAACAACTTGAACACTTTGTGACTAACCTCAAATTATCACTTTACAGATTTTTGGACATAAATAGCTTTAATTTTTGACTGAGATGAAAGTAAAGACTGATGAGCTATCTTTCAGGTAGAATGCAACCTTTTACAGAATGTACTGACATAATCTAGCACCTGGCTAGGAGACTTAAATGAGGGACCCTCAGCAAGAAGGTGTTTTTGGAGCAACTTCATTGGCCCACAAATTGAGTGTAAACTCATAATTAACTCAGCAGGAGTAAACCCTAAAGACTAAAGCACAGTGTTGCGAATAGTAAACAACAAAAATGGTAACTGCTCATCACAATCCTTTTGATGTGCTATACAACAAAGATGAAGTATAGTCTTTAGGAGATTACTGAAGGTTTTATTGACACCTAAGTGTCCGGAAAGTTCATGCTTATGGTCATGGGCTATACTTGAAATATACCCATGATAGGACTGTGTAACAACAACTTAAAATACTGAACTCCACGTTTTACTTTTTCAGGGCACCACTTTCGCATAAGCACATCATCACTTCAAACTTGTCAATCAAAGATAATTTACATGTCAACAGCTTTTCATCAGCTTGTTGAGCACTGACTAATTGTGTGTGTGTGTGTGTGTGTGTGTGTGTGTGTGTGTGTGTGTGTGTGTGTGTGTGTGTGTGTGTGTGTGTGTGTGTGTGTGTGTGTGTGTTGCTTTTGTGAAGAACGAGCGTGACAGCTAGATTGTTTCCCAGAATAAGAGAAATCCCTTTTACTAGCAACTGAGAATGTACAGCAATATTTACTACACCAGTTACAATGTCAGAACACAAGTAAATGGTGTGCAAAGGAACTCTCACTATTCCTAACTCCATTCCTTTCACCAACATATCAGAAATGCAACTAGACTGAGAAAAGAAGGGTAGTGTATCTCCTAAAATAAATGTCTGCGCAGCTCCCACATCATGTAAGATATGTACAGATTTAAACTCTTGATTCAGAATTATATAAATCAATTCCCCCATTACAAACAAATGGTTCAAACATTGAGTCTATCGAGTTTAAGGCCTCAGAATAGGGAACATGAACAAAAGCAACACTCTTAGTTTCTGGCAACTGTTTTAAAGTCTCCATTAATTCTTACACTGTAATACTGGACAGATAGCAATCAAATGCCGTTTTTCATGGCAATAAAAACATTCCTGAGCTGCTAAAGGAATACCTAGTGGTTTCTCATCTTTTGTTGCAACTGGCAGACATTTAGTATTAGGATTACAATCTACTGCAGTGCGTGAGAGAGTGAGGGGATGAAAAAACCAACAAACTCATCTGCAAAGACAGCAGCATCAGTAAGAGAAGAAACTTTCTGCTCATTCAAAATAAACTAAATTAAATTCCTTTTCAGAAATGCAATTTTTAAACTCCTCAATCAAGATCAACTACTTTAACTGTTCAAAAGTTGTGATTTTACTTGCAGTTGTGATTTACTTTCTCAAACAGATCAGTTTTCTCATGGGTGAATTCAACAAATGTTGCATGGGGATTTTAACAATGTAGCTAATGTATTTGGCTTTGTTCTAATGTTAGAGGAGATGATGCAACCACTTGCTCTGGAATAACATTTACATTAGCCTCCGAAGAGGAACGCTGAACTTGAGAAATCTTTAGCTTGAGTTCAAACTCTTTCAGTTCACGTCATGCCATGTCTCAAGCTCAAGAGCTCAGATCTGTAGCAGCTGACTTTAATATTGCTGGCAACTGAGTTCTAGCTCTAACTCCTTCAAACAGACTGCCAACAACTTTTCATCCAAGGAAGATGGGGGAATGGGATCCATGCAAACAGCATTGCAAGATTTGAGTTCCATCTCCACAGCTCCCAAAATTCTGGTAGCTCCCAACTAAATGCAATACCTGTAATCACACCTGCTTCTGGTAAGATCTTTTGTTTTAAGAGCTCAGTGCGCAACACCTCCTTAATCTCACTTTTAAGTGCATTAAGGGGAACACTAATATTAAAGAAATCTGCGATCAACAACAGATCATCTTTACAACACTTGTCAAATTGTTCATGTGTGGGTGCGATTGCAGGTCAGTGGAGAATACGCAGCAGTACATGTGAATGGCTGACAAGTCCAGATATTTAACATCCTAAATATTTCATGGGTATTGGTAACATTGGCAATTCTATCCGATCAAGTTTTTCATAAATCACACAGTCTGATTGTGACTTGTGTGGAAGAGCGCCGATTTGCCTCAGATTATAAGCTTTTGTTGACAATTTCACAAAATCTGTCAGTGAGCAAAACTCAGGGCTAAAATCTTGCAGTGTGAAATTGCCATTACTCAAACACAACTGATTCAAATCACCCTCTCATTAGCAAAAACTCCAGAATCTGAAATGGTTGTGTTTGATGAATGCCTAGTTAAACCTATGCGATTTTAAGCCCAATTTCAACTGGATTTAAGTTAATAAGCTTAAGGACAGATCAGGATGTGATTGTGGGAAAATCAGAAGTGATCAGCTTTCAGCAGTCTTTATGTGTGAACTACTGAACAATGCATCAGAGGCTCTCTGGTGGGTCATTGACATCTCACAGATGAAAATCCAATAATTAGAGTGCTAAATAATTAGCATCAGTCTGGCGACTCGACCCAGCTGTAGTGAAGGTCTGCAGCCAATCCTTTATCCATAGATGCCAATCTTTTATCTCTCTCATACCCACAGATTCCTCTGAATGGTGAAGGACACCATATATAAACCATAGGTGGAAGCTGCGATGACGGCCCTTTCCTCCTCGCCTCAAATTCATTTTAAAGTAGGGCGAACTTCACATATTTTGCAGAGCTAAAAGCAAGACAATTTCTTCCATTGTGACTAGTGTGACGCAGATGCTAGAACACGCCTTTATGCATGCGCGACGTCGTAAATTGTATGGCAAGTGTAAACACATGAATCGTATATGGGTCACAATTAAAAGAACATGTAAACGGACAGGCAAAAAAATCAGATATAGGCAACAAATCGGAATTGGGCATCAAGACCTGACAGTGTACCATTCTTAAAGATAATGTTTCATTAATGTACTATAATAATATGTTCATATTTTGTCATAATGTTCAGTGTCGAGTGTGAGAAACAGAGATTATTGTTACGTGTAAGTTAGATGTTTGAGAAAGTGCGAGGAGCCACATGCTTTAAAGGTTATGTTAGGAAATGAAAAGCCTTGTTGTATTCTTAAGCTCTAGTGCAAGAGATATTTTACTTTACTATACTGTGACATGAGCACTGTCCATTTGCCAGGTCAGAAAAAAACAAGCTTTTTAAATATGTACTGATATTGGCTTTTGTCTTTTATTTCAAATTGTTTTTAAGCTGACACTGTGCCTGTTTTAATCTAGTTCATCTTTCACATGCACTCCATGCAAAGCACTGTGTAATCATTTTGTTGCGGTTTTTCCAAACTTAGTTCCCACATCAGCATGAAGCAGATGCACACACTATGTACCACCAACTACATCCATGTCTGTGATTGACCATGATCATCGAAGCACTTACTTCACACTGTAATTACAGACACAAGAGCATATTAAAGTCATGTCTATCAGCTGAACTGTACTGATTGACATTGCTTTCAAACACTCTCTTGAATGCTTTCAGAGATTTCAAACGCTGTGTGTCAGTTATGTCATCATCACATAAGCAGAAAATAGTGTTCTTTTCTTTCTGATGGTGGAAAAGCACTTAATACCAGAGGACTATCTTAAACTGTGTATGCCAGCTTTATCATTCTTCATTTTCATATAAGGCGAAAGGTATCCTGTTATCCTTGTGTACAAGATAGTTACACTCTCTGCAACTAAAATAATTTCAGACCTCACTGGTCGATTTATTGCTGTGGTAGGGAAGCTTTGTGACAATAATTTAGTTCTAGCTAATGTATATGACCCAAACTTGGAAAACATGGATTTCTTTAGTAAATTCCTTTATTCTCTTCCAGATATAGACACTTGCCAACAAATTTTTGGTGGTGCCTTTAATTGCTGTCTCAATCTAGTAGGCCCCTCTCTTTGTCTAAGTCATCCCAAGTCATCCAGCTATTCATGTAGCAGCATTCAGTCTCAGATGCATGGTGCTTTTTCAACCCTTGCGATAAATAGTTTTCTTTCTTTTCTCCCATGCATGAATCTTTTTCATTGCTGAGAAATTATTCCCCTTTGTAAATACCTGTATCTATAATCCTATAGTTATTTCAGATCATGGCCATGTCATAATGCACATTTCTTTTTCTCGTAGCACTTCAACGTGCTTGCCATGGGATTTTAACTCATTGTTACTCACTGATCGTGATTACATTCAAACTATTGATAATTACATAAATATTTTTAACTCTACTAATGTTACTTCAGATGTGTCCACGTAAACAGTTTGGGAGGCATCTAAGGCCAACCTGAGTGGAGAAATAATCTCTAGCATCGCAGCTAACATATTTTAACTGTCCAGCTGTAAGTACTCTTTAGTTAATCTTTGGCCTGTTTTCTCTGTCCTATATAACTGTTTACAATCCCATATCAAGACTATAAAACTCCATTGATCAAATTAATACTAGCTCTTTAAATTTAAATCTCTTCCACGATCACAGCATAGCAGCTCATTTGTAAACAGCCCACAGTTGTACTTATTATTCAGACTCTTGCTTGCTTTTCTTGCTTTCATTTCCAGGTTGTTTGCTGATTCGCATCTGTTTTCTCTTGCGTGTGTCTTAGTTTATTTACTTATTCACGCCTAACTGCAACCCTTTATATTGTACGTGTTTATTTCATTCAGATTTTTGCTTGCACTTATCGCTTTATTTTTTGCTTTCACTTTCTAGTTTGCTAACTTGCGCCTGTTCTCTCTCATGTGCGTCGTCCAGTTTATTGACATATTCCGCCTAATTACACGCTTTATATTACATAGTAAATCGTTTTGTGCGGGTGCTCTCTCTCTCTCTCTGGTGCTCTCTTTCTCTCTCCCTCTCTCTCTCTCTCTCTCTCTCTCTCTCTCTCTCTCTCTCTCTC
>CAIGQW010000596.1:65214-86320 GCA_903798125.1 Danio choprae
CTCTCTCTCTCTCTCTCTCTCTCTCTCTCTCTCTCTCTCTCTCTCGTGCTCTCTCTCTCTCGCTTCAGTGCCTATTGCTCATTTCATACTCACTCTCCAGCTCCCTTTAACTCAATATACTGCTATGGTAAGTAAAAGTTCACGGTAAGTAAAAATGGCTTCTCCTGTTCTTGTCACATGCATTTCCTGCAACATGATTAGTGTATCTCTTTCTGTCAGCAAGGAGGGCTTTACATGTGATAAATGTAAAGAAATAGTCAGGCTGACAGAGAAGATCTCAGAATTAGAGACACACATTCAAACTTTAATTGAGGACAGTAAGAGTGCTAGGTTTCTAGTTAAGGATTTGGGTGTGACTAGTCTAGCATGCCATTCACATTGTTGTCTGCCGGGAGCCAGAGCGCCTGACATCATGTCAAATGAGTTTAGACCTGACCTGTTGAAGAAAGAGGGTCTTCATCCCACTCAGGCTGGGGCAGCTCTCCTCTCTAGTAATCTGGCATATAGTCTTAATGTTGGCACTTGACTAACTGGGGCCCAGGTCAGGGAGCAGACAGATTGGCTTAACCAACCGTCTGCTAGCCTCCACAGTTTACCTAACTCAGATAATCTGCAGCACATAGAGCCACCTAGATATAAGAACATAGAGATTGTCCCAAACCCATTTAAAGGTAACAATCTAATTGATGTTCATCAAATAAAAAATACATGTAATCAAAAGATAAAACTTGTATTATTGAACATTAGATCACTCTCCTCTAAAACGTTTTTGTTAAAGATTTGATAACTGATCTAAAGCTAGATGCACTTTGTCTAACAGAAACCTGGCTAAAACCAGATGGTTACATGACCCTAAATGAGTCTTCACCTGAAGGACATAATTATAAACATGAGCCACGTCTTAAAGGCAAAGGTGGAGGCGTTAGCATTATATACAGTAATATTTTTAGTGTTACTCAGCGATTTGACTTCAAATATAACTAATTTGAAGTAATAGTGTTGTATATTTTAGTGTGCAATTTAAACAATACATTTCAATCAAAATTCATAGTGGCAACTGTATATAGGCCTTTAGGGCACCATACCGACTTTACAAACAAATTTGCTGATTTCTTATCTGAAATAGTTCTGGCCACAGATAAAATGTTAATTGTTGGTGATTTTAATATTCATATAGATAATGAAAAAGATGCTTTAAGTCTGGCCTTCTTAGACATACTAGCCTCGGTTGGAGTGAAACCACGTCTCAGGGCCTACTCATCGGTATAATCATACCTTAGACCTAATATTATCACATGGTATCAATATTGATTACGTTGAAGTTGTGCAGCAGAGTGATGACATTTCAGATCACTATTTAATCTCTTGTTTATTGTGCATTGATAGGTCTGCAAAATCATCTTCTATTTATAAATAGGGTAGAATGATCACCGCTAGCACTAAAGATTATTTTGTCAGTAACCTAACTGAACTTTCTAATTTCCATAGCATTCCAGGCAGCCTAGAAGAGCTTGAAACTGCAACTAAAACTATTGATTCTGTCCTTTCTAGCATGTTAGACATAGTTGCTTTGTTACACTTAAAGATTAGGGAAAAAAATCTGACAGCATGGCACAATGAGCACACATGTGCCTTGAAGAAAGCAGCCCGTAGATGGAATGTAAATGGAAGAAATCAAAACTAGAGGTTTTTCGTCTGGCCTGAAAAGAAAGTATACTTAGCTTTAACAAAAAAAGCTTTAAAGTCTGCAAGATCTGCTTATTTTTCAACTTTGATAGAAGAAAATAAACACAACCCTAGGGTCCTGTTTAACACAGTAGCCAATCTAACTAACAATAAAGCATCAACATGCATTTTACAACACATCAGTAATGATTTTATGATTTTTTTTCACATGCAAGATGATATCAGAGATAAAATAAGCACCATCAGTCTGCCTCCTAGAGCATCATCCCAATTAAAGCAATGTAGACCGTTAATGGATAAACTTTTCAGCAGTAGGTGAGGAAGAACTGTCTAAACTCATAACTTCCTCCAAATCAACAACGTCTATGCTAGATCCTATACCGTCCAAATTATTAAAACAATTGCTTTCAGAAGTTTCTGAACCTGTTCTTAACATTTTGAATTCACTTTTAGAATATGTTTCCAAAACTTTTAAACTAGGTGTCATTAAGCCTCTTATAAAAAAACACAGCTTGATCCCAAAGAATTTGTAAATTATAGACCCATTTCAAACCTGCCTTTTCTATCAAAGATACTAGAAAAAGTTGTATCTGCTCAACTATGTTTCTTCGTACAGAGAAACAATACTTGGCACATTGAAAAATTTCAATCTGGATTTAGAGCATTTCATAGCACAGAAACAGCACTCCTAAGAGTTCCAAATGACCACCCTCTGTCGATTGTGGTTGCATTTCTCTCTTAGTGTTATTAGACCTCAATGCTGCATTTGAAACAATCGATCATAATAATCTCCTAGATAGGCTTGAAAATTAACTAAACTGACTAACTGCTTTGACATAATCTACATTGTAAAAAGCGTTATATAAATAAACTTTAATTGAATTGAAATGAAAATGTTGATATTACAGGAACTGCATTGAGGCTCAGTTCTTGGTCCCTTACTTCTCATGCTATATATGCTACCACTAGGCGATATCATTAAAAAACATGGAATTAGCTTCCACTGTTATGCTCATGATACACAACTTTATACCTCGTCTAAACCTGATAATTTGTATAAATTTACGAAATTAACAGATTGTATGGGCTGCATGGTGGCGCAGTGAGTAGCACGATCGCCTCACAGCAAGAAGGTCGCTGGTTCGAGCCTCGACTGGGTCAGTTGGCATTTCTGTGTGGAGTTTGCATGTTCTCCCCGTGTTTGCGTGGGTTTCCTCCGGGTGCTCCGGTTTCCCCCACAAGTCCAAAGACATGCGGTACAGGTGAATTGGCTAGGCTAAATTGTCCGTACTGTATGTGTGTGAATGAGTGTATGAGGATGTTTCCCAGAGATGGGTTGCAGCTGGAAGGGTATCCGCTGCGTAAAACATGTGCTGGAAAAGTTGGCGGTTCATTCCGCTGTGGCGACCCCAGATTAATATAAAACTTGCCCCTACATTGAGATTCAATATTAGAAATTTTATACATATTAGAGATTCCCTGACATATGATGTCTCTGGTTTGTATTTAAACACTATGATTGTTCCACATTTTTTATATTGTATAACAAGCTGTTCTCATGCATATAAAACATATTTAACACCCCTGGAATCATTATACACGAGAGCACTAAAATCCATGAAAAAAAAAATACTCGACTGTATCATCACTGTAATATCCTAAAAAAACATAACTTTTTAAGTTTAAAAATATAATAATATAAAAATAATAAATAAATAACTCTTACATAAGAGAAAACATCCCAAACAACGCACTTCATGGTAAGAGGGGAGTGTATTGTGTATTGTTAAATGGCAATATATATTTTATAATTTATTTATTTTTTTGATTGTTTTAAGATTTACCTGTCCAGGGACTGTAGGTGGAAAATAGCAACTTTGCTAAAACCTGGCACAACACATCTTTCCTTTCAAGGTTGATGTATTTTTGTGCATGTCCCTGTTAAATAAATAAATTCAAATTCAATTGTGCAGATCTAGGTTTGGTTGTTACTTACCGCTCTTTTTGGGTACGATGTAGTACAGTCTCTGACCCGCACTTCATCTCATCTGGAGGGACCAGCTCAATTGCATCCTTCACCAGTAGGATAGCAATCTCCTTGCGCAAGACAGGAGTGGCTGCGGCCTGCCCCATCATGCTCAATTGTTCTTTCACTGCTGAGAACTCCTGGATAAAGTCCCTGACAGTGTCACTGAATAGACCTGCCAGGGATATGGGCATGTCAAGATTTGGGCAAGCTTTGTCAGTATTGCACTTATCTGGCAGAGTAAGCCAGAGGTGGCATTCCTTGTCTTCACCAGGGCATGGGTAGCTGACTTGGTGGTACTGTTGGTACGCAGTGCCCGCCACCTGTGGAATAGCCCCTGTACCCCCTGGCCGCCTTGCCATTGAGGGAGGTGTGGGCAGGAGTACACAAGGATTGAGCAGAGAAAGGTGCCCTCCATACCTGTGTGAGCTCACTGTGCATCTCCGAGAAGAAGGGGACAGTGGGCTTGGAGGGTTAACCTTCCTTATTGGCCGCCACATAGCACCCATCTAGTTGGTCAGGCAGGTGGAACAGAGTTAATGACACCTCCAGTCCCACCGCAGAAGCAGCCTGGAAAATCACAGCCATCATTCGAATCCATATTCTGGATCGCTCTTTGCACCCCAGGGAGTGGTATTGGGTCCGGAGTGTTAATATGACTGGTTCCACAGGTCCAGAGGCGATGGATTAACCACCGCTATTTAATCTCTTGTTTATTGTGCACTGTGTAGTGTCTGGATGGTTTAATGACATTAATTGTAGAAGACAAAACTTCACTTATGTATTCAGATATCCCTATGTTTACACAAACAGCTGTTAAGGTTGAGAGAAAGACTAAGAGGTGAGACAGACGTTTTTGGAAGAGAATATGCAGATGCCACAGACAATGCTCTGAGGTGGATCAGACACCTGCTGGCGCTAAAGGAGGACATGGTCTAGATGACACTTCTAACAAATTGCTACAATTGCAATCTGAAAGAGGCATTGGAGAGGCGTGCTCTCCAGATAAGGATGCCACTTGCCAGCTAAAAGTTATTACATCAAGATACCTTGTTTGGTAAGGTATGAATCTAATTTATTCCTTGAACAACATTACAAAAGATGGTCCTAAACAAAACTCTAGATAAGAAATATAGCCAAGAGAGGTTCCTGGTTTCTTTATTTAATCAGGGTATTAGATAAAGGCATCCAGCACAACTGATAGGTCTACAAAACCAGCTTCTATTTTTAAATATGGTAGAACCATCCCCTATAGCATTAGAGATTACTTTTTCAGTAACCTACTTGATCTTTCTAATTTTCTTAGCATTACAGAGAGAGCTTCAGAGCTTCAGACACTTCAGACATAAAAGAGCTTCAGACACTGCAACTGAAACCTTAGAGGTTTTTCGTCTGGCCTGGAGGGAAAATATACTTAACTTTAGAAAAGGTTTAAAGTCTGCTATCTGCTTATTTTTAACATTAATAGAATAAAATAAACACAATCCTAGGGTCCTGTTTAATACAGTGGCCAATCTAACTAAAATAAAGCATCAACATGCATTTCTCAACACACATAATTACTTTATGAATTTCTTCACATGCAAGAAATATCAGATAATATCAGAGATAAAATAAGCAATCAATCTATCTCCTACAGCATCATCCCAATTAGAGCACTGTAGACCATTAATGGATAAACTTCAGATTTTCTTAGCACTAGGTGATGAAGAACTGTCTAAACTGATAAATACCTTCAAATCAGCAATGTCTATGTTAGATCCTGTTAGATGGGGTCGCCACAGCGGAATGAACCGCCAACTTATCCAGCATATGTTTTTTTATGCAGCGGATGCCCTTCCAGCTGCAACCCATCTCTGGGTAACATCCATACACACCCATTCACACTCATGCACTACGGACAATTTAGCTTACCTAATTCACCTATACTGCATGTCTTTGGACTTGTGGGGGAAACCGGAGCACCCGGAGGAAACCCACGCCAACACAGGGAGAACATGCAAACTCCACACAGAAACGGCAACTGACCCAGCCGAGGCTCGAACCAGCGATCAGCGACCTTCTTGCTGTGAGGCGAACGTGCTACCCACTGCGCCACTGTGAGGCCCCCTATACCGATCAAATATATTCTGAACCTGTTCTTAACATTTTAAATTCATCCCTACTTTTAGGATATGTGTCTTAAACTTTTTAACTAGTTGTTATTAAGCCTCTTATTTAAAAACCACAGCTTGATCCCAAAGAATTAGTAAATTATAGACCCATTTCAAACCTGCCTTTTCTATCAAAGATACTAGAAAAAGTTGTATCTGCTTAACTATTTTCCTTCTTACAGAGAAAAATATTTGTAAGAAATGCCAATGTGGATTTAGAGCATTTCATAGCACAGAAACAGCACTCCTAAGAATTACAAATTACCTGCTTAGTTATCTTTTAGTCTTATAGGACCTCAGTGCTGCACTTGATACAATCGATCATAATATTCTCCTTGATAGGCTTGAAAATTATTTTGGTATTACTGCAACTGCATTTGCCTGGTTCAGGTCTTATCTATCTAAATGTTTTCAATTTGTATCAGTTAATGAAGAGGCATCATCCTGATCAAAAGTACACTGTGGGGTACCACAAGGCTCAGTTCTTGGTCCCTTACTTTTCATAATATATATGCTACCACTAGGTGATGTCATTAAAAACCATGGAGTTAGTTTCCACTGTTATGCCGATGATACACAACTTTATATCTCCTCTCAACCTGATAATTTGTATGTATTCACAAATTAGAAGATTGTATAGCTGATATTAATTCAGATAAAACTCAGGTGTTGCTTATTGGACCCAAAAACCTCACACGCAAAAACCTAGACACTGACAACACAGACATTTTGTAGCTTATGGTCTGGGTACTGTAGCAGGGCAGTGTGAAAATGCCAACACAAGTTGCAAGTGAACAGACCCCAAAAGGAAATTTTATTAACAATCGTGAAGAGTAATCAACGTGCCAAGGGTGCAGGTAGGTGTGCAGGTGTCTTAGAGTAGTGCTGTGATTTCGTCATGCAGCTGTGCTCCAGTGCAGTGCCGCCTTTCAGCTTCCTCTGATTAGTCTATCATTTCTGTTGAGCGACAGAGAGAAAAGTCATAAGTCTCTGGCAAGCAGAGAAGTATCTCATCCTCTGTTGCTGTTATCTCCATTTTATAGGGCAGTCGGGAGATTGGTTGCAGCTGCTGGCGGTCGGCGTGATTGCTTCAGGTGTAGAGGTTTGAGTGCTTCTCAGGAAGATGCTGATGATCCATTGGGCGGGCATTGGTGTCTTTGGCCTGGGACATCCACTTTAGAAGGACTTTTGATCTTTAGATCTGTGACCAGCGTGAAGCTCCGGCCAAGGAGGTAATATCACAGCTCCAGGACTGCCCATTTGATGGCCAGGGCTTCCTTTTCCACGGCTGCATATTTGGTCTCTGCAGATGTAAGCTTACCGCTGATATATGTGACTAGATGCTCCTCTCCATTCCAGATCTAAGACAGGATGGCTCCCAGTCCCGTATCGGAAGCATCTTTCTGAAGGATAAAGGGGCAGCTGATTTCCGGGGCATGGAGTACTTTCATCAGCACCTGGAATGCTTGCTCTGCGGCTGGGGACCATTGAATCTTTTCTGGCTGCCCCTTCTTGGTCAGGTCAGATAGGGGGCTGGCTAAGTTAGCAATAAAACGCTCATTATACTGTAAGCAATAAAACGCCGGAAAAGTTAGCAATAAAACATCTGTAATACCCTGCCAACCCCAAGAGTGCACATACCTGGGTTTTATTTTGGGGTTATTTAGCTCGCTGTATGGCTTCCATCTTGTTGACTGGAGGTTTAATCAGTCCTTGTCCAAATTTGGAAAAGCAAGTAGCGTGCTTCTGCGAGTCCCAGGTGGCATTTCTTGGGGTTGGCTGTCAGTCCAGCCCGACGGCGTTCCAACAGCATTCTCCGCAACCGAGACAGGGGGTCTTCCCAAGGTGACTATATATAGGTATAGAGGTCCGATCGCTTAGTCGCAGAAAAGTATTATGCCATTTCATGCAACTACTTTTTGCTGTGCACATGCTTTTAGAGGAGAAGGGTCAGTATACTTTACTGTCCCTCTTAAATGAAGACATGTTCATTGACTGCATTTTTGACAGATATAACAAGCCACCTAAATGCACTTCATCTCAAACGTCAAGGGAGGTAAAAAGAAAAATCTGACAATGATGTTCAATGATCTCAAACAAGACCTTTTTGCTCAACAATTTAAGGAAAACAACAACTTGACACACTTTCTCGTTCTGCAATACATTGCACAATCATCAACACTCACCGCCTACTGCCCATACCTCACTGAACTTAAAGAGCAGGTTTTTTTTCTCAGCGATTTGCAGACATTAAGGCTATGAAACCTGTGCTGATATTTTTGGAAAATCCATTTAATTGTGACATACTTTCTACGTCAGTGTCAGTCAGCAATCTCCAGTTAGTAGTTGAAAGGGCTGTGTTTGAGGAGCAGCTAATAGAGTTGCAGCATAATTCCGTTTACAAAGGAAGGCACAAGGAACAAAGTGCCGACATGGATTTCTTCCATTCAAAAAGAAAATCCTGACCTGTTTCGGATTACCTATGTTTGTGAGAGCTCATTCTCAGCCTTGTTGATTATAAAACCAAAGCACCATTCCCGTCTAACTGATCAACATCTGACAGACTATCTGAGAGCAGCTACAAGAGAACAACAATCAAATCTTAAAGAACTTATGAAAGATATGCAGACTCAGGTGTCTCACAAGTACAAACTCACAATGGACTGTTTTTCAATATGGGTCTGAAAGATAAGACTGTACTTTGCAACCTCATTTTATTTGATTTAAATGTATTATTCTAAATGTAATTTTAATTGTATTTGTTTGTATTTTGTTAATTTTATTTGATTAAAATGTATATTATATGTATATTATAAGTATATTAAAATGTATATATTTATTTAACTATGTTAAAATGTAAGACAAGTAATCGATAAAGTAAATATTAGTAATGGTATGTGCTTATTAGGATAAATTAACATGTAGTTATAGTTTTCTTATACTCATTTTCGCTGCAATACTATGCTTTGTCTCTAAAACCAAAAGTGCAAATGCCAGTGTGGCTTCAGCGTCGCCATGGAAACGACTCTCTCACCATAATCACGGTGGGTATTTAACACGCCGTCAACAACAACGGCAGAGCACAACTAGGATGACAACAGGAACCATGACTTCTCCCTCTTCCACTGGGCACCCTGACTGGCACTTCACTGCACCTGATCACCGGACCCCTTTGGACACAGAACTCACCGGTTTGCACATTCCGGCGCCACCTTTTCCTTGCTCCACTCCCTAAATAAACTCCGCTACGAGGATTATCACTGACTCTCTGTGTCCAAGTGATCTCTCACCTGCGACAATATATACATATCTCATTCACACTCATACACTACGGACAATTTAGCTTACCCAATTCACCTGTACTGCATGTCTTTGGACTTGTGGGGGAAACCAGAGCACCAGGAGGAAACCCACGCGAACACGGGGAGATATATATATATATATATATATAGTGCCCCCCTGTATCTCATGTGGTTGATATTTGGCCCTCAAGGCCACGGAAGTTGTGAACCCCTGCTCTAAAGGGTTATAAGGCTGCATTAATTAGGGCAACTGAAGCTGAAGAACACTTCCCAAAAGACATTATCATTTCATTTTAATGGCATCTAGGCTTATGTTAGTCTGTTTCTCCTTATCCTGAGGTCTCTATAATCCTACTAAGCAGATGCTGTGGTGGTCATGGAGGAGTGGAGAGCGTGACACTGATTTCTGAAAGACCCCAGTGACAGATAAGTCTCCACATTCATCACAGAAGAAATGGTCGTGCCCAGCTGAGTCTGGTTTCTCTCAAGGTTTATTTTTTCCTTCACTTTCGTCAATTGGTGAAGTTTGTTCCTTGCCACTGTCGCCATTGGCTTGCTTGGTTTGGGACTTGTGGAGTTGTGCATCGATGGATTTGCTCTTCAGTATTTGTACTTTCAGCTGAACAAGTCACACACCATACTTTTATTAAAAGATTGATTCGTGTCTAACATGTCTAAGCTTTGATTTCATTACCAAATGAATCAACATGCACCCAGCAAAAGGTTCACTATGCTTTTTGTGATCATAAATGCTTGCTAATTAACTCAACATCCCAAGAACAATAGGAAGAGTCTCTACACTTGGATACCCCTAAACAAGTTTTTGAGAATGCTCAGAAAGCCCTTTAGTCTCTTCGCCTTTGAAGAATACATGGTTTTTGGGTAGACAAAGAACTGATCAAAAAGCTTTTTACAGTGGACAAATTCTACAGAATGTTTGTAAAATATGTAATGTTGGGAATCAAATGAAAGCTAGGAAAGTTTCAAATGCATTGGCTTATATGATGAAACTGTACTACAAAAAGTGTTGCTGTTACAATACTTTATTGTAATAACTTCTAATCAAAGACAGATAAAACAAGGCACTAACCAACCTGGCCTCCTAGAGGAGGAAATTGGGTGTGGCCCCACCCTGCAGCTTCTCTGATTGGACAATCACTGTGTAGGCCAGACAGAATCTCATATCCTATATAATCTTTGAAAAAGGAAAGTTTCATTTTCTTCGCTGGTCACATTCGCTGGACATCAGTTTTGTCGTCTCATGCTGTGACCATTACATTGCCTCACCAGAAGCCTCGTTACATCTCCAAAGACTTGCTTTTACAATGCCTCAAGCTGTCTCATGGAGCACACTGCGACCCTCACTTTCTGCCAGCTCGACCCCCGATCTGCTTGTGCAAACCTTTTCAACACCAAGCCATTGGATCAATCTATCAATCCAACTTTGAAAATCATTCATAACTACATAATTTCACGAGAGCTGAGGCCTCAGAAAGGACTTCACCAACAACGCCTCCTTTTCCAACCTCCGCATCCCTAGCAACCAACTCCAAGCTTCCCCAAAAATAAGGAAACTACTCTTCACCGACAAGGGAATTCCAGCATATAATTGGACCAGGCGAGAAAACCAAAATAACTCACCTGAGTCTGAGTCCTTGTCACGGCAAACCTGAAGTGCCTGCTAGAAGGCAGAAGAGAAAACAGTCACCGCGGACAGTATTTGTTCTGGACATCCTCAATTGCTGTAAGTGAAGTCCCTGTGATGCGCTGGGAAGTTTTCACCACCCGCTGCAGTGCCTTATGCTCAGCAACAGAGCAGTTCCCATATCAGATTGTGACACAGTTGGTTAATATGCTCTCTATTGTGCAGCTATAGAAGTTCACCAGATGGCTGAAGACAGCTGGTGCTTCTTGAGTTGTCTTAAGAAGAAGAGGTGCTGTTGAGCCTTCTTTTCCAGGCTGAAGTTGTTGGTGGTCCAGGACAGGTCCTCCAACATGAGGTCTCTAAGTTTGATAATTACCATAGAGGGTATGACAGTATTGAATGCTGAGCTGAAGTCGACAAACAGCATTCATGCATAAGTGTTCTTATTGTCCAGGCGTGTGAGTAGAGTGCAGAGCTATTGAGACTGCATCCACTGTGCTCCTGTTGCCATGGTAGGCAAACTAGTGTGGATCCAGTGTAGGTGGGAGAGAATCTTTCAGATGTGTCAGTACCAACTACTCAAAGCACTTCATAATGATGGGTGTGAGAGCTACAGGGCGGTAATTATTCAGACATGTTGGGCTAAAATGTTTTAGTATTGGCACAATGGAGGTGGATTTAATGCATGTTGGCACAGCTGCTTGGTTAAGGGAGATATTAAATTGTCTGTAAACGCCCCAGCAAGCTGCTCTGCACATGCTCTTAGTATGCGCCCAGGGATTCCATCTGGTCCAGCAACCCTGAACATGTTGATCCGGCTCAGTGCAGTGTAAACATTTGAGGAGGTGAGTATGATGGGTGAGTGGTCGTTTGAGGGAGTAATCCTGGTGGCAGATTCTTTCTTGTCTCTCTCAAAGCATGCATACAAATCATTAAGCTTATTCAGGAAGGAGACATGTGTGGCCTTGGGGGTGGAATGGGTGGGTTTGTAGTCACTAATGGCCTGGATGCCCTGCCATATGCGTTTGGGGTTAGAGTTGGAAAAGTGCTCCTTTAGCTTTAGTTTGTAGCAGTGCTTGGTCTTTTTGGTACTTTTCCTCAAATTAGCCCAGGACGTGCTGTAGGCCTGTGCATCAGGAGGCAGGAGGCTCACCTCCTTGTTTATCCAGGGTTTCTGATTAGGGTATGTGATGATCTGCTTCTGGGTTGTAACACTGTCTATGGTGGTGTTGATGTAATCCAGAACAGAGGACATGTAGCTGTCTGTGAGAGGTACATGTGGCCTGGGAAGCAAACATACTCCAGTCTGTGTGTTAAAACCTGTCTTGGAGTGTGGAGTCTACCCCTGCTGGCCACACTTTGATGGCCCTCACTTATGCCTTCACTCAGTTGATGAAAACTGAATACTTGGGGGTGAGGAACAAATAAAGGTGATCCAATTGTCCCATATGGGGGACGGAGCTCACAGCATAGGCTTCAGCAATGTTTGTGTATACATGGTTTAGAGTTTTGTTTCCTCTGGTGTGATAGAAAATATTTTGGTCAAATTTAGGGAGCACTACCTTTAGGGAGCTCTCTACCTTAGGGAGCACTACCTACAGTGATTAAAATCCCCGGTAACAATAAATGCAGCCTTGTTTACTGATGGCTGCAAGTTCATTCATAGCAAGCTTGGCAATCAGTGTCAGGAGGAATGTAAGCAGCAGTTATAATAAACTCCTATAGTAAACTCCTGCGGCAGATAAAATGGTCTACATTTAACCATTAGAAACTTTAGGTTAGCTGAGCAGTAACTTTTGAGCTGTACCAAAAATGCTGGGTACAGTGAGCTGGTGTGGTGTTAACTTTAGCTTCGCTCTTAGCTCTTCATACTTCCTCTGTCTTTGTTTTTGCAATTTCAGGGATGAGTTGAAGATTGCTGATAAAACTGTCAAGAATGCACAAAGCAATATCTAGAAGCTTTTGTTAGGTGTATGATGTAAAGGCACTACTGTTCGGCACAAACAGACCCAAAATGAGCAAGAAAAATACTGCAAAATTGCAGAAACTGGACAGACACTAAGCCTCGGGATGTGTACGCGCCGCCATCTTGGTCAAAGGATATCTACTCGTCTACAAGTTCACCATCAACATCTTAAAGAACTTTTAATTGACTTTTAATAACAAGTTGAACAATTAGTTCTGGTTAATTAACCAGAATTAGTTATTTTTTAAATCTAATTTCTACCAAGATACATAACCCTAAAGTTTTGTTCAACACTATTCATAATCTTGTTTCGTCTCTGTTTAAAATCTCATCAGTGGATAAATGCAACAGTCTGCTTGATTACTTTGTAGATGAGACAATAAGATAAGCATAAGATAAGCAATATATAGAATGGGATTTCTCTCAGCAATACAGGGAGCAAAGCTTTCAGTCGCTCTGCTCCCAAACTCTGGACTTAAATCTAGACTTAAAACTCATTTGTTTAAAATAACATACTCTTTATAACTGCACTACTCAATTTTCTATTTTTTGGTGTTTGTATTTTATCATCTTCTCATTTTTATATATTTTTTAATTGTATATATATATATATATATATATTAGCAGGGAGGAGTGAAAATGCAGACTCGATCAGACTTGGCTATGCAATTAATTTGCGAAACGGCCTCCCAGGTTCACTGGTGTGTATTTTACCAGGGTCAGCCCCGTGTCATCCCTGTCTTGCGCGAGGAGATTGCTGTCATCCTGGCGAAGGATGCAATTGAGCCGGTCCCTCCAGCCGAGATGAGGAGCGGGTTTTACAGCCCGTACTTCATCGTACCAAAGAAAAGTGGTGGGTTACGGCTAATCCTAGATCTGTGTGAAGCTGCCTTCACAAGCTGCCGATCAGAATGTTCATGCAGAGGTGCATCGTCTGGTGCATCCGTCCTCAGGATTGGTTCACAGCAATAGACCTAAAGGACACGTATATTCATGTCACAATTCTTCCATGCCACCGGCAGTTTCTGCTGTTTGGGTTTGAGGGTCGAGCATGGCAGTACAAAGTACAAAGGGCTCTCTCTGTCTCCGTGGGTGCAGAGCATCTTTTTTCTTGGGGTGGAGCATGACTTGATCACCATGACTTATGCTAATGCTAACCTGTCTGAAGGAGTTTGACAGGAGAACTGTGGTCCCACTGAAATTATTTCAGAGGCTCCTGGGGCATATGGCATCCGTAGTCGCGGTCAAGCCGCTCGAGTTGCTCCATATGAGACCGCTTCAGCATTGGCTTTACGATCGGGTCCCCAGATGAGCATGGCACACGAGCACGAACCAGGTGACTGTCACTCCGCTGTGTCGCCGCGCACTCAGCCCTTGGACTGACCCTGTGTTTCTACAGGCAGGTGTGCCTCTAGAACAAGTGTCCAGGATGCTTCCAGTACAGGCTGGGGGGGCATGTATTGCAGGCAAGCAGCCACGGGTCCGTGGAAAGGAACTTCATCTTCCACACCAGGGAGAATAGAGGCGCCAACCTGAGTCTGTCCAGCTGATATGGGCACGCTTCGGAGAAACCAAGGTCGACCTGTTTGCAGATCCATAAACATCTTAGCATCCTGCCATCTGCAACTATGATAACATTTACTAAATCCTTCACTAGCTAACCACACATGGTAAAATCTAGCTGTAAAAAGGATAACCAGTTACAGATGTCAGGATAAACACAGCAAAAGAACAGATAGCAACTCAGTAGACCCACAGTCACAAATACCATAGTAAGATGAATAAACCACACACAAATGCCGTTGCAATATTTGCTGTGCACACACACACAAACACTCATGCTCGCATTTAGAGCACTTCTGTACCCATTTCTGAGATCCATTACAGCTAGTTTACTGTACAAAATAAACCTAATTTAATGCCTACAAACCAAGACTGTTGTGTGATTGAAGCATCATCCTTTATTCCAGTGGTTATGAATTATGTAGCTTAAAAAAGGAGACTTGTGTTTAAATTACACCAACATGACTGTGGACACACTATACCTACAACTATTTCTTAATCTCAAGAAACTGTTCATGACTGTCTTTTTAAATGTCAAAGTGAATTAGCTTTTTTAACAAAATTGATTTTGCAGACTGTTGTGGTATTGATATTTTTAACTTATTTTGGGAAAAAAACAAGTTAATTTAAACCCCAAAAAAAAATAATTGAAATGTTTCAAATCAGGTTTTCATAAGAATCACACATAAACAGTTCTATAGGACAGATAAAACAGGGCAAAGTCTAGCTAAAAACAGGGTAGCAACACTTACAAATGTGGGCTGTTGACAATATGTGGCATGAGCTGATATGTAAATGTCTGCAAAATGGACATTATTGTGATGAAGTAACTTCTAATAAAAATAATAATTATAATGTAGAATCATGCTTTCTTTCTGTAAAGCTGTAAAGCTATGCAAACAAATGTAAATTGAACTGAACTGAAATTGACAGTCCACTCACATTCAATTCTTATCTGTTCCATCTCTGACACTTCAGCGATGGACTCTTTCAGGTCTTCTACAAACTTGAGCAGCTCCTCTGCATTTTGAGCACAGAAATTCAACACCTGCTTCTTATCTGAGCCTGAACATGGAGACACAATCGTCATGGCGTGAGGAAAGTCTGAAACATAGGAAAAACAGACAACATCAGACAGAGACTATAGAAATGTAGATCATAATTTACTGGCAATCTACACTACTTAAATTCACATTTAGTAAATAAAAGCAGGATAAATGTCTTACACAGAGAAATTGACTACTGTAGTTCTTGTTTGTCAACTGATAAGAAAGAAAGATTCTGTCACATCTGAGGTTGTAAGTGAGACATTTAATTACACCCCTGAATGATATCTGGGTCCTAACATGACTTTTGCGATTCTCAACTCCAAACAGTCAGGACCTCTGCATTATTTGCCTGATGTTTCAAGAGATAATGGGTCACCAGAGAGACCATCTGCCTCACCTCATCTGTCTTCAGTAGAGTAAAACCTCCTTCCTTTGCATGCACAGCATAAAGAATACGGGCCATATTGAAATGGACTTAAATTTTTTTTTTATAAATTCACTCCAAAGTGTATATATTGTATGTGTTTGAAATCTGTTCATTCCACCCTAAAATATCAGAATCAGAATGGGTTTTATTGCCAAGTGTGCTTACACACACAAGGAATTTGTTTTGGCTACAGAAACTTCCAATGTACATAAAGTGACAAGTGACAACACAAAATAAATATGAAAAAGACAACAAACATTAAACAGAGATGCAACCAGTCAAAAGCTCTGGATGTTGAATTGTATGTATAGATTTGTTATAAATATACAAGTTATAAGGTGCTGTGTACAACTTTGTAGAGAAAGTATTGCACTGTAAATTGTTAAAAGGTGCTGTGTACAAATGCATAGAAAAAAGTATTGCACTGTAATTTGTTATAAGGTGCTTTGTACGAGTGCGTATGAGAAAGTATTGCACGTTTATTGCACAGTAGGGGAATATTTAACTGTTCATGAGGTAGATGGCCTGAGAAAAGAAACTTTTCCTGTGTCTGGCTGTTTTTGTGCTTGGTGCTCTGTAACGCCGACCAGACGATAACAGTTCAAACAGGAAGTGCGCTGGGTGTGAGGGGTCCAGAGTGATTTTGTAAGCCCTTTTATTCACTCTGGAAGAGTACAGTTCTTGAAGTGTAGGAAGATTAGTGCCAGTGATTCGTTTAGCTGTCCGGACTATTCGCTGTAGTCTGCGGAGGTCGGTTTTGGCAGCTGAGCCGAACCAGACGGTGAAGTGCAGAGGATGGATTGGATGACAGCTGAGTAGAACTGTACAAGCAGCTCCTGGGGCAGGTTGAACTTCCTCAGCTGACGGAGGAAGTACAGTCTCTGCTGGGCTTTCTTCACAATAGAGTCTATGTGAATGTCCCACTTCAGATCCTGAGAGATGGTGGTGCCCAGGAATCTGAATGACTTTACTGCAGCCACAGTGCTGTTCATGATGGTGAGTGGGGGGAGTGCAGGGCGGGTTCTCCTAAAGTCCACTGTCATCTCCACCGTTTCGAGCGTGTTCAGCTCCAGGTTATTGCATCTGCACCATAAAGCCAGCCGCTCCACCTCCTGTCTCTATGCAGACTCGTCACCCTTCCGGATAAGGCCGATAACAGTAGTGTCATCTGCAAACTTCAGGAGCTTGATGGAGGGGTCTTTTGCAGTGCAGTCGTTGGTGTATAGGGAGAAGAGTAGTGGGGAGAGGACACATCACTGGGGGGCGCCGGTGCTGATGGTGCGGCTGTCGGATGTGATTTTATTTGCATTAGTATGCCCTTTCAAGGTATTATATAATGTAGGAATGCATGAATCATGTTCAATGTACTCTTAAAATTGTCGAGTTTAGTATCGTGGTGCTTCTCCTGTAATTCTACAAACCACAATGTAGAATGTATGATGATACGATTGATATGATTTGTATTATATTTTACCGTATGTTAAAAGTTTATCCGTCAATGCTGGGACAGCCCTCATCAGGGAGATTACCTGCAACAAGACAAAGAAAATCTCCCGCTCAAACTTTCTCCTCAAACCATTGGTCAGTTGGGAGAGCTGAATGATAGCTTAAAGTAGGAGGACCTTGTACTCTTTATTCTTTACCTAAACTAGATTTCCTTACTTTATTGTGTTTTATGTGTTATATGTTTTTGTTTGTCATTTGTTAGTCAATAAATCATTTTATACCATGTGGATTGTCTTTGTTTTGCCCCACAAAAAAATGGTCATTTAATGGTAAAAGATCTTCTTTTTGCTACCGGTTTTATTAAAATTACTTAAAACTTTTAAAATTACACTGTAAATAAAAAAATCTGTAAAAAACATGGAAAAAATACCATGCAATTGTGAAGGAACTTTCCGTATTTTCATTTTACAGCTATTTTACCCGTATTTTCGGTTACGCGCTGTATTGTGGGAGCATGCATTCTCGGCGCAAACAGCGCGAGAGGCAAATGCCATTTTTTGAACTCACACCACCCTCACTGTAGTCAGTCGTCAGAGAAGGATACACCTCAAGCTTCTGTGGTTAAAAAAGTAAGTGTTTTGGTTATTTTCTATATTTTATAGACCCACAACATGTCGATTTGTTGTAGCACGTTAGTTACTGTCTTACTCGTTTGTTTGACTCCTCGCACTAAAATTAAATTCCAGTTTAGGTAATATTTGTGAAGAGAATGTGAGTGAATATGTCACTGTGCCGTTACATGTTATTGTTTTATTAATTTATGATGGCTGGTGATATATGTATATATTTTTGTATTGTTCCAAGCCCACAGTAAAGTTAGCATATGCAGCTCTTGCAGATTATTTGAAATATTATGTGTACTGATCATTCCAAGCACTCATTAATTAAATGTTTTTGGGAACAGAATCAATATCACCTGAGTTATCTTGACTGACCCTGAATTGGTCATTAGTTAAATTTGATGTTAAAGTAATCGCCCATGGGGCGGCTAATTTAAAGTAATGTTAATCCCATTGTAATGTTGACTTTCAATGTCTGTGACGTGCATTCCGTTGTCAAAATAATTGCCAACATTTTTTTAGTCTGCCTATAAAGATTGTGGATGCAAAAATCCAGTACAACCTTTCCAGTACAATCCTTTCTGGTATTGCCAGATTCTTAAAGGAGAGCCTTAAACATCTTTACTGCCAACTGCCAATATAATGTGTTTTTATATTATTGTTTTTAAACCACAGATAATGACATTATGCATTGAAGTCAATGACTGCTGAGTTTCAACATTTCAATATTGTGTTCAACAGAGGAAAGAAACACGCAAACAAGCACTGAACTGACAGATGTTAAAAGAATACGTGTGTGTCTGTCTGTGTCTGTGTCTGTGTGTCTGTGTCTCCAAACAAAATCGTGGAAGAAAACAAGGTCGTGGAAGAAAACAAAATACAGTACAGCTCATCTCTGGTGTTGCCAAATTCTTAAAGGAGAGCCCTGAACGTCTTTACTGCCAAAATAAGGTTTGGCAGTTAACAATAACTCTATATTGTCTTTTATAATACATTACTTTATACATTACAAATATGTTAGTGTGTTTTTATATCAAATTTATATAACATGAGCTATGAACCCCTTTATATTGCTGACTGGTCTGTCTGAGTAGTTTTTGGACATATTAGATTTTTCCCAATTCAGTTTCTGCTCTGACTCTTTTGCTGTTGTAAACAATTTAGCTTACACTCAAACTGAACTTTTCCTTTTTGTAATTAATATAACAAATATAAATGCATTTGTGCATATAATTCAGCAAAAATAAAACCTTTGCTGTTGATTTACACCAGGTTTATCCTATCTTATTTTATTTCATTCTTCTAAATTTGTATAGTGCATAGTCCTGTGTTATGTTGTCAATTTATGTTGTAGCACCTTGGTCCTGGAGGAACATTGTTTCGTTTCACTGTGTACTGCACTGTTTATTGTTGAAATGACAATAAAGCCAATTTGACCTGACTTGACTTGACCTGCTAACCTTTCTTTTGTGATTATTTGATAAAAAAAAAAGTTAAGCAAGCCCGGTTCTTCACAAGTTTATTGAATATTTGGTTATATAGCGGTAATGATAAATAGTCACTGCCTAACCCTAACAGCTGTATATCATGTATCATTCATTCATTTTCTTTTCGGCTTAGTCCCTTTATTAATCTGGGGTCACCACAGCGGAATGAACCGCCAACTTATCCATCATATATTTTAAGCAGCGGATGCCCTTCCAGCTGCAACCCATCACTGGGAAACATCCATACACACCCATTCACACACATACACTATGGACAATTTAGCTTACCCAATTCACCTGTATCGCATGTCTTTGAACTGTGGGGGAAACCGGAGCACCCGGAGGAAACCTATGTGATCACAGGGAGAATGCAAATTTCACACAGAAATGCCAACCGAACCAGTGACCCTCTTGTTGTAAGGCGATCATCCTTCCCACTGCGCCACCGTGATGCCCAATGTAATAATAATAATGTAAAAAGTTGATTAAATGGTAAACTTACTGTATGTTTTCCTAAACATCCAGAATCATAGTACTATATGATGCAAATAGTACTGTGGTCAGATGAATCTGTATTTCAGGTATTTTGAGGTAGAAATGGACGCTGTGTGCTCCAGACCAAAGAAGAAATGGATCATCCAGACTGTTTCTGGCAACAAGTCCAAAAGTCAGGGTCCGTCATGGTTTAGTCCCCTTGACAACAGTAACTTGCACTTCTGTGATGGTACCATTAATGCTGAAAAGTACATAGAGATTTTGGAGCACAATATGCTGCCTTCTTTTCTAGGGACACCCATGCGTATTTCAACAAGACAATGCAAAACCACATTTTGCACACATTGTAAAGCCCTGCCTGCAGAGGAAGAGGTTATAGGAATTCGACTGCAGTTTTGACCTGTCTCCAATACAGAATATGTGGTGCGTTTTGAAGCCAAAATGTGACAACAAAGACCCCATACTGGTGCCCACCTTAAGACTTGTTTGCAGGAAGACTAGGAAAAAATTACACCTGAAACACTTTATCCCTCATTGTCTTTTGTCCCTAAACTTATTTTAAGTGTTGTAAAAAGGAATGGCACATTACAAAATGGTAAATGTTTTACTTTTTTATGTTTTAAATGTTTCAACTTTTTTAAAAATGTGTTGCAAGAACCAAAAATTGGAATACGTGTTCATTGCTGGATTTGTTTGAAATGTTCCAATAGCTTCTCAGTTGCATATTTCAGAATTGTTCATAGTTCATTCCATGTTTTGTAGGCAATCATTATTCATCTAGTCATCAAGTTTATTTTATTCCAGGACTCCACAGTCTAGGTGTTAGTAATATGTGGATAATCTGTGTTTCAGAAAGCCACTTTTAAAGCCATGATTAAGTATTCTAGATTAAAGCCTACACCTGATTTAATTTAAACTCTGTCCGGATGATCGTCCTTTAAGATTAAAAAGCACCCAGTATTTAATTAGACTGAATAGGGATTGTAGGATGAAGTAAGTTTTTCTAATAAGCTTATAGCTGTATTTAACAGTTAATCTATAGGAATGTTATAATCGCCAGCGATCTAGCTTTAGCAGATCGCTGGAGAACACTGGCTGTCATTCACCTGAACTACACATCTGCCACTGAGCTGGCAGATTTCAACGACATATCCCATCATGCACCACTTACACAGTAGTCCCAGATCACCCCTTGATTACACTTACACAGCTGAAGCTGTTCAGGATGAATTTCATGGACT
>CAIGQW010000596.1:96320-106954 GCA_903798125.1 Danio choprae
ACACACACACACACACACACTCACTGGCCACTATATTAGGTACACCTGTCTAACTGCTGGTTAAAGCTAATTTCTATTCATCACATGGCAGCAACTTAATGCATTTAGGCATGCAGATATGGTGGTCAAGACAATCTGCTGCAGTTCAAACCGAACATCAGCATGGGGAAGAAAGATGATTTAAGTGACTTTGAACGTGGCATGGTTGTTGGTGCCAGACGGGTCTGAGTATTTCAGAAACTGCTTATCTACTGGGATTTTCACGCACAACCATCACTCGGGTTTACAGAGAATGATTCAAAAAAGAAAAAAATATCCAGTGAGCGGCAGTTCTGTGGGCACAAATGCCTTGTGTTAAGCTGTTAGAACTATCTACAATAGATGCAATAGCTCAGTTAAATTATCTGCAGGTACAAGTGGCAGACTTAAGATTAATCAAGGGAAACAACAGGGTAGCCCTTTATCTCCATTTTTTGTTTTTATTAGTCTCACACCCTACATATAAAGAAAGCAGAGTTTGAAGGTATATGCATATTATAAAGAAAATGCAAAGAATTTAAATTGTCCCAACTGGCAGATGATGCTACTATTTTTGTTTTTTAATCATTTTTTAAAGTTAACTGTGTAAAAGAGTTTTCCTTAGTATCAGGTCTTAAAATGAATGTAAATAAATCAGTGTTATTTCTAATTAAAACTATTTGACAGAACTACATAGTATCCCTATTAAACATACAGTTACATATTTATGGGTTGTCATTCATAAAGAAGAAAATGAATGCAGTGTGCTTAATTTCCAACCCATAATGAATAAAACTAAGACAAAATTTATTATCTGGCTTCAAAGACATTTATTCCTGTATGGTAGGGTTTTACTGTCCAAAGCAGAAGGGATATCAAGATCTTTCTATCTTTCTTTCTTCTAGTCAAGCCATCTATGTATACAAAAAATTCGACAATATGTATTTGACATGGACATAGAATTTCTATTGAGATGTGATCTTAAAATTGACAAACTTCCGGTGAAATTAGCTAAATTTCACAAACAAGCTGTATTGGCATGGATGCAGGTTTAAGCACATTTTCCCCAAACAAATTATATTGTTTTTGTTTGACAACTTCTATAACAATTCTTCTACAACAATTTAAATGGTAACTTAATAGATAAATTTTGTTTTCCAGTTACTCCAAAGGAGTATGCTATTGTAATTAATGGCATACCTCAACAACTTCTCCATTTTAGAGTATAGAAGTGAATCTTTAAAAGGAAAATATGTTAAAGAAAACTTTTTGTTGGAGACCTTGATATTATTATACAAAGTTACATCAATAAATATACAATCCCAAATCAAAAAAAAAAAGAAAAGTTGGGACAGTATGGAAAACGCAAATAAAAAAAGTAAGTAGTGATTTGTAAATTTACTTTGACTTGTTTTTCATTGCAGGCAATACAACAAACATTATTTAATGTGTTCCTCATGATTTTTATTTTTATTTTATTTATTTATTTATTTTTTCAGAATAAACACATATTCCAATTTGGCTCTTGCAACAAATTTCAAATAAAGTTGGAAAAGTAAAGCATTTACCACTTTTTAACATTGCCATTACTTTTCACAACACTTAAAAGATGTTTAGGGACTGAAGACATCAAGTGCTGAAGTGTTTCAGGTGAAATTTTGCCCCATTCTTCCTGCAAACAAAGTCTTAGGGTGGACAGTAGGTCTGCATTTTTCTACCCCATTAAACGACTGTTATGTTGCTTAGTTACGTCCCATCCTTGACAATCATCTCGACACGTCATCCACATTTCTTTCATATTTAATTACCTAAAATTTTAGAGATGCACCAGCAGAGCTGTATAAAAAGTTTTTAATGCACATCACTAACCCTACCCCTCACAGTGACATCACTAGCTCTTCTGAGTGCATTGTGTATGAGATTGCATGTCTGAGATTGCATGTCTCAGCTTGCATATGCAAGTCTGCAGTCAGATACTATTGGGTTAATCTGCAATTCACAAGTCTTTGGATAATTATGCATTCAGAAGTTCATTTGCAAACACATCTTAATATAAGTTCACATTTATATATGTTTTAATTGGCTAGATATTAATAGTCATTCAAACATTTTTACCAAAGCCTCTCTACTTGATGGTTGGTCTTGCGCATCTGCCATGTTTATAGTTTGTCTACACTTTTTTTCCAAGTTTGTAGTTCTAATCGAATTCACGTGAAACAATGCATTGTGGGCAATATTAGCAGTTAAAGTATGACAGTTCTACACCTCGTATTTCTACTTGAAATAGTACACCATTCGGGAACCTTAAAATTTTCAACATACTACAGTTTTGGACATACCAATTTTATTTTTTGAATAACATTCAGGACAGATAGTATGTGTTTTGTGATGCAGCATTGCTTACTATCTGCTCTAAATAGTATTCACAATATAACGGTCCGTTAATGAAGAAGTAGTATGTCCCAAAGCTTGCAGATTTCAGAGATCTAGGCCATTTGGCACGACTCTTTCGGGTTCCTTTGTTTCAGTGTTTTGAAAGGAAATGTTTTGTTTTTACATGATTTTACACACATTTCAATGGATGTTGATTATGGAATATAAAGGAGAAAAGGCATTGATGGTGTGAACAAATTTGATTTTATATAAGCAAACCTGCTATTGTGACTGTCTTGAAACATGCGATGCTCCCAGCCCTAGTGCCTGCCAGCTCACAGACTCTCAAAAGGACAGCTGCCAGTCTGTCATTTCTTAAATTCACCACCAGTTTGTCAGCCTCTAAGATGGTAATCTCTTCTGAGTTTTTCCTTGTTCTAGTTCCTGTTTCTGAGTCAAGTGTATCACCATCACCTGAGTTCCATGACTGGTTGCATTGCCTGACTTCTATGACTGGCCACCACCACCTCCAGAGCTGTGCCAGATCCCTCTGAATCCTTCGAATGGCGGGCAACAGATCCTGCTGAATTCCAAGAATGGCGGGCGCAAGATCCTCCTTAAATCCCCAAATGGTGGGCACCAGATCTTCTTGAATCACCCAAATGGCAGGCGCTAGATCCTTCTGAATTCCCTGAATGGCGGGTACCACATTCTCCAGAGTCTTATGAATGGACAGAGCCGCCACCTGAGTCCCACAAATGGCCAGAGCAGCCACCTGAGTCCCACGAATGGCTGTCAGAGCCATGTGACTTCCCAGTGCCGCCAGATCCCAGTGCCACCAAACTTTGTAGTGCCAAAGCTTTGGGGTTGTCTGATCCACCAGTGCCTCCTGACCCACTGGGGTTGTCTCACCTGCCAGTACTTCCTGATCCAGAATCTCCTGACCCACTGGGGTTGTCTGACCAACCAGGCCCTCCTCAGCTCCATGCTACAGGCCCACCTTTGCTGCACGGACCTGGCCCTCAATCCCTCTGTCCCTCACCCTGTTCTGCTTCTACTCCACCTCCCTCCTAGACTGATTTGGGAGTGTCTGGAAGCCAATCTTTAAGGCTGATTCATACTTCTGCGTCAAGCGCATGCGTATGCTCCGGCCCAGCCTTTGCGTGGTCACATAGACCTCGCCATGGCTGACGCCAATGCTGATGCGCACCTCTCAAAAGATTTAAAGTTTTGTTTTGTGTTTACCTTATGATTAATGTTGTTGCACGTCCACCGGTTCCCGCCTCAAAATGAGCAAGTTTGAACCACTTGTACATCAAGGTAGCGTTCAGAAAAAACTAAACACCAGCAAAGAAACTCAACACAGAGGAACATAAAAGCCTCACTGCCAGCTAGTGTTTCGAATATGAATGCTAAGAATGAAGCATGTGATGAATGAATCAGTGAATAATTAGGCTAATTAAACAGATTGCATTTATAGATGACTTACCAGGTAATACGGGAAGATTTAATAAAGATTTTTTACCAATATATAAATTTGTATTCATAGCAGCAACATAGTACTGTACAATAAATGAATTATCAAGAAAATAAACTGAATTAATGGGCAGCACTGTGGCACAGTGGGTAGCGCTCTCACCTCACAGCAAGAAGGTCACTGGTTTGAGCAGTTCTGTGTGGAGTTTGCATGTTCTCCCCATGTTTGCGTTGGTTTCCTCCAGGTGCTCTGGTTTCCCCCACAAGTCCAAAGACATGCACTATAGGTTAATTGGGTAAGGTAAATTGTCCATAGTGTATGTGTATGAATATAAGTGTATGGGTGTTTCCCAGTGATGGGTTGCAGCTGGAAGGGCATCCGCTGGATAAGTTGGTGGTTTATTCCGCTGTGGCTACCCCAGATTAATAAAGGGACTAAGACGAAAAGAAAATGAATGAATGAATTATTAAATTAAACTGTTTCAAGCATACTTTCCTTAATTAACAATAGCTCACTCTTAACTTGTGGAAACATAATAATTTTTACACTCAGAAAGCAGTTCAGTATTGACACAAGTAAAGAGAAACATTTGGACACATGCCCAATAATTTAATAAAGTCTTGAATCACAGTATGCAACGCTAATATTTTCAGTTTGTTGTGAATTTTTCCCAAAAGTATCCCATTCAAAAGGTAAAACGGAGCTACAGATAAACTGCTTTGCAGAAAGGTGAGAGTTAAGTGATGTCATTGTGAAAAGGGTCTATATAGATATCCCTCTCTGTGTCAAGTAGCAATGGCTCAGAAAGCTTTTCCTGTACACAGAGACTCCTCAATCTGGACTTGATCAGTTTCAGCTTTGAGAATGAATTCTTCACTGTAGCTGTGTATATATACTGCTCAAAAAATTAAAGGGAACACTTAAACAACTCAATGTAACTCCAAGTGTTCCCTTTATTTTTTTGAGCAGTATATTTTCACCAGCTGATATAAGGCTGTGAATACAAGGTGAATGGTGTTGTTTTTAAAAATCTCCAACATTACATTGATACTTTTCACTGGGCATCTCTAGGCAGAATTAAACACTCTGACTTCTCTAAGCAGCTGTTCTTCATCCTCAACTAAAAGTTTTTGAAAATATGAGCAGCTTTCTATGTCTCATCATCCAACACACCCTTCCATTTAGATGCATCTCTCAGTGTATTAACTGATTTTATGATTACGTTAGTATTTATCTGCATTTTAATGTTCTCTTTGCCTTCAGATCAGTTCATAATTTCTTAAAAATTCATTCAAAAATGTGTATTAAAAGCTAACCCTGTAAAATTCTTTGAGTGTGTGTGGCTCACGGTCCTCGATTGTGGATGCTGAACAGCGCATCAGTTTTGCAGATATTTTTCTTCATCGTCCATGCCCAGGAATGACATCAGGAACATCAATATCTGTTGCTGCTGTGGCTTTGGCACTGTCATAAATGCTCTTGAATGCCTTCTCAGTCCTTAGGTCTCTTAGTCACTTAACAATGCCACTCACTATGTCATATGCAGCTCCCAAATCTATGTCTTCCTTTTGAAAGGCACTGGAGGCACATGCTGTTTCCAAGAAGACATGAGTTGTAATTTCCAAGACATTAAAGTAAAGAGACATTAAAAATGTATTTAATGCAGCATCTTTGCTTCTCCAACAGCTGCATCATGTAGAACTTGTTACATTAGAATTTTATAAGCGCCGGCAGGGTCTTCTTTAAGAAGAATATGCCCACTGAATATCAGAAATGGAGATGGATATATGCATACATTTCTTTCAGAGTTAAAGAGAATGAATGCGGAAATTTGATTGATGACTTGATGCCTTTAGGGAGTGACTTCCGGTCTAAGCCGTTTTTGATGTGTTTTTATACTTTCAGTAAATCAATTCTTATCAATGCAATTAAATCCTATATATATATATATTTTAATTCTGCTAATTTGATTCTTCATTCATTCATTTTCTTTTCAGCTTAGTCCTGTAATTGATCAGGGGTTGCCACAGCAGAATGAACCACTAACTTATCCAGCATATGTTTTACGTAGCAGATTCCCTTCCAACCGCAACCCAGCACTGGGAAACACCCATACACTCTTGCAATTACACACATACTGTACACTACGGCCAATTAGGGTATTCAATTCAACTATAGTGCACGTCTTTGGACTGTGGGGGAAACCGGAACACCCAGAGGAAACCCAGGGCAACATGAGGAGAACATGCAAACTCCACACAGAAATGCCAACTGACCCGGCTTGAACCAGCAACCTTCTTGCTGTGAGGTGACAGTGCTACCCACTGAGCTGGCCCCTAATTAAATACTTAGCAATTAAATTATTTATTAATTCATTCATTTTCTTTTCGGCTTAGTCTTTTTATTAATCTGGGGTCGCCACAGCGGTGAATTGGGTTAGCTAAATTGTCCGTAGTGTATGTGTGTGAATGAATGTGTATGGATGTTTCCCAGTGATGGGTTGCAGCTGGAAGGGCATCCGCTGCGTAAAACATATGCTGGATAAGTTGGTGGTTCATTCCGCTGTTGCGACCCCAGATTAATAAAGGGACTAAGCCGAAAAAAAATGAATGAATGAATGAATGAATGAATGAATATTTTATATAAATAGTTTGAGAGAACCGTGTGTGTGTGTGTGTGTGTGTGTGTGTGTGTGTGTGTGTGTGTGTGTGTGTGTGTTGATAAGGAAAGCAACGCCCTGACAGACAACTGTTTGAGTTAGATTCATATCAGCTTGGATCAGATATCTGATAAGGTGTGGTGGGTGTTTCGTCCTAATTGGTATATGTTGTTAGATGATAAGTAACTGAGATGATATTGCATATCTAAATGTTTGCAGACATTGTTATGTTTTCTTAGAAAATGCCTTGCCCCCTGACAACTGCATGTGTGGGTATGTGTGTATGTGTGTGTGCGTGTGCGTGTGTGTGTGTGTGTGTGTGTGTGTGTGTTTGGTGTGTACATGTGTACGTGTGTGTGTGTGTGTGTGTGTGTGTGTGTGTATGCGTGTGTGTTCAAATATCTTATAAATATTCTAATTTTACTTAAACTTGATGCAATCAATAAAACAATAAATATAAATGGCAACCTTCTGAATAAGCCATTCTCTGTAAAAAATCTACCCCATTTTTAACCTAAGCTGAAATTGATTGGTTATTTTAGTTTGCTCACTCAATCACTATTAATGTAAAAGTTACATAATACATGAGATAATGTTATTAAGTTAACAAACACATAATATGAATTATGTAGTTAATTCATATTATCTGAATATGTATTCTGTTGTATTTTGAAGCTACAATGTAATTGTAAACACAGACAGGAATTAATATCAATCTCTGCATAAACAGATGCGGTTTAATAAAGTGTATTGCCTTAACTACTTAACTACAGAAAATCACGTGCATTAAACACAAACGTGCATTAAACACAATTCTAGCAGTCTACATATGTTACCTCATATCCAGCAAATTTTACAATAAACATGATAAATTTACAAAAAGTTCAAATAAACATGCCTTATGTGCTTTAGGGTGCCACTGAGTAAATTTATAATCTCTATATCCCGCATTTTGCATTCTGGCGAGTTCTAGAGTGATGCCTGGTTGAGTTGTTGCTTAGAAACACATAGAAAACAAACTGATGCGGCTGGCTTTGACTTTGCTGCTTTTCTTGTTTTCAAAATAAGAGTTCCACATACAGAGTAAGTTGAATATAAACTTTGATACATTTAAAAAATAAGAGAGGAAAATTGTCATTGTTGTAATCTCAAAACACAGCCTGGGGCATGCATATTAATGATCTGGTGTGCAACAAATCAGTGTGTTTTGACTGGGGATTTCCTGATGATGCTGCAGCTTGTCAGGTCTGGATGATGTAGAACACGTATCAAATTCAAGGCGCGCAGGCCAAATCCAGCCCACCATTCATTCATTCATTCATTTTCTTTTCGGCTTAGTCCCTTTATTAATCAGGGGTCGCAACTCATCCAGCATATGTTTTATGCAGCGTTTGGCCTTCCAGCAGCAACCCATAACTGGGAAATATCCATACAGACTCATTCACAAACATACACTATGGACAATTTAGCTTACCCAATTCACCTATACTGCATGTCTTTGGACTTGTAGGGGGAAACCGGAACACCTGGAGGAAACCCACCCGAACACGGGGAGAACATGCAAACTCCACACAGAAATGACAACTGATCCAGCCGAGGCTCGAACCAGCGACCTTCTTGCTGTGAGGCAATCGTGCTACCCACTGTGCCACCCTCGAAGCCCTCCAGCCCACCTTATCAATTTAATTTAAGTATTTAATTTAAGTATTAAGAATTTAGGTATTTATGTGAGTAGATTGCAAGGTGAGTGTAAAAATATATATTTGAAAAACTAGATTCTAGAACTACAGTAGATAATAAGGGAAGAGATGTTATCAGAGAATATGCATTTCTTCTCAAGTGCATTTAGCCTTTTACAGAAAAAAAGTGATGTTATTCAAAGTCACAGTTCTTTTGTAGCAGTAATGAGGACTGGCAGAAATGCTACAGGCATGAGCCACAATGAATCACCAGCTGCCCAATGAATTATTATATTATATTACTTCATGCATGTAGAGTTCAGAAATGGTTGAGGTGAAACAGCAATTCAGCAATACACCTGGGTTATAAATATAAAGTATTTCATATATAAGGTGCCACGGTTCCATTCTGTATTGATGTTATTTAAAAAAAATGCTTGAAGAATGTAGTGGAATGATTTGTTTAGGAAATTGTAACAACTAAAGAATTATTTGAAGACTTGTCATGGATATTAGCTAAAAAAAGTGTGCTATTTGACTCACCGTTTTCATTCCCACAATGCTTTGCTCCACTTTGGTAACATATGTGACATGGTCTTCATTGGATCGTAATTCCCTCAGCTGAATGCGCTCATATATTCCCACTACCATGTCCCGTGGAATATCTGCTCCATCATCAACACCTAGTGTAAACATATACAGTAAACAAACACACATGCTCCCACCTTGTAGGTTCATAGAATGCACTTAAATAGTGTGTAACTTTAATTACTTTAATAGTCAGATTTTTTTCTGAATCACTTACAAATAGTGTTCTATTGGGTAAAAACACAAGCAAAATAATCAATGTTTGATCATAGTTCTTCTTGTATACATCTTGTATATCTATGCTGTACATTATTTCTACCAACAGATGAATAAATAAGGAATAATTGATTGGTGTGTTTAACCAACCAGGATCAAGCATTCAACAGCCCTGTAGTATAAAAAACCTTAATAATAATATTAATAATAATAACAATAATAATAATAATAATAATAATAATAATAATAATAATAGTAATAATAATAATAATAATAATAACAATAATGATAATAATAATTCCAATTCTTTGTCATCTTGCATATTTACTTCTATTCCATACACAATTTCTACAAATAAATAAATAAATAAAAATATAAAATGTAAATTATTTTTTCTAAATGTAAAATCTAAATCTCTTTGCTCCCTGCATATTTTTGATTGCTTGATTAATTAATTGAATTAATGCAACAGATAGACTCAACAAAACGTAGCAACCTGACTGTTGTACTCTACTAGGAGTAAACATCTGGATCCAAATAATAAATTGCATAACCACATACAGTAATTTTCCACTGAGCTTTAAAATTATATTAAATATGATTCTGTGTTTGGTCCCCCTTTGAAAAATATTCTCTTCTCACCTCTTAGATTGCGGATGAAGTCTTCAAGCAGCATCTTCCGATCGGGTTTGATGTTGGGACTGTACATGTCTGTGTTGAGAAGGATGATGGCAAATGCAAGGATGAAGATGGTGTCAGGATTGTGGAACTGCTGCACAACGTCTGGGTTACACATACAGTAACGCTGACTGAACAACAGGGAAAAAAGCAAACAAACACACAAAATCAGTCATATTTAAAACTTTTTCTTAAATCGAGCATTCAGCTACTAAACTCTCACAGTCATGAGTCATTTTTACTTTTTTAACAGATTGTTAACCATTACCTTTAGTGATTTAGCAGATGCTTTTATCCAAAGCGACTCATAACAAACAATGGATCAAACAATTGATCATAAAGAGACAGTACTCACATCATCAAGTGCTATTAAATATAAAGCTACTGATTTTGCACAAGGTAGAGTAGGTCAGGATTATTATTCATTTTCTTAAGTTAAATGGTCTCTGAAAACCTATGTTTTTGATGCCTTTTGAAAATTGCCAGGAATTTAGCAGTCTGTATGGGATTGGGGAGATCCTTTCACCAGAGAGCAACAATGGTTAAAAAGATTTTGGAAAGTGATTCCTGTTAGTGATGGTACCACAAGCCAGCACTTACTTTCTGACCCGAGGCTTTGGGAGGTGATTCAGATTTGTAGAATTAAGTGGAAGTAAGTTCAGAGTGTGTGGCCATTTTCAAAGCAAACATCAGAGTTTTGAATGCGGTGCAAGCTTTAACTGGTAACCAGTGCAGGGAGAAGGCTACTAAAACAGCTACACTTTGATTTGAGCTCAAAATAGGTGTCCTGATCATAGCAATCTAGTCCTTATAGATTGCTGGAGGACATTTAATATCAACTGACCTACAATTCTGCCACTGAACTGCACTACATTTCCCATCAGGCACCACACACACAAACACACACACACACACACACACACACACACACACACACACACACACA
>CAIGQW010000596.1:106964-135962 GCA_903798125.1 Danio choprae
CACACACACACACACACACACACACACACACACACACACACACACACGTTTCGGATCACCTATGATTGCACACACAGCTGAAACTTGTAAGGACCAATGACCAGGATTATATATACACCTCTCATTCTCATGCCTCAGTCACACTATAGTTTGTCCGTGAAAAATTCTGTTGTACAGCACTGCAAAAAGGGATAGGATTAAACAAGATGATTAAACATGATTAAACATCATGATTAAACAGCCATGGTTACTATTATGCTGGACTCATAGCAAACTTGACTTTAAATTACACTTTTCTTTATGTCCACGTCTCACTGAAACTGAGTGAAAAATGTTCTTGCAGTTGCCACTGCGAACATCCAAACGTACCGTAGCAGCCTCTCACTTGACAGCAGGGACTGGCACAGCCAATCACATCGTCAATATGTTTCTTGGGAATGCAGGACTCGAGTAGAGAATGTGATTGAACCCTTTTGATATATCTACCTTAATGAGAGTTGACAGAGCATTATTTTATTTAGGTGATTAAATTATTTGTGGGCTGTGCAGTGCAAAAAGTGTTGTGCAGTGTGATTTTTGAAGGACAACTGGTCATCAAAGGTCACCCCAAGATTCCTGGCTGTATGAATTGGAAAGGGGAGCAGAGTTCCAGAAATGCCCATTTGATTAGAGGGTAGATAGGAGAAGTGCTTCATGCATATTTTTACTTATGTCATTGTTAAAGTTAAAATGGTTAAATAACAATAGCTATGCACATTTAAGCTGTAACAAACACTCTATTTTTTTATTTTATTTCATCACTAGTATCATGTTGGGCCTCACAGTGGCGCAGTGGGTAGCACGTTCGCCTCACAGCAAGAAGTCGCTGGTTCGAGCCTCGGCTGGGTCAGTTGGCGTTTCTGTGTGGAGTTTGCATGTTCTCCCTGTGTTGGCGTGGGTTTCCTCCGGGTGCTCCGGTTTCCCCCACAAGTCCAAAGACATGCGGTACAGGTGAATTGGGTAGACTAAATTGTCCGTAGTGTATGAGTGTGAATGGGTGTGTATGGATGTTTCCCAGAGATGGGTTGCAGCTGGAAGGGCATCCGCTGCGTAAAACATATGCTGGATAAGTTGGCGGTTCATTCCGCTGTGGCGACCCCAGATTAATAAAGGGACTAAGCCAAAATGAAAATGAATGAATGAATGAACTAGTATCATGTTTTATTTCTTCTCATGCCACACTAGTGTTTCCTTTCAACCACCTGGTAGTGCCTCAAGGCAGCCATGCACCTATGTGTAGTATTTTTATTTTGATGATTACAGAACTTAAAATTTTCCTCTAAATAAATTACAATTTTACTTTCTTATTATTTGTAAAAATATCCACGTGATTGGATATTTTCAATTACCAATCACGTCCCGCTCTCATCAGAACAGATTTGGACTTGAGTAAAACAGGTATGTTGTAAATGTGCTCAGTGATATAATGTTAAAATATAGCCAATTGAGTTAATGTTTGTTAATATCAGTGGATGAATAGTCGAATAGTGTAATTGAGTTACGGATGTAGCCGATCAGACACATAATTATTTTTGCTTTATTCAACAAATAATACACCATCAACCTCTCCTACACAGCAAATCCATCAAAGTTGAATTCTCGGTGTTGAAGCATTTCAGAGTAAAGTGTTGACTTCATAGTGTTACATTTTGATAAATGAATATAATCAGAGTTAGAAGCTGAATTGATTCAGTGCAAAATCAAGGAGTTGCTTAACCAACACTTGGTAGTGTTAGTACCAACATCCGGAAATTCATGCAGCTCAGTTACTGACGAATTTTCCAGAATCCATTTTTCATCTGAGTTTTAGATTAGCAGCTGGGGAGTCAAGCTACCTCAATGTTTGCATTTTACTAAGTTTCTCTAATGAACTGCAGTTAATATGTTGTTAGGTTAATTACTTTAGAATGGAGTGACAATTTTAATCTTTG
The DNA here is from genome assembly GCA_903798125.1 of Danio choprae. Lineage (NCBI taxonomy): Eukaryota > Metazoa > Chordata > Actinopteri > Cypriniformes > Danionidae > Danio > Danio choprae. Next base: position 108,935 of record CAIGQW010000596.1, read on the forward strand.
ACGCTTCATTCATGGTCGTTTGTGTATGCATTGCTATAGGCTTCTTTTCAAGTTTTTCTATGTGCTCATGCATACATAGTGCATATAAACATACAATGTACATGTTCAACACCGTATTTCTGTCACGGTAAATGCCATTTTGTGTGTTGTTACCCATCTGTAAAATAAAATCAACCTGAACTAGTGAGGGGAAATCACCAGAGCCGGCTCCTCTGCCCGGTACCACAGGACTAGAAATATAATTGTTTGTTATCAGTGTACATTCATTTAGATATTTAAAACACTGCGGCCATTTTAAACTGGTGGCTCATTCGTAACGTTAGTTCATAGACGTTTGCACTTTCTGAGAGATTTAACGTAGTACTGTAGGTTCGTTTTGTAGTCAGGGACATCTTAGTCAACTTTTTCCTCCGGCATGATATTGTGCTTAAAACTATAGGCTAAAAATGTGAGTGTGTTCAAATAACCGTGTTTTGTGCTTTTTCAGGAATTAAAAAGGGTTTGTTCACCTACAACCTATATTGACAATTTATTCTGTAGTTTAGGTCCAAAACTAGCAAGGGAAGCCCACTGCATCTGCCTATGCAATACCTCCAGATACAATGTTCCACAAGCTACCTAAATATAGCATTTTATAGAATACATGTCACCATGTATTGTTTATTTATTTTATATAAATTAAGATTTTGCTCATTTTGTTGCCTTTGTATACCTAACAAATGCATCTGAACACTGTGAAATTGTTTGTCATTTTGTTAAAACATATATTCTTGTTTATTGTATTATTTACAGGTTTGATTTGTGGATTTATTATCAAGAATCAATACCTAAACCAAAAGATATGTGAAGATATGTGAGGCATGCTTGGTGATGTTCATCACTGAAGGTTTTCTTTTTTTAATCAGAATGTTATGCATATGCGTTAGATATTAATGTTTTGTTTTGTTTTTAACATTCACAGTTCCCCATACAATAATACAAGACCCTGGCAGTGACAATGGCTGAATAAAGACAGATTGAGATGGTATATTTCCAGAGTTGGTGGAATGACCATGTATTATATTTGAGTTGTTTGAGCTGATTCAGTGTTAATGGGGACAACAGTTCACTTTTCTCTCTTTTTGCAACTCTCACAGGACAAAGAACAGAGTCTATCTGTGTGGTGATAATCATTGTCCTGTCTTTAATAAACTGCAGATGTGGTCCACCAAAGCCTGTGGAGTCGTGGAATTATTTGTGGCGAGAGACGAAGTCCGCTACATATAAAAAAAATGAGTGTACTCATTAAGTTTGCTGAAATTGGGCTTGAGAACAGTCATTCTACTGAAATGTTTCAGACCATAACATAATAAAAGTCCCCTTCTCTGTCCTACCAAAAAACACCAAACAAATAATGATAGCTCAAACATGAATGAGTTTATGAGATATCTAGCTTGTTATGAGTTTGTGGCAATAGGCTTACTGTAGCTTAATGATAAACCTCAGAACAGCCGGGAAACTTTCTTTTCAGACTACTACAGCTGATTTACATCTGACTCCAAGTGAGGAGATGGACCTTCTACTGAATATACAAGCATGACTAGCAATGGCATGGGATAGACTTGATCAAACATCAACAGAAGTAATTGAAGAAGCCTTGTTCAAACTATTTGATGCCTTTCCTATAATAATGAATCAAGATTATGCTAAACTGACAAAATTAAGTGATTTGTTAATGGCGCTTCAGTCTGGCACTTTCAGTTGGAAAGAGACTTGCCTAGTCTTACATACCTAGATAGGTCAAGAGGAATCAATCATATAGTAAAGAAGTTAAGTATTCATTTGCAAGAGAAGTGGGCATCCGTTGGTGCAACCTATAAATGACAAACTCATGTTCCTTACCCTAATTTTGCCTACTTTGTAGTCTTTATTAGTCAGAAAAAACGTGTTTGAAATTATCTTAGCATTAGCTTTATCTCTTTTATAAGTCTGGTAGCAGAAGAAGGTATTTTACCATTAAAGTGACCATTTCTGTGAGGTAAACAAAGACAAATCCACATGATATAAATTGATTTAATGACAAATGCATAATGAACAAAACGTGCAATACATAATACATTTGTGAGTGTGAGATCGCTCACCCTCTGCAACGCCTTTCACCTGGTATACCTTGCTACTGTTGTGCATCACTAAAAATAAACACCCTTGAAGTTTATCCTTCTCTGTCTTCCTTATGTGACCGGTTAATTATTGTGATAATTACGGGTTAATTATTGTGATATCCCAATTGCAACAGAGAAATACTGGGAAATGTCTCTAGACTGATAACATTTCATGACGTCCAGACTTATAATCTTAAAATGTGAGAAAATAATAAAAAAGTAAAAAAAAAAAAAAAAAGTTTTATCGTCACCTTAGACATTATGCTAGAGAATCATTCAAATTAGCTCTAAAATGATGTTGGTGAATTAGTAACTGCTTCTGCTGTTCTGACGTCAGCTGCAGATGTGAAGTAATGGAGAAAGTAGTTTCTCATAAAAAATATTTTTAGACTCTCCATGTTTGATATTCTTTTTTATATACACGATCATGCCATCAAACTGTTGCATAAACACAATATTGCACTCGTACCATCTTCATTGGTGGGAGACATTTATTTATTTATTTATTTATTTTTTAATCACTTCATGGTGTGTCAAAAAAGCACAGCTGACTACACATAGTTAATCTTAAGTTTATTTAAAGTAGTACTAAAGATTAACTTTTAGTGCATTAAGTACAAAAGTAGTCATTGAAAATAGAGCACTTTAAGTACAATTTTGAAATGCACAAAGTGGACTTTCATGGTGTGCAAAATAGCGCAATTGAGTACATTTTTACCTTGAGTACACATTAACCTTTAGTACATTGAATAAAAAAATTGTAGACATAAATAAAGCACTTTAAATACATTATAGAAGTGCACTAAGCATTATGGAATGCATTTTGGTGAACTTTTTTTTTCATAATGAAATAATGAAAAAAATAGTCAATTGTCAGTGAGTGAGGTGAGTATATATGGTGTGCGGATGATTGCAGATGCAGGTGCGGGTGATTAGTAATCAGGTGAGGGTTCACGGGTGTGGTGTGTCGTGGATGGTGAGTGAGAGTAGTGATTGGGACTGCAGGAACGAGCCAAGGGTCTGACAGTACCCCCCCCCCCCCCCTGTTTAATAGTATATATGTATGCTGTGTCTGCCGTGCATAACTGCATTTAAGAACAGTTTAGGTGACTTGACACAAGTGTAACTTAAGCTTACCCCCCATTTCTTTCTTATACATCTACATGTATTACATCTGATTTAGTTTCATAACTTGTATCCTACAACATGATACGTGTGTCCAGAGTAAGAGCATCTAGGTGAGGGAAACAGAATCCATCATTCGGCTGAGGGCCCACATGGAGCATCTCATCCGCAGGGTGAAGCAACACAAGCTTGGACAGTCAATGTCTCTCTCTATTACAGCAAGCATCAACCAGATTTACATAACAGCTTGCTTTCTGTCCATTAGTAAAAGCTTGAGCTAAAGATTAAAGAGGAGATAACATTTAATGGGTAAAAATGAACTTGGATTTATTCTTGTAAAAAAAATATATAAACATGTATACTGTACATAATTTATAGTGTTGCCTGCACTGCAGGAATATAAAGTTGTTAGTATAATAAACATTTATTCTTAATGCATTAATATAAACATTTAAACATAAATAACAGAACAATTTGAGTGAACATTTGCTTTGCACTAATTTAAATATAAATAACTTTAGATACTGCACTAATGTAAATATGCAGGTTTTTTTGTGCATAGAGAAATATTACTGTGTCCACCTCCATCAAATGTTGTACCACCTCTGTCTTTTGACAAAAATCAGGCAATCATCTACAGTCAGACCCCCAGTGATGCTCAAGCACTGATTGTATTTAATTACATTTAATGTTAGCCTTTTTAAATTAAATCACAAGAATAATGCAAAATGCGTTCGGTTCAAGTAGCAAAAAATTTATGAATGGGATACCACCTCTAAACTCCTTTTGAGGTGAAAAACCCTGGAAAAACCCAGAACTGTAAATATAAGTAACTAAACATTTGCACTGCAGTAATGTAATAAATGTAAATAACTTTAGAGACTTGCACTGCAGTTATGTAAATATAAATAATTTGACACATTAATGCTAAACATTTCCCTTACAGTGATGTGTGAAAATACAACATTAAACTAATATCATTAAAAGTTGTGTCTCAGTTTTGTTCAAATCTGTAATCATCTTGACAGATACCGGCCACGTGGTGAATAAGATTTGCCATCCATTTTAAAGAGACTCATGAAGAGATTAATTATAGCTGGTCCCGCTCTGATTTGTGGATTAGTGTTTGTCTGGTCTTGACGTTAGAAATGTTTAAAAATCCACAAATGCACAGAGAGCTACCCACAAATACCCACAGTGATCTACAAATGCACAGAGAGCTGCCCAAAAATGCACACTAATCTACAAATGCACAGGACGCAATTCACATAAAAATGTCAGACAAAATTGTGTTTGTAGAACAAAAAAAAATATTTGTGAGTATGGTTTTATTAGCAAGTCTAATTTTACTTACCTGTGAATATAATTCATGTTTGTGGAGCTCTAAGATTTATTTGTGGATCTCATTGTATTTATTTTGTGAATATGCTTGGTATTTGTTAATAGCTTCACATTTATTTGTGGATTGTTATACATTTATCTGGAATTACAAAATGGCGGCACGGTGGCACAGTGGGTAGCACTGTCGCCTCACGGCAAGAAGGTCGCTGGTTCGAGCCTCGATTTGGTCAGTTGGCATTTCTGTGGAGTTTGCATGTTCTCCACGTGTTGCTGTGGGTTTCCTCCGGGTGCTCCGGTTTCCCCCACCAAAGTCCAAAGACATGCGCTATAGGTGAATTTGGTAAGCTAAATTGTCCGTAGTGTATGTGTGTGAATGTGAGTGTATGGGTGTTTCCCAGTGATGGGTTGCAGCTGGACGAGCATTCGCTGCGTAAAACATATGCTGGATAAGTTGGCAGTTCATTCCGCTGTGGCGACCCCAGATTAATAAAGGGACTAAGCCGAAAAGAAAATGAATGAAGGAATGAATGAATTACAAAACAATTCTCACTCCATAATACTGTATCTGGAACTGCATTGTGATTCAAAATCCCAGTGACTCTGCTGCATACAAAAGGATGGTAATTAGACATGATTATTTGAATTATCAAGTCATTACTGTTGCGGTAAAAATGCCCATTTGCAGTAATTGAGATGCATTCTAGCAAAGATGATCCTAGCACTTGTTCATATTGTTGAAAACTACAGTACAGTTGTGTTTTGTTAAGTTTTTATTGGTTTTCTGATACATGATAAAAAAAAAAGATTTTAACTTAACAACACTAGTCCCACCCCTGAGTTCTTCTAATTGGTCCACTCACTGCTCGAAAACTGACTGTATTTATAAAAAATCATCAAAACACTTCTGCATGTTAAAAAAACTCTGAAAAGGCAAGCACTGGACATTTGTTATTATTCCTGTTGTACCGTGCGCGAGACTACCAAACTGTGACCCCAAAATCAGGGTACTTACCAAACTGTGACTTAATTGTACCATTACACCCCTACTAATTACTAGCTAAACATATGTGTTATATATGTAAACATATGTGTCTTAAGTCTTTAATTGAATGTGCCCAATGTTTGAGCACATCTGATCATTTATGAAAGTCAATTCCAGTAGCCTTTCAAGCTAGGACCTGGACCATTTAAGGACCTTCCCAGAATGCTCAAACCAGTTTTCCAGTCTATAAAGAAGTATGCTGTGATCAACAGTGTCAAATGTTGCACTGAGATTGAGCAATACCAGCACTGTTAGTTTGCCTGAATCTGTATTTAGGCAAATAAGGTTGATTATCTTTATGACGGCGCTCTCTGTACTATGATATGGACGGAAGCAGATTGAAAATTGTCTAAACATCTCTTAGAGCATAACCACGGCCGGACCGACTAGATGGGTGTTACGTGGAGGCTAAGAAGAAGGCCAAGCCTTCTAAGCCTCCCGTCCCCTTCTTCCCGGAGGTGCACAGTGAGCTCACGCAGTTTTGGAGGGCACCTTTCTCTGCCCGATCAGTGTGCGCTTCCGCTCTCACCACCCTTGATGGTGGCGCAGCCAGGGGATACGAGGCGATTCCCCCGGTTGAGGCTTCAAGACCTGCTCCGCCGCCCCGTCCCGCTCGACCGGCTAAGCGGCCGCGTCGAGCACCCCACAGGCATGCAGCGCCCCCGCCCCAGGGCGCCGTTAAGTCCGGTAAGCGGACCGCGAAGCGACCCTGAGACGGGCCATCCGGAGAAGAGGGGACTTGCTCTTTCCTCGGTGGAGGGCCGAGCACAACATCAAACGGTGTTTTTCAACACCAGGCTGCTGACCTCACGGCCAGCGGCCACCAAATTATCAAAGAAAGAGCTTTTTTCCCCTTCTCTGGATGTGACAGCCCGAACACTGCCAGTTTGGGACGCTATGCCTTCCAGCTCGCAGGATCGGTGCATCTCGCCACGGGCTCGGAGTGTGTTAGAGGACGGGGTCCCTTCTCTCGCACTGCCGTCCCCCCCCTCAGGACCCTGGGAGGAAGGTGAGTGTGAATTCCTTACTTCCTGCTCTTCCTCTGGACCCCATGGCTCCCGGGGCGAGCCCTCCCATTCCTTGCTGCCCCACCGCTGGTGCGTCAGTGATCGTGCCGTTGGTGCCCCTTGCGCGAGCTCTGGCAGCCAGGTTAGCGCTACCCAGCCCGTCGCAGTGGCTCATGCGCACGATCAGACTCGGTTACGCGATTCAATTCGCGAAACGCCCTCCCAGGTTCACGGGCATGTATTACACCAGGGACAGCCCTGTGTCCGCCCCTGTCTTGCGCGAGGAGATTGCTATCCTCCTGGCGAAGGATGCAATCGAGCCGGTCCCTCCAGCCGAGATGAGGAGCGGGTTTTACAGCCCGTACTTCATCGTACCCAAGAAAAGCGGTGGGTTACGGCCAATCCTAGATTTGCGCGTTCTGAACCGCTGCCTTCACAAGCTGCCGTTCAGAATGCTCACGCAGAGGCGCATCCTCCGATGCGTCCGTCCTCGAGATTGGTTTGCAGCGATAGACCTGAAGGACGTGTATTTTCATGTCTCCATTCTTCCACACCACCGTCAATTTCTGCAGTTTGCGTTCGAGGGTCGAGCTTGGCAGTACAAAGTCCTCCCCTTCGGGCTCTCCCTGTCTCCGCGGGTTTTCACCAAACTCGCGGAGGGTGCCCTAGCGCCCCTTCGGCTCGCGGGCATCCGCATACTCAATTATCTCGACGACTGGCTGATTCTAGCTCACTCGCGGGATCAATTGATTATGCACAGGGACACGGTGCTAAGGCACCTCGACCAGTTGGGGTTTCAGGTCAACCGAGAAAAGAGCAAGTTCGCCCCTGTGCAGAGCATCTCTTTTCTCGAGGTGGAGTTGGACTCGATCACCATGGGCTGATGCTGACCTGTTTGAAGGAGTTCGACAGGAGAACCGTGGTCCCACTGAAATTATCACGCCGCTCGGATTGCTCCATATGAGACCGCTTCAGCATTGGCTTCACGATCGGGTCCCCAGACGAGCATGGCACGCGGGCACACACCGGGTGACTGTCACTCCGCTGTGTCGCCGCACCCTCAGTCCATGGACGGACCCTGCGTTTCTACAGGCCGGTGTGCCTCTAGAACAAGTGTCCAGGCACGTCATTGTGACGACAGATGCCTCCAGCACGGGCTGGGGGGCCATGTGTTGTGGGCATGCAGCTGCGGGTCTGTGGAAAGGATCCCGGATGCATTGGCATATCAACTGCCTGGAGCTGTTGGCAGTGTATCTCACTCTGCGTTGTTTTTTTCCGGTTTTAGAGCGGAAACACGTACTGGTCAGTACGGACAGTACGGCGACGGTAGCGTATATCAACCGTATGGGGGGTATCCGTTCCCGCCGCATGTCTCAGCTCGCTCACCGTCTGCTCCTTTGGAGTCACACGCAGCTGAAATCGCTGCGTGCCATTCATATCCCCGGCGAGCTCAACCGTGCAGCCGATGCGCTCTCACGGCAGCTTCCGCTGAAGGGAGAATGGAGGCTCCACCCCGAGTCTGTCCAGCTGATATGGGCGTGCTTCGGAGAAGCCCAGGTCGACCTGTTTGCTTCCTCCGAGACCACCCACTGCCAGTGGTTTTATTCCCTGACCGAGGCTTCTCTCGGCACGGATGCACTGGCTCACAGCTGGCCTCGGGGCATGTGCAAATATGCGTTTCCCCCAGTGAGCCTACTAGCGCAGTTACTGTGCAAGCTCAGGGAGGACGAGGAGCGGGTTTTGCTTGTTGCGCCTCTTTGGCCCAACCGAACCTGGATTTCAGAACTCTCTCTCCTCGTGACAGCCCCTCCCTGGCGAATCCCCTTGAGAGAAGACCACCATTAACACCATCACTCAGGCTAGAGCACCCTCTACGAGGCATGCCTATGCCCTGAAGTGGAGTCTATTCACTGAGTGGTGCGCTTCTCTCCGAGAAGACCCCCGAACTTGTCAGATCAGCGTTGTGCTTTCTTTCCTTCAGGATAGATTGGAGCAGAGGCTGTCGCCCTCCACACTGAAGGTTTATGTCGCCGCCATCTCCGCTCATCATGACGCGGTGGATGGCGGCGCCGTGGGAAAGCATAACCTCGTCACCCGGTTCCTTAGAGGCGCGAGGCGATTAAATCCACCCCGCCCCCCTCTCATGCCCTCTTGGGACCTCTCCATAGTGCTTACGAGCCTACGCGGAGCTCCGTTCGAACCACTCGATTCAGTATCCTTGAGATTTCTGTCCTTGAAGACAGCTCTGCTGGTCGCGTTGGCATCGATTAAGAGGGTCGGGGACCTGGAGGCATTTTCGGTCAGTGATTCGTGCCTGGAATTCGGACCGGACTTCTCTCACGTTATCCTGAGACCCCGGCCTGGATATGTGCCCAAGGTTCCTACCACACCGTTTAAAAACCAGGTGGTGAACCTGCAAGCGCTGCCTTCGGAGGAGGCAGACCCAGCCCTTTCAATGCTGTGTCCTGTTCGCGCTCTGCGTATTTATGTGGACCGCACTCAGAGCTTTAGATCCTCTGAGCAGCTCTTTGTCTGTTACGGTGGTTGGCAGAAGGGATGTGCCGTATCCAAGCAGAGGTTGGCCCACTGGATAGTGGATGCCATCTCCTTCGCTTATTCAAGCCAGGGCGAGCCGTGTCCCCCAGGAGTGAGAGCGCACTCCACTAGGAGCATCGCTTCTTCTTGGGCGTTAGCGCGCGGCACCTCTCTGACAGATATCTGTAGAGCTGCGGGCTGGGCGACTAATACATTTGCGAGATTTTATAATCTCCGAGTGGAGCCCATTTCCTCACGTGTGCTGGCTAACCCCGGTGAATGAGGAAATTCGGTGGGTGTTGTAACACGCTTGCGGCGCCTTTCTCTCTAACACAGAGATACGTGCGCATTTTTACTCTGATCAGTTCAGTTCCCCATTTGGCGAACCCTACAGAGTTCCTCCGAGGCGCCCAGCATCTGACTCAGCGGAGGAGTCAGGTGCTTGGCCCACTACGTTGTTGGCATGCCCGCTTGGGCAGCCCGCGTTCTGGGTATAGGTGCCACCAGGTCTCCCCATTGGGCCGCAGCGTCCTCCCTATCGGGACTGCACGCTTTCCCAACGTACTGTCATATCTTAAATTCCTAGAAATTAACTAGGTGTATTTTTGCGACTCCCCGAAAAATATAACTAAACCTTATCAGGTAAGTAGGTGAGTAAGGGCCAGGGGACACGTTGGAGGGCTGTGTCTATGGTGATGATGGTGCGCGCACGCTTATGCTTGGCAAACCTCTCACCAATGACGTGGTAAGGTTCAGTCGCTGTGGCGTTTTCCATACATTTCCCCATAGTGGAAGTGTCCACATAGCATTGTAGTTCCCCTCCGGCTGGGGAACGAAACGGTTACTAAAGTAACCCTCGTTCCCTGAGGGGGGGAACGGAAATGCTATGTTCCTTCGCCACAGCGATTGCGCCTTAGCTGACAGCTGTAGTTCGGCTTCTTCGGCTAGAAAAGGTATGGTTTCACGGCAGAGCTGGCATCTTATAGACAGACTGATTGTGATTGCTGCCAGCTGTGCGTGCTGACACTGCCAACTCATTGGCATTTCATTGGCCTGTTTTATTACTCTTCAGATGATTGGCTTTCTGATGAAATCCCCATAGTGGAAGTGTCCACATAGCATTTCCGTTCCCCCCTTGGGAAACGAGGGTTACTTTAGTAACCGTTTCGTTCCTCATTTTTCTTTGAGAACCTCAAAAAAGGAGAGCTAGGTGAAATGGAGAGTGTGTCTGACAGAAACTGTTGCTTTGAAGTTACTGGCTGCTGTAAAAATACTATCCTGGCTGTTTTCCCGGAGGTCATCCTTGAGTGGTGAGTCTTAAAACTTTTTAAAAATATGTCACAGTTTATCTGTGGAAAGCTCAGTGTGCAGGGCACTGGTGGCAATGTGTCTGTGAGCAGTGGTTGTTGTAGCTGTGTGGTGTTATTGCTGTCCTTGTGAAATATGTCAGACATAATTCCACTCAGCAGCTGATTTGAAGTCATGTGGTCAATCAAACATTTACCAGTGGTGTGTGTGCCATTTAGAGTTCAGTGGCACATAAAGCTGAAGGATGATGGAGGAAGAAGTATATATTTTTCTTTAGCACTTTTGCACCAAGTTTGTTTGGATGAATGCCATCTGATGTAAACAATTGTCTTTGATTCCAGAAGAGATTGAAGTTGTCAATAAAATTCAGTCCTCTCCTGTTGCAGCCATGCATTTAGAACAAGAAGCTTTGAAAACAAATTAGAGTGGTCCACTGATGAATGGCTGACTTTTCAATCTTTCGACTGTTTCAAAGAGTTCACAGAAATCCCTCTTGAGCATTTCTGACTGCTATTTCAGAATATATTTTTTCCCTACATGGATGATAATTTGTTTTGCAGTCTTGTGCATTTTCAAAATGTTTTTAAATTCTTTGTTTACATCAAAACTGTCGCATAAGGGAAGCAGTGTTATTATAGCCCTGCTCCTAAAACTCCTGATTTGTGAATCTCCAACAACTTGATCTTGGCTGCGATTGGTGCAGAATGTTGCTGTCTGCTGTAGTTACCTATAAAGCAGTCTGAGAAGTGAGCACAACTGTGGATGTCATATGTATCAAGAGAATTTTAAATCTTTCAGGGTTAAACCACAGTGTTACCCCACTGAACTGGTTCAGACAGGGGAGTGATAAATGGGTAAGTTCAAGACCCATGCCATGGAGTAGTCAAGTTCAGCTCTTACCTGGGATTAGAGATGATCTGCACAGGGGCAAGCATGCTCTTTTTTCAGTTGTTTCAAAGACCTAGTGGCTAAGATGCAAAAGCACCCAGTCTCTGTGTGTCATCAATTGCCCCCACAAACATGCTAAAATAAGTGAGTTCTTTGTGAAGACCTACAGAATCCCAAAGAAAGTGAAAGCCAGCAGGGTAGGACTTGTCCTAAGATGTCTGACCCCTGAGCGCAAACTATGACTTGTACTAAGATGTCTGATCCTCAGGTGCTCCTCAGGACTGGAAAAAAAGTCTGCAACATGGAAAAACAATACATGAAGCACATGTCCTTCAGGTCAAATGCCGCAAACCAACCACCAGTTGTGAGGCAGCAAATGTTTGTGAGAGGGCCTGCCACAGAAACCCGCATCTTGGAGGGAGACAATGAGTGCAGTACATCACCTAACTCACTCTGTGGATCCTGGACAGAGACATGAGAGGAAGACGTCAGTCCACTGCTGGCAATCTCCTGGCTGTCTAGCAATGAAATGTGCTGGCAATGCAAGATTTTGCACCCAAAGATTGAGAAGACTGTCCTAATTGAAGTACCACTGGCTGCGATGCTAATTTAGTATAATTGTTTTTTTTTATGTACCTGGACCTCCAGCAGTAAAAAAGGAGTCCCATTGATCACTGGGTGATTTCACCTCAGGGATGCCTCACAGTCCGTTGCCAGACCAGATGGCGCCAACTTCCTGTAGCATGCTTGACATGGCTAGTGAGATAATAATGACAGCTGTGGTGGTGAAGCAGGTGTAGTGATAATTACGTTGGTTTGTTTCAAATATTTACATTAATATTAGTATTAATATTAATATTGAGTTTTTTTGGTCACTCCTCACTTAAGGTAAGTGTGAGTATCAGATAAATTACTCTTTAAATGAAACACCAGTCACACAATTTTATTGTGGCAATAATTAACAAGGATTATTACAAAATTGATTACAAATTTTGAAGACGTTTGTTATCTGACAAATCTGTAAAATTAGCAAGATATCGCTAACTTGTAGAGCCTCTTATTATCAACACAAAAAACAATACAATTTCAATTAAAAAGGAATTTACTGACCAAAAAACATAAAAGTAAATATACAAACATACTACTCATGAAAAATAACTAAGCTACTAACTAATAATCACAATCAGCATTAAGAAATAACTATAAACGAACACAGACTCAATCAAACTGAATTTAGATCAAATCGTGAATTTAGTGTAGGTAAATGATGCAATGAGAGAATAAATTGTATTATTGGCAGTCTTGAAGAGAAATTGCACTACAGTTTTCCAGAACGATGGGGTGCATAGTAACTGGGCATTTGTTGTTACAGTTAGCCTAACAAACGTAAGGTCTACCTGTCATGAACCGACCCTAAATAACAGTCTCTACACAGACTCCAAGGAATTCCAAGGAGAAGATAAAACATTCTCTCAAAGAAGTTATATGTGTGGTTTGCAAAATTGTTGCTGAGTGGATTGCAAAAGATTGCTTGTGTCGCTGCTTGAAGGGTGGATACAATTGGTCATAGTGCAAGCATTACACCACTGAATATCTGCAAGGAGAAACAAAGAAGCCTTTGAATTAACTAATTCAAACACCATAAGCCCATACCTCCCAAAGATCTTCAGCTTCAGCAATTCTCTCCAAAGTATTAAGTACTAGCAACCAAATGTAGGAAAATAGGGTCTTTATTAACTATATATATATAAAAAAAAAAAAAAAAGGAAAGAAAAACCCAGAGGGAGAGAAAAAATAACTAAAAGACAAAACACAAACTTGGCTGGGCTGGCCGGACAAGACAGGATGGATACAATGAAGAGTGGCGAACTGGCACAGAACAGCAGACAAGAGGAAGCTATAAACAAGAGCAAATTGACAAACAAACAGGTGAACATAATAAACTAATAATGGGATAACAAGGAGGGTGGGACTAGACAATAGACAGAAGAGCACATGACACAGAGATAACACAATTCATGTGCTCACAAAAAAACAGGACAAGATCATGTAGCCAATGAAAGAACCCATGAACCACATGTTCACATGAAACACAACACTAAAGCAAGCGGCCACAATGTAAACACCAGGCCACATGCTTTACACAACACCAACAGAAGACTGAACGTAAGACACAAGTACACGATAAATGAAAACACCTACCTTGCACTCACGCATGCGATGTGCATGTTCCATCCCAATGCCAACCAAAACCAAAACCAACTAGATTGAGATGCTGAGAATAAAACCGCACACCACAGACAAAACAAACTCAAACAGCAAGACAAGAGTGTGCAACTTGAGAACGCCCAGACCTTGCGAGCCCACGTCAGGTGGGAGCCCGCATGGCCCAAGCGCGGCCAAGACAGTGCTCATACAAAGACGAAGACAGACAATGACAGGAAAAACCCAAGAAAACTCAAGCCGAGAACAACATACTAGACAGGACAGGAATAGTGTCTGGACTCAACTAAAACAAGAATTAACAAGATCGAAGTGGCAGAACCCTGACACAATTAAATGAAAACACCTACCATGCACTCACACATGTGACGTGCATGTTCCATCCCATCACCAACCGAAACCAAAACCAAAAACAACTAAACTGAAACGCTGAGAATAAAACAGCACACCAAAGAAAAAACAAACACAAACACCAGAATGAGAGCACGCATCCCAAGCATGCCCAAACCTTGTGCACCTGTGTCATTGACTGATTGTCCCCACCTCTTAAAACAAAGTAAAGTGATTTGGTCATTGCTCTTCAAGTGTATGCCCATCACGTCCCACCGTTTCATTTTGTGGAGCTTGTTATCTTTTAAAAATACAAAGTAAAAAAAACCCAATGTTTTAGGAACTTAGAATTAGTAAATTTCGTTTCAACATCAAGTTCTTGTGACGATCTCTTGAACTCATAAAGCACAAGCATGAAAGGAGTTGGTTAAGGAAACACTGTGCTGTGTTTTTTTTTGTGTGTCAGTAGGTGAGATCACGTTGGTTATTATTTCAGATGACATTTCCACTGTGAGTGCACAGTTTTCTGGATGAGTATAGTGTTTTATTATGTTTTTCTTACAGTTCTTGTCCATTTTTACTGGTTTAAAGCCAATATGTGTAAATGCATTGTTTATTTTTTACTGGCTTTTTTTGTTCTCAGTGCTGGGTGGTACTGGTTTGTTAGCCTTAATAGTGGCCTTAGTTTACACCTTCATTCCAGACACACTGAAAAACAAGCATTGGTGATTAAATCAGCCTGTGAACAAAAGGCCTGTTGATTCTGAATCTTCTACCCTCCACCTCTGGCAGTGCTGACACAACAAATTTGGCACTTTTGCATGTCCTTGCAGCTCCATGTGACAAAAGGTTCATGTGGTCTTTGGGTGACATAATGTCTGCGTTTCATGTTTCACTACACAGACTGAAGGTGGACACCTTCAGTGGGGAATAGCAGGAGCAATGGCAACCAGCAGTCCAACATAACCACTGTACTTAACCAGAGATGGTGATCCTGGACTACTTGTTTTCATGCGTTGACAGGGTGCACGGGAGAGGAGCCGGAGGGCTGTAATCTTCAGTTCCCTGAGTGCTAACCATTTCTTTGATGCTTCTTATATACCAAATCATAATTACAATAACCTGTTGACCTGTATTTAACCAATTTACCTATTTAACTAGCCCTACGTTGCTCATGTCCCAATGTTTTTGCAATGTGTTGCAGGTCTAAATGAAAGGAAAGGATGTATATTTACAAATTAAAATAAGTTGACAAGACAAAACATGAAATATTTTGTGTTCATATGGTCTGCAATGAAATACAAGTCAAAGTAAATTGAGAAATCACTTTCTTTTTTATTTGTGTTTTCCATACTGTCCCAACTTTTTTTTATTTGATGTTGTATATTCAGCAGTGCAAACATATGTTATAATATTTGAGAAAGTGATTGATTTATGAAGAGCATGTAGATTGCATTATGATCCTTTGGCGCAACTGCAGTCAAACAAGTTTATAAGCACCTGAATCCCATCAGCCCCTGCTCATATTTTCCTCTCACATGTGAAGGTGTGTATGTTTGTCTGTAAGAGAGAGAGTGTCCCACCTGAATGCCTCTATCAGTCTCTCCACTTTCTGTGCTTCTCCCTGCACACGGATATGAGCCTGAAATTTCCTCAAAGCCTCATCCAGCTCCATCCCAGAAAAATCCATCTCATCCACCACACAGCTAGCAGAAAAAAATAAACAGAAGAAGAGAGTGGAAGAAAAAAAGCTATTAAAGCAGACACATAAGATGAAAGGTTACACAGATATCAGATTACGGGTACATTGCTGGTCAATGTTCCTCTTTGAAATGTTTATGCATTGATTGATTGATTGATTGTAAATAGCATTCATTTTTTTTAAATAATTTGAACATTTTAATAATGGCTGAGCGGTGACACAGTGGGTAGCGTTGTTGCCTCACAGCAAGAAGGTCGCTGGTTCGAGCCTCGGCTGGGTCAGTTGGCATTTCTGTATGTTCTCCCCATGTTCGTGCTGTGAGGTGACAGTTCTAACCACTGAGCCACCGTGTCGCCCCTAATAATAATAATAATAATAGTAATAATAATAATAATAATAATAATAATAATATAGTTAATAATAAAAAGTGTTAATAAAAATACATTTTATGTTTTTTATTCATGATTATTGCTCTGATTTCTGTATTCTACAGATTTGAAAAAGAGATGTTATGTGGTATGTATGAACGTCATAAGTAAGAATTAATTTTAATTAATGATGCATGCCCATGATTTCATGTTTATTCTGCTGTTGAAAGAAGTATCCAAAAACAGACAGACAATATGTTCCTCTACCTCTTTAATTATTAATATTTCAAAATACGATCCAAGCTGATAAACTGAATTAATAATAGTGTAAAATTTGCACATACACACAAAGCTTTTTTAATTTTTACATTAGCCTACATGTTACGGTCATTAGCTAGAGTAGCCACTAGACTCCAAATATCAGACTAGAGGACACTCCAGTTATATGTACACTCCACCAGCCATTCACTCGGACTACACTCCCCATCATGCTTTGCATCAATGCCGAAACTGATTACCTTCTAGTCTGGACTCTCTCACAAACACAGATGCAAAACATAATCACTGATTACAGATAGTATTTAAACTCCACAGAAATGCTACATTCCATTCAGAAGGGCTCATCCCTATTCTCCAATTCCATCGAAAGTTTTATCCTCCAGAGTGAAGGCTTTGAAGAGATGAAAGGTGTTAAAAAAAAAAAAAGCTTCTCATTGGAACACACTTCTGCATCATCTTAACGAGATAATCATAGAGCTGACGCCCACAAAACACACCTGTAATGATGAACATTGTGCAGGTTGATTATTTATTTTTTTATTTATATATAACTTTGTTCATAAATATTACACTACTTCCTTAGAAAAATACTATACTTACATTTATTTGCTATATTCCAATGCAGCCCTGAGGCACCCGCTAAAGACAATGCTGCAGTGCTGCAGTGTCTGAAGAGGTGGCCAGATACCCATCACCTAATTCATGAAAGCTTAGGAGCAGAAAGGACTCATCTGCCACAAAGGCTCCAGACCCAGAAGGCCATCCAGTGCCCACTGGCTGCCCACAGACCTCCAGCCCTGCCGACTCCCCACAGGCCTCCAGACTTGCCTGCCTCTGTCAAGCTAAACCATTGGCCCCACACTGGGTTTTCGTGTTGGCATTATGTGAAGCATGTGGCTCATGTGGCCATGTGCTATAGAGTTTTGTTTCATGTGAACATCCAATTAATGAGTGTTTTCATTGGTTGTGTGTTCTAGTTTTGTTTGATGTGAGCACATGACTTGTGTTTTTGTCTGTTTGTGTCATGTGCTCTCCTGTCTATTGTCTAGTCCCTCCCATCTTGTTATCATATTATTAGTTTATTCTGTTCACCTGTTTATTTATTGATTTGTTCTCCTTATAGCTACTCTTACGGCATCTCTGCTGTGCTGTGACATCCTGAAGTCCTCTCCTTAACCCCTCATCCCTGACATATATGTTAAAATATTTATCATATTTTCTTTTAAATGTCATTTACATCATATATTTGATTATGAATACATTATTATAGAAAATGTATGGTAGAAAAATCAGTTTTTGAAAATAAAGCACTGTACATAGCAGTTTTGTATTGTCTGAAATTTTATGAGTAATTAAAACACAATTATAAAGATGTACAGTTTTGGGGTGGTGCGCGGCTGTTCAGACTCGCACAACACAAACAGGAGTCATGGTTTTAATTTGTTTCTTTTAATGACAGCACACTGTAAAAATGATTTCCATGATTTGTTATCACAACATATTTTCTTTTGTCAAGTCAACTTAGATTCACTAATGTAGTTGAGATAACAAAAGATTTTTAGTTTATGTTGATTCAAATAATAGTATGGTGGTAACGCACTGATTTAACATAAAAAATGTAGTTGATTCAACTAATAGATAATTCACTAGACCCCCGAGTTTTCGTTTACCCTGCGCATATGCCCGACGCTCCGGAGTCAACGCAGAAGGCATTTGAACAAGAAGGCGCCATTTTCTCCCCTTGCAAAGACGAGTACGCTTTATGGTAAGTCCGTTTGAAAATCAACGTCTTTATTATCTGGGTTGGCTTAGAGTGATTTGAAGTATTGCCTAGGAAGTTAGCAGTTGTCATAAACTGAACTTTATTGTAATTTTGCCTCAAATTGTGGAAGAAAAAGTAATTAACGGCCTGTCAGTTTCCTTTGAGGCTATTTTATAACATTTTGAGACTGGACCTTACACAAACCATTCAGTAAGCCTGCGAAGCATCCGATGTTGCTGAAAAAATTGTTTAAATAATTTTTTACGTGTTATTTTTTATCTTGTTGAGCATTAAATCTGCCATTATACGACACCATACACACCTGCCCGAGCCATGCACACGAGCATTGAGTTTGGCATTAATGCTCGATATTGCCCCATGCCTGCTGTTAAACATGGCCTTAATTGGCATGACAGTGGAACAGTAGCTTGTGACCACTAGTTCACAGATTTGATTTAAACCATGTATTTCCTTGCAGAGCTCAAAACAATGTAAAAGAGCTCTTGTCTTGCTTGGCCTTCCTTATTGCATTAAAATGGACCCCATCAAGTTAATCAAAACTTGTGAGGTATGTAAATATATTAAATACATGAATTTGGTTTAATCCTTGTTCTTTTAAAAAAAAAAATCTGCTGGCTTTCTTTGATACTGTCATGTTATTTTTATAAATTTTTTTCTAAGGAGAGGGTGTCTAGTCTGTAAAGTTCTTTGAAATAACTGAAATAATTTTATACTATTTTTAAATGCTAGGTCCTCAATTTAAAGAACTATTAAAGGGATAGTTAGCCTAAACATTTACATTTATATTTATTCACACTTAAGTAGTTCTAAACTTTATGTATTATTTTTTTCTGTTTAACAACAAATAAGATATTCTAAAGAATGTTGGAAAATAAACAGCCATTTATTTCTATAGTAGGAACAAAACATACTACGAAAGTCAGTGGCTGTTTTCTTCAATCGATCGGAGCATCCCCAAGCCTGTCAGCCGGTGCACCCAATGGTTGAAACATTGTATACTGAAGGCAGTGCCGTGTATCAGGATGACAATGCACTAATACTTGTTTGATGAACATAAAAAGTGAAGTTGACCATCTCCCATGGCCTGCATAGTCACCAGATTTAAATATTATTGCACCACTTTGTGTTTTGGTGGAGCGATTCAGGAAACGTTTTCCTCCACCAGCATCCTATAGTGACCTCATATAGTATATAATCCCTCTGTCCACTGTGCAGGACTTGTATCTGTCATTCCCAAGACAAATCAATGCTGTATTGGCGGCCCTACACCATACTAATTAATTATTCCAGACGTTTAAACAAGACATTTCAGTTCATTGTCCAACCCTTGTACGTACCTATGTGCTGATATGTAATAATAGGTATGAATTGTCCCAATTCGTATACTATCGGTACTAAATCATTTTCGAAAATAGAATTAGTATGTCCCAAACATTTTGAAGAGTATTCCAAGAGAAACAGAGTATGCATGAGAATAACATTTTATCATAATGTTTTCCTGTGTTATATTTCATCTGCAACAATGTCAACTTTTATATAGAGACATGTTTGGAAATTTACTTCTGAATGCATAATTATACAAAGACCTGACACGGTTTTTCTCCATCAAAAACTGCTGCTGCATTTCCAATAAGTTAGGTAATTAAATATGAAAGAAATGTGAATGATGTGACAAGATGATTGACAGGGGACGTAACTAAGCAACATAACGGTCCGTTAATGAGGAAGTAGTATGTCCCAAAGATTGCATACACATTTGATCAAGCTACAAAAGAAGAAAGTGAAGTATTAACAAACAAGTTAGTTCATTTTGAACTAGTTACACTTTTTTGATTAGTTTAGTTAAATCCCACCCTCTTGTATGGGCTGTGAGATGTGATTGGTTGTTTGGCATGAAGAGGAGAGAGACTGACTGACAACCCACAAATTGGAAAGTGAAACAGAGACACGCCGCCTACGGTAATCAATTGATTGATTAATTCAGAGTATAAAATATTATACTATGATATAGATCACTTGTTCCATAAAATACCACAGTTCTGATTATTTTAAGTTTATTTTGTGATTGTTTTGAGTTGGCTGTGTATTTATCAGATTCCCATGTCAGTTATTATTCAGTTCAGGGTAAATATGCATTTTATTTGAACTTAACATTCATTGGGAAAATTAAATGGAAAAACACATAAAGAGTGTCAGTACTGAGATCCATGTATGCCCATGCAGTGCTTGAGGACCAATATAGCCACGATTTTTGGTGGTTCCTCTGGCTTTGTGGGAGTTGCTTTTCGTCTGCTGACAAGTAAAGGTGAAGCAAAGATTTGAATGAGACCTGCGGCAGGAGATCGTGGATTGATCGATGCGTTTCTCTGATTGTATTTTTGCTTGAATTTTATTTGTGCTAAGGAGAGTGAAGAGGCCACCACAAACACTAGCAACGATACAGGCCTGCTATTATGCAACGATACTAGCAACGATACAGGCCGGTTGGTTGTGAATGAGTGTGTGTGTGTGTGTGTGTGTGTGTGTGTGTGTGTGTGTGTGTGTGTGTGTAGGCCCACTGAGTTTTCAATTTGTATATGTTGGCATTATGCACCAAGTATAAAAACATATGCATGCTTTTCAGTACGGTTTTATATAGTGAGTAATTTGTGCATGTTTCTCCAAGTATGTAATTAAATTTAAGTCTGCTGACAGAAAAAAAAACATTCCAATATGTCTGACACCTTGTAATCTCATTTGTTGACATTAAATTTGGGTCAGTTTACCTTCTTATGATTGTGTAAATACTGCATGTTTTTATATTTTTTTGCAATATAGTATTTTATGCAACTTTGAGTTCTAATTCTTAAAATTCTATATTAACTTTTATTAGAGAATTGCATATTATCAGAGGGGCCTAACTTCAACATCTCTGTAGGCATATATTTTATTGGACCAGGAGGGCTATCTCAAAATAAACTTAATACACCTAGGTGATGCTACAAAATGTATTTCCTGATCTCTCCTTCTAAAGCAGGATCTTCAAGCTCCTCTAGAGTCTGATCCAGTAGTGCTTCATGGACCTGGTAGGTAAAGGATGCCTTATCCAACTCTGCAGCTTTTCTATCCAATTCATCTGGACGGTAAACAGTTTCCTCATCCACTGCAGATTCCTCCTGTGTTACATATTCTGACATTAGAGGCATATCAACCCTATCCAGGTAGTAATACCACAGGACATCCTCTTCACTATCAGAGTCATTCCTCAATTCACTTCCTGCCATGTTCACATTCTGTCCTCTTAATTCCCTCCTCTGCTTTCTCTCCACAAATTTCATCCTGATCTCCGCCAGTGCATATACTCCGTCGGTGCATATACGGTGGATCAAACAACCTCACATCATCCCCAATAGGTAAGAGATGATCCCACAATTTTGGCCACAGTTAGTGCCTTTTGATCTTTGGCTACGGAGGCTTGTGCATAAAAAGTAAAGTGGTTGTTACAACAAGGACATTGCTGAGACCTCTGGAGTCAGGCTCAATAGATAGGAAATCAATAAACACTAAATTAAATGGCCCCTTGCTGGTCAGGTGGTTCAGTTGTGTAACATTCTGGTAACATTTTTCTGGTTATACAATGCCCACAATTCTTAACATACTGCTCTATGTAGTTGGACATATGGGGCCAATAGAATTGATCTCTCAGAAGGTCAGTTGTTCTCTCTACCCCCAAATGAGAGTCATCATGCAAGGAAAGCAGTTCTTGGGACCAATATCTTGAGAGTAAAACAAGCTTTTTTCTTTCCACAGGAACTGTTGGTGACTCTGTAGAGAAGTTGATTCTCAATTGTCCACTTGGATCCCTGTCATTTAACAAAGCAATTGAAGCATTGGAAATCCTGGTACCATTTTTTCACACTCCAAATCTCGCTTCACTATACCAATTACAGGAACTTCATCTTTAACCTTTCTTAACCCATCATTTGTCTGCTGTTCAATAGGACCCAAACACAAATTAGTGGGATAAATAAATGCTTATGGAATGCTCTAAGGAGACACATCTAGATGCTCCACTAACCTAGGTAGTGTGACAATACATCAGCATCAATGTTGTGACTTCTTATATTGCAAGCTAAAGTTGTATTTGGCAAAAGCAGAAATCCATTTGTGACCTGTTGCACTCAACTTTGCACTAGACAGCACACATGAAAGTGGATTGTTGCGTTTTCACCACAAACTGAGCACCATAAAGATAACCATGGAACTTGTCCTAACTGCCCATTTAAGCGCTAAAAATTCCAGCTGATGAATGGGGTAATGCTGCTCAGATGCACTTAGCATTCTGCTTGCGTATGCTAGCAAAAAAATCCAATTTGTAATTTTACACTTTGTAATAATTTTTGACCTCTGCTGCCTTTCAATGCCTCTGTGCACTCACAATGGCTGAGTAACCTTTTATGAATTGCCCGTAGAATCCACAAAAAAGGATTTCAGTGACCTCACCTTAATAAGCAATCTCTTTATCTTCCTCTGCCATGGCTATTTGATAATATCCACTACAGAGATCCACCACTTACTGCCAGCCAAACAGTCTAGAGCAATGTCAGTCCTGTGAGTTTGAGCATTGTCAGACCTGCACTGATAAGGGATGGTGCAAGCATTTAGAGTCGATGCAAGTCCTATTTACTCCACTCTTTTCTGTGTAATGACAATCTATGAAGCATACATGCTTTTTGACTCTTTTATAATTACAAGACTTTCTTCTTCAGGTTTATCTACTATAAATCAGCCTGGTCAATAAAGGTATTGAATGTCAATCTTAAGCTTTTGAATGAACGACGGTTTCACCGTTTCTTGACAATACTGTATGGATTTAGCTTTAGCTGACATTCTGTGACAAGATGTTTCACTCTTCTCTGCCTCACGTACCTCATTTAGCAGACTCAGGAAAGAAGGTGGGCATGCTGTACATTCTCTTAGCCTTAACAAGGCAACATGAGATTCACTGCCCCTCAAATGAGCTGTTCTCACACTTTACACGTTATTGGCCATTCTGAAAGACAGGCCACCTCTTTCCATCTATTTTTTAGAACCTTGCCAATCCTCCTCAAGATCTCTGACAATGCTTTTTGTGTGTGTTTTGACGCATAAGGAAAAATTTCAAATATAATTTTGTGTAATTTTTCTTTTTCAGTACAGTCACACTCCGTTATCATGAACCTTGCTTGATCAATCAGTTATCATTGTTTTCCTCTCCAACGTGGGTGGCTGAAAAGGTTCAGAGTTGATGTATGCCATTACTATATGATATATGCCATTACGGCTTTACTGTCTTTTCCAGTGCTTCACCCATGGCACATATAATTGACTCAGGGGAACTATAAAAGGCACTATGGGGTGTAAACAAAGCTTTTACATCAACAAAAACATTCCCTTCCTCCATCAGAATATTTGCTAGTTTTTTTGTGAATCCTTAAGCAGCTGTATGTGATGTGGTTTCTCTGGGTTGGATCATTATAACTTACCAGGGTTCTCTCTGTTCTCTTCTTGTTACAAATATACATTAATGGTCAGTGGCTTGCTTGCACTCACATAATACCATCATAGATTTGGCAGTAGGTCCTTCTCTTGTCTCTCACTCAAGGTCCTTCTTTGTCTCTCACTTGAACCCTTTCCAGAGCTTTCACAGCTTCCATTACCACCTCAATCTCTGCCACTTCTGTGTGAACAGGTACATTTAACAGGATTAAAGCATGAGTCTCATCAATACTAGCTGCTTCACAGCATTTGGTTAACTCTGCTTGAAGACTGGGGTACTTTCTCAAAGCCAAATTAACAGTTTATGCCCCTTTAAGTAGTTAGAGTAAGAAGACAGTAGGTGCTTGGACTTAGATGGTCTAACATGTCTAACAGGAACTTCTCATTGACCTAACATAGTGAAATCCCAGATGAGCCCCCACTTTGTGCAGTACCACCTAGGTGTATTAAGTTTATTTTAAAATAGCGCTCCAGGCCCCTCTGATATGATTCAATGATGCAATTCTTTAATAAACTTAAATTTAATTTCTTAATTTAAATTTTAAAAAGTATTTAATTTCTAATCAAAATTCCATAGAATACCAGAAATGAACTCTTTTGGGGGAAACCAGAGAACCCGGAGGAAACCCACGTGAACACAGGGAGAAGATGCAAACTGCACACAGAATTGCCAACTGGCCCAGACAGGGACTCGAACCAGAGACCTTCTTGCTATGAGGCGACATTGCTAGCCACTGAGCCACAACGTCGGCCTTATGAATAATAAAACACTTAAAGAATTTAATTAGAATAGAAATGTAAAGACAATTTAAAAATACAGACGACACAAATGCACAGTGATCAGAGAAACACAATCCTCTATATCATGCCGCAAGCCTTGTTCAAATCTTTGCTGCACTTTCACTCATCAACAAATGAAAAGGATTTCACATAAATCCAGAGGAACCATCAAACATCACTGTTTTGGGTGATATCTGGTTCCCAAGGATTCCATCATCATACTGGGTCCCGATCTAAATACTATTTTCAGATGTATGCTATCTACATAAAAAGACTAGTCACTTAAATAAACACACAGCAAGCTCAAAACAAACACAAAATAATAAGAGTAGCGCATGTCTCTGTTTCACTTTCCTATCCGCGAGTTGTCAATCATCTCTCTACACCTCACATAAACCAACCAATCACATATCACAGCCCATACAGGAAGGCAGAACTTAAAACTTTTAAACCAATCAAAATTATCTAACGTATTCATGAATACTTTATTTCCTCCTTGTGCAGCTTGATCAAACTTGCTCTCTGATAGCATTCTTAAAGACATACATACCTACTATTACAAATCAACACAGAGATGTATATTTATTATATGTTCATTCATTCATTTTAATTTCATTCTGTTCTAGAACCAAATAAAAGTAATTAAATAACATTAACATTATTTGACATAAGCTTACTAAACCTGTAGGATTTATTCTACTGGGTTACATATGATTTTCATTTGTTCATTTATTTGTTTGTGGGTTGTTGTTTTTTTGGCTTGTTTGCACAGTTGAATCATCATTAATGATCAGTATAGTTATATCAGTAAAACAATTTGTACCAAAAAATTGATATATTCTTGCTAAATAAGCATTCCTTCCTTCATTCATGCTTTTACTTTTAATTCCTATTTATAATCAAGTACTTTTATACTTTTGACTCAAGTAAAATGATACTTTTGCTACAGTAATATTTTTTATGATATTTATACTTTTACTCAACCATGCATTTCTTGATTAGGGGTAAAAAATGATCAGTTTACAAACTTCCACTGATTTTGCTAAAAGGTCTCAAGAGTTTATCATTTCCAAGTGAAAAGCTCTGTAGTTTGACTCCAGGAGCTCAGCAGCCAAGAGAAATTCCATTGAAAATTCCATTGAGTATGCCACAAAAAAAAAAAAAGATACTTTCTTTTAAAGTGTAAATATTCTCATTTTACACAGATGCACATTCTAATTGCTCTTTGTTGAGTTATGAATTCTAGTATAAATTTTCATATATACTCACTCTAACACATCTCTGTTAAATGGCTTCTTGCTGTTGCCAAGAAATTCTCCAATCATCTGTCGGCTCAGTCCTTTTCTCTGGAGTAGGAAATGTGCAACACCTATAGGTGTATCTGGGATGAAGCCACGAGAGATGAGAAACTGGAGACCCTTGTCTGGATTTCTGTTTAATTCACAGAGAAGGAAGGAGGCAGAGGAAGGAGAGACAGAGACAATAATTAGATAATTAACAATAATTAGATTATTAATTAGCTACAACAATTTGATTTGATAACTTAAGTACAGTAATAACTTTTTTGGGCAAGCATTGGTACAGTATTAAAACATATTCATTCATTCATTTATTTAAAAATTTACTTCACTAAATGTGCACTAGAAAAAAAGGAAGAAAGATTGCCTCAATGTTTTTTTATTATGTATTTCTGTAATTATTTGTAGTGGTTGTTCACTAACAATGTTTTAAGTAACGTTAGAAAAATATATTACTGTAACAGCTTTTTGCTATAATGATGTAAGGAATTTCTAAAAAATTTTTAGTAATATTTTACTCTACATATGTTCAATAACGTTTGCGTTACAACTCACATTTTACCCAAATTGTAATTGTTCAAATGACAACTGAGTGTAGGTTCAGGTAGGAATCTGATTTGGTTAAGTAATTCACTTTTTGGTAATCTGAGCAAAAACAGGAAGTTCCATTGGGTTTTGGAACTAACAAACATGGAGAAACTCACACTACAGCTTGGCTCTTTTAAACCATTCTTAACTAGATACTGGGTTTCTATTATCATTTCTTCACACTTTACTGGATTTACATTATAAGCATTTTGCTTGACATGATGACTGCTTTACCCCAACATCAATGTTCAGGAGTTTGTACGACATAATCAGTTCCACTTAATTTTTCTTCAAAGCTCTGTGAATTTTGCTTGTAGCGCAAAGCCAGGCAAAGGCTGCAATACCAGAACTTGATCACCAACTTTGAATGAGCATTGGACAGACTTTTTATCATTTCTGCTTTTCATTCTGGACTGAGAGGTTGCTAACGACTGTTGTGCTTGTTTCCACACTGAATGTAAACAATCACAAAATGAACCTTTAACGCAAATGAGCTGGTTCTCCCCACCCACCATTCCCAAGTGCGTGTCAGAGCCATAGAGATCGCTCTGTATTGCTCGGATGCGTGTAGCCTTCACGTAGATAAACAGCACAGTGACAGACAAGAATACTACAGTTAGAAATTTGTCAACGGTTATTTGATATATTTGTTGTGGAGTTAATTCAAGCCTTTATTTAATGATGAGTCACACACAATGTCATTATAAAGTTAAAGCGTGTGCACACACTGTCACGGTTGCAGGTTTGTGCGTCATCTGGAGTGTCTGTTTTTG
>CAIGQW010000596.1:135972-174287 GCA_903798125.1 Danio choprae
TTACCACTTGCACAATTGGACCCTATTTTGAGTTCTTGACCGTAACACACACACACACACACACACACACACACACGCACACACACGCACACGTTTAGCTTTGTACTGTTTTTGCATGGCAAATGTGACAGAATTCACGTTAATATACACTGCTATATGGACATCCACTATGTTAATGTACAAAATAATCCTGATTTAAGTTCACAAACTGGGATTGAAGCGTCTTCTTTTATAATTGTACTGACACTATGCGGCTGTGGTGTTGAATTACATAGCGATTTTACTGTCTTTATTACAAACATTAATTTATTATTTTTATACATTAAAACATTTTACAGAACAAAACATTCAGTGACAGCAGCGATTATTAAAAAAATAACAAGTAACACTATGAGTAAATAAAAACAAATTACAAAAACACACATACATCATTTTCAATTTTAAAGGATACAGCTGGAAATACTGATGCCATGTTAAGATACATAGTAACAGGTGCCCATCTTTGTTTAAAAATATCAAATTTCAACTGAAGTTGGGCAGTCATATTGTAACGTCTTGATGACGGAGGAGGTAGACATGACAGAGACAACCACGGGATGAAATAATAAACGGATTTATTAAAGGAACACTTACAGACAACAACACTGGATACAGGTAGACGGGACACAACCAAACGAATCAAAATACCGGACGACAATGGACACAGACGAAAGGGTATAAATAGATGAGGGGATGATTAAACTAATGACACACAAGGGATGAACACAGGTGGAACAAATGAACACTGACGGTGGCGGGAGAAGGACAAAAGGAATCACATGACAATAACAAAGGCTGACGCGGACGAACACTGACACATATATTTCATTCTATATCTGGATTCAAGTTTTTCTATCCACTGTGCTATTGTTGGAGGGTGTGGCTTCTCAAGTCAACATCATCTTCTGGCACACAAGGTACCTCAGTAACCTCAGGAAGACAAAAAACTTTGGTCCCTGCTAAATCATTCACAAGAATAAGGTAAATTCTCTTCAATGGTAACTGAGTACATACAGCCACTTTAACTAATCCAGTCACAATGTCAGAGCGTAAATATACAGTGTGCAAAGGAACCCTTAACACAACAAGTTCAATTCCCTGAACTGAAACATTTGAATCACAGCTGGACTGTGATGAGAATGGAAGCACATCTGCCAAAATAAAAGACTGAGCAGAACCTGTATCCCAAAGGATATGAACTGGTTTTGGCTCCTGATCCAATTCAGAAAATGCCACTACACCTTCAAACACAAATGGATAAAAAGAGGGATCAATAAAGTGTAATGATTCAGGAGTGTGAGTACACTCAAAGTCCAGTTTTAGATGCATCCTGAGCTTTTCTCTGATTTTTTTTGTGCTGCAACACAGGACAAGTAGCAATCAAGTGTCCCTTCTCATGACAATAAAAACATTATCATGACCCTGTTGAAGATTCAGCAATGTGATCATCTTTCAGCACAACTACTGCTGGTTTAGAGCTCTAGATCTTATAACAGCACGACATGAACCTGGGAAAGGGAATACAACCTTGTGTGTGAGGACAAACTCTTCAGCAAAAATCACAGCTTCAGATAGTGATGAAACTTTTTGTTTATTCAAATAAACTACAATCTTCTCTGAAAACCAATTCTTAAATTCTTCCACTAAAATTTGTTCTTTTTTTAGCTGCTCAAATGTGGTATTTTTGCTAGCAGCACACCACTTTTCAAACAGTGTGGTTTTCTCACGTGCAAACTCAACAAATGATTGAATGTTGTTTTTCACATGCTTTCTAAACTTTTGTCGATAGTCTTCTGGAACGAGTTTGTAAGCTCTTAAAACGGCAGTCTTAACAGAATCATACTCCAAACTTTATTCAAGTCTCAGTGCAGCTTGCACTGTAACAATAAAGGCCAAATATTTCTTGGCCACTTTAAAGTGACTACAATACGCTTAAAAACAGTGAAATATGTGTTAATTTCACTCTCTCTATGTAGGAACCAACAAAATTTGTCTGCTAATATCATAATTAGCGTTAGGACTAACTGGTGTCACAGAAGACACTGCAGGAAGGCATTTACTGGACTCTGCACAGGAGGGCTGTCCTTTGTCAGGGGAGGTGGACATTGATTTTGTCCAGTCTTTAATTCAAGCTCCAGCTCTTTTAGCCAGATATCTCGATTTGTCTCAAGCTCAAGTGCTCGAACATGCAAAAGCTGGCTCTGATACTGTTGTTGACTTAACTCCACGTCCAATTCTTTCAACCGGATTGCCAGCAATGGATCTGTTAGGGAAGAGGGATTGACAGGATCCATGCACGCAACATCCTCAGGTTTGAACTCTGCCTCGGCAGCCTCCAACTCTTCAGATTTGCAACACCCGAACCCTGAACAAATCGCACAAGGTAAGATACTTTGTTTAACAAGCTCCATGTGCAGTGCCTCTCTGATCTCCCCTTTCAGTGCATTTTTTTAGGTACGACTATATAAAAAAAGTACACAATTAAAAACAAATCATCTTTATGACATTTTCCTAATGGCTCCTCTCTTGGCACAATTGTAACTTTATCATGTTCAAATTTTGATGCCATGCCAATTAAAGTATTTGTGCCATTCACTGTATTCCCACCATTATCAAAAGAAAAAATAAATGAGCAAAGAAAATTCAGCTAATAGAGTATACAGCCAATGGACAAGCCCCCAATGTCATGTTACACACCGTCTAGGGATGGTGCACAACATGGAAGAAAAGACAAAGAAAACATTAAATAAAAATTTATTGGGGTTTGAAATTGGGAGCCAAAATAACAAACAAAAATTCCTTTATTTTAAACCTCTACCTTACCTGATCAAAATGGAAGAAAAGAAAATACAATTAACTACCCTAACTACCTAACACAAAAACTGATACTCCTTACTATCCCAATATTATATACACCATTTACAAACTAATTACAGAACAGGCAACCACAACTGAGGGACAATCTAAATATCAATGTCAACAGGCAAAAAGGTCAAAAAAGCAAGTAGAACAAGAGTACCGCAAACACAAAACAAACATTACTCACAAATCTCAGTAGTCACACACTTTAACACATACAAAAAATCTGCACTATCCAACATACAAACATTTCAAAGAACACAAAGCAAGTGACCAAAACAAGCTGGCCACGAAGGAAGTTATGTCACAGCTTTTAAAATACTGTGGGCCAATCAGGAACAAGCAGAAGTGGCCAATCAGATGCTTCCTAGGCAAAGTAGAGATGACAACCATATGATTGTAACAGTCATAATTTGGCCTTGGTTGAATATTTATGTTTGTCTCGTAATCAGATGTATTGGGGAATTTGACTATAACAGTTTGTGTAGCTCAAATTTTAATAAATGTTAAAATGAGGGGGCTGCTATTACCGCTAATGTCAAAGTTAAATCAAATGTGCACCATTTTAAGTTTATGTGTGGATAATGTGTGAAATCTGAACAGCAGTGCACTTATACTTCATAATAGTAAGCTAACATGAAGATGCTGATGCAATCACTTTTAGTCATTTTTAGCCATACAGACTGAATCAGACAAGAATACTGTATGGTCGAATTGGTCACTGTGAACTTGAGCGCGTTAACACAGTGAACTGAAACTCTTTTGCCTGAATGTGGTTGTACACCAGATGGCTGACACTTAACAGCTCTCTGCCTTCACACTGTTTTCTATATGTTGCTAAGCAACATCAAAAGACACTGGTACGCTGCTGAACCTCATAGAAAACAACTTAGTGCCAACACTAAGCTTACTTTCTGTAAATGCAACACATTTAGACAATTACAATTAAATGAAATTAAATTGCAGACTGAAATAGAACTTTTTACTGAATATACTATTATGAATAATTTTGTTAAAATAACACAATTCAATTTTATTTTCAGATTTCAGATTTTTGTAACATTCATATAGTTAATATTTGCACTGAAAAAATAATAATCTGAATATGATGAATAAATTAATGATTTAAGTTAATACTAACTAGAAGAAACAAGTCAAATATAATTATTGAAATAAGAAAGCTTACAAAGTTTTAGCAAAGGTTTTAGCAACAGAAAATGTCTTAAAGTGAATATTATAACACTTAGTCTAAGCAGTTTGTTTACTATAATTGTCTTAAAACTGTCAGAGTTCTGCCTCTTCGTTCTTGTAAATTCATGTTTTGGTGGCAGAGTCCAGACACTAGTTCGGTCTTGTCCTTTATGTTGTGTTCGGCTCGAGTTTTCTCAGGTCGAGCACTCATTTTCTGTCATTGTATAAGCGCCGCCCTGGTTGCGCTCGGACCGTGAGTGCGCCCACTTAATGTAGGTGCGCGAGGTCCGGACGTGGTCTGGATGCGTGCTCTCGTCCTGGTGTTTGTGTTCATTCTGTCTGCAGCGTGGTGTTTCATTCCCAGCGTCTCAGTCTAGTTGGTTTCGGGTGGCACTGGGATGAAACATGCATGTTGTATGTGTGAGTGCACAGTGAGTGTTGTCATTTATCGTGTACTTGTGTCTTGCGTTCAGTCTTCTGTTGGTGTTGTGTTTAGCATGTGGTGCATGTTTACATGCGCTGCATGCTTTGTCTCATGTGAACACGCGGTTAATGAGTTATCTTATTGGCTGCGTGTTCTAGTCTCGTTTTGTGTGAGCACATGGCTTGTGTTGTTTCTTTGTGTCACGTGCTCTCCCATCTATTGTGTAGTCCCACCCTCCTTGTTAACCCATTATTAGTTTATTAGGTTCACCTGTCTTTCTGTTAATTAATTCTGCTTATATTCTCCTCATGTCTGCTGTGCTCTGCCACTTCGTTCCTGTTGTGTCCAGCCCTGCTCTTTCCTGCCAGCCCAGTCAAGTTTGTTTTTGCCTTTTTTTTAATGTTTTCCCTCTTGGGGTAGTTTATTTTGCTGTTTATTTTATTTCTGTTATTAATAAACCCATTTAGTCCTCGCTCCTTTTCCCCACCTAACAACCTTGACAAAAACTAGGTGTTTTCTTATTTTATCTGAAAATGTCTTAATTAGATTTCCTATTTGGCATCATGGTGGCGCAGTGGGTAGCACGATCGCCTCACAGCAAGAAGGTCGCTGGTTCAAGCCTCGGCTTGGTCAGTTGGCATTTCTGTGTGGAGTTTGTATGTTCTCCCCGTGTTCCTGTGTGTTTCCTCCCGGTGCTCCGTTTTCCCCCACAGTCCAAAGACATGAGCTATAGGTTAATTGGGTAAGCTAAATTGTCCGTAGTGTGTGTGTGAATGAGTGAGTGTGTATGGATGTTTCCCAGTGATGGGTTGCAGCTGGAAGGGCATCCTCTGCATAAAACATATGCTGGATAAGTTGGCGGTTCATTCCGTTGTGGCGACCCCTGATGAATAAAGGGACTAAGCTGAAAAGAAAATTAATGATGTCCTATTTAGGAATTTACATTATTTTGTCTTAAAATGAGGCAAGTCATTAAAACTTAAAACAAGATTACTGTATGCATTAAATCAAAATCACACATGCATATTGTCCACAATTTTTTTTTATTTAATTTTTTTTATTAAGACTCTGATTAGCTGACAGATCTTCTCAAAGGCAAGCCCAAGTTTCTGTCTTTGACATCCGAATCCTCCACAGCCATGGAAACCCTCAAAACAGCCTTCACTTTAGCTCCCCTACTAGCCCACGCTGATCCGCAGTGACCCCTTATTGTGTAGGTAAGAGCTTGATTAGCTAGCCCAGCTGTGTCTGATTAGGGTTGGAACTAAACTTTGCAGGACACCGGCCCTCCAGGACCGAGTTTGGACACTCCTGGTGTAGGTAGATGTCTCAACTTCCGGAGTAGTAGATGCTCTTTCTCAGCAGCAGGGGAAGCCTCCATGGTTCTATCCGTGAGCCTTCTTCTCCCGCAAACTCTCCGGGAATTATGACTTATGAAACCGGAAATCGTTAGTTACTGGTGATCAAGCTAGCCCTAGAAGAATGGAGACAGAAGGAGCACAACACCCCTCTCCTGAAAGGTCTACCTACAGCAATATAAATGGCAAAGACTATGTTCAATCATGTGTTCAGAAACGTTGGCATACCTGAAGACATTGTGTCGGATTAAGCCCACCACAACACTTTATGCTGGGTTCACAATGCATAATATGCATAAGTAGTAGCCATTCTTATAACCCTTCAAATTGCAGCAGCCCACAACATCAGAGAGCTGCTAAACTGCACAGATTACAGACTCATTTTCATGTGCCACCTCCCAGGGTGGAAACAAAATGGCTTCAGAACTGCCAACAACAAACCAGTGAAACATCAACAACTTTTTCAAGCATTTGACAACATCACTGACAAGCATATCATTCTTGTCTGCTGTAAAAGGACATTCCAAACTTCCAGGCCCTGGCAAGGACCTGAATGATCAAACAGATTCCCTTGCAAAGAAGGGCACATTACATGGTGAACCACAGTCACCACCCACCTAAGAACACTACCCAGAAGTGGCAGCTGTAACCTGCAGCCAAACCTGCCATAACCAATCTCACAAGTTCCACAAATGTCTACAAATGACATTGCAGATATGCATGCATCTGACTCCTCAATTTAGACCATTTTAAACCTCCTCTCAGACCCCTCCAACCACCTGATTCTTCTGTCTGACCCCAGCTGCACTGCAGAATTAAAAAGACTTTATTGTGTTAAATGCATGTTGCGTATGAATTGTAACATTTTAAGGTTTGTCCCTGATGACCTCATGACACCCTAGCTTGTGATCCCTCAAAGCCAGAGGGAGGTGATGCTAATGTATGCCCACAACGCACCATACTATGGTCAACAAATGCCACATAGGAGACAATGAAACAAGTTGCATACTGGCCCACCATGCTACAAGACATGGCAGAATACATCAAGACATGCCTAGTGTGCTGCCAGTTTCAGCCATCAAACCCGATTCACAGAGCACCACTGCAATGCAGAGAAACCACCATCCATCCCATGGTCAGATATCCAAATGAATTGGGTGGGACCTTTTCCGCAGTCTACAATGGTCAAAACTTCATGAGCACGACACAGCTCTATTTAAAAAGTATTGCAGCAGATCATTCTTTATGCTTATGCATTTAAATTATGCTATGCTCTCTGCGTTCTGCGCATTTTGAGTCTCACAGCAGTGGGTGGAGTCTTACTGTATCTTCAAAGCAGTGTGTATCTGTCTGCCCGCCATTTTTGCTTGGACACAAACAAATCAATGGATACTTTAATAAAGATGTATGAATGCCTTCGATAATACAATTTCGGTAAGCATTGTTGCACTTTACATGTGCAACAACTGTTATGACTTGCAGTTTAACCTACTTCGGGTGACTGCAGTGAACGTGGCTCGCTCTCACAAAACTAAGGACAAATGCACACACCAAGGGCTCCACCGATAAAGAAGTTGACAAGTGTACCACCAGGTACTTGCAGCTTGCTCCTGACAGGGATAGAGGAAGAAAACTATACAACAAAAACCTTGATCCATAAACCCCGCTCTTACTCTTCTTTTTAAAGCTGTGTATTTATATAATACATTTTTTAATTTTATGCAAGATTTTATTTCTTTGTTTAACTTCAAACCTATGATTATGCACTTTTGGACAACTTTATAAGTTTGCTACACTTACATAATAATATGCACATTTTGTTTTTTGTGTTGATGAGTAAAGTTAAACGTGTTTCATCATATTTGTGCAATTACATTTTGTAACTTTTGTTTATTTTGGATATGTTATTATATTTTTATTCAAGATGAATACATTTTTTATTATGTTTCTTAACATTGAGCATTTTTTCCCTTATACTTGTATACACATCTTTTTAATTTAACTTTATTCAAATGTTGTTTTAATTTACGTAATCAGTTTGTACTTGAGCAGTTTCTTTATTCCTTTACAAATGTTTCAATTTCATTTTATATTTTAAAATTGATAAGTAGGCTACAATCCAGTTCTCCATCTTTTTTACACACTTTTATTATATACAAGTTTTATTAAATAAACCTTTTTTAAACAAACTTTATGTAGGCTACAATCCAGTTCTCTATTTTTGGGGCTTGTTTTTCTTCCATCTTTTTTTACACACTTGTATTATAAATGTACAATTATTTAACATTCCATTATTTTAAATTAATATTTTTATTTTAACACTGTATATATTAAAGATTTTTAAACAAACTTTTTAAAATGTTTCTTCATATTTGAGCATTTTTTCTTTATTCTTGTGCAGATATTTTTTTTCAATTCAAGTAGCATTTAAATAATCCTTTAAGATGTTTCTTTAAACTTTGCTTAATTAGCACTTTGTTTATTGCTGTTAACATAATTTAATATTAGCCTATAGGTTAAAATTTGTTGTAAACAAGGGAAATATCATAAATAATTTAAATACTAATTCTATTTATTATAGATGATAAATATGAATGAATTAGACCAGCTCCTGCACAAAATCCTGTTTACTCATGGTGGGATACCGGCGCGGCTGCAGTACAGTCGGCGCACACAGCGAGGCTCTGACCCCATAGACTCTGGCAGACACCAGGCGGTGAGTATTTTGGTATCTGGCCCAAGTCTAGCTGCTGAAGTCAGCCTAAGTGGTTAGTCCCTGGCAAGCACAGATAGGCCAAAGTGTACTTTGCAAGGCCTATCTGGGGACAGTCAAAACTCAAAGTTGTCGAAACTAGCTTTATCCTAAAATACTTCAACATAAGTATAAAAAAAAAAAACACATGTCAAACAACCTGTCTATATTTTATTTATTTTAAGGTTATAATTTAAAAGAAAGTTGATTTTAATTCAGAAATTCAAACATTAGCCTAACTCAACCTCCTCCTGACTCAACGAAGAGTTCTACTACGGTTGTATAGCGCATGTAGGCATATACAGTGCCGAGTAGGCTACAGGCTACCTGTGTGTGGCTGCAGGTGGCTGCACGGTTTCAGTCATGGGAGGCTGGTGCAGAGCAGGCTGAAGTTCCAGTTTAAAGATATGCTTTTCTGAAAAGACGGCATTTAATGTTCTTATAAAATGTTTCCCCCCAAGTTTTAAATTTCAAACATCATGTGTGTAGTGAAAAACTAACTCAAACTGGTTTGACTGTAGGCATAGGCTAGTGACCAATAGCATACGAATAGCAATATGGGGGGGACTGAATGCTGTATCCATTTTTGCGAACTTGAAATCAAAGGTCTCTATCGCATTAGCTGAATGACTTTCCATGTAAATTCTTTATAAATCAACAGTGACGTTTCACATTTGTTTTCCAAAACTATGTTTATCAACACACAAAAAATAATAGTAAAAAAATTGTAAAAAAAAAAAAGTAGGCTTATAAATGTGTACGAAACGGCTGCGATTAACAACATTTTAAACAAATTAGGCTATACGATGCTATTAGTTAAAATAACATGTCTACAGAGAAATGTCTCAGCACAGCAAGAAAATAAAAAACTCATTCTCTGTTGTTGTGAATTAAATAAGAGACAAACCAGGAGAAGATTGCGGGTACCTTCAAAGCAGAATCCTTTGATGAGAATTCACTGTTGCTGTGTCATTCATCAAAAATCTCGGCTACTGCAGCTGGCACTCGGTTAAATACACAATTTAGTGGGCAATGCTTATTAGTAGAAACAAAAAACTGCCATTACAGGTTTAGTAGAAAAATCTTGTTTTCCGGGCCTTGCCTGAAAGTATCAACCTGCCATTTGTTAGACAAAAGACACAACTGTGACTGAAACTTACAATATGCATTACTTTGGAGACATGATACTGTACTTCGCACATAGGCAGTCAGGCCTGATGTGCCTAGAACTTGGAATTTGCATTACTTTGTAGAAACGATACTGTCTCTTACACATAGGCATCATACAGATCAAAAGTACACTGTGGGGTACCCCGAGGCTCAGTTTTTCAAGCATCTGTAAAACTGCATTTTTTCATCTTAAAAATGTTGCCAAACTTCGACATATGCTATCCATGTCTGATGCGGAAAAGCTTATTCATGCTTCCATGACCTCTCGGTTAGACTATTGTAATGCGT
Source organism: Danio choprae (assembly GCA_903798125.1). Lineage (NCBI taxonomy): Eukaryota > Metazoa > Chordata > Actinopteri > Cypriniformes > Danionidae > Danio > Danio choprae. The sequence goes on from CAIGQW010000596.1 coordinate 146,054, forward strand.
TACTAGGCGGTTGCCCTGTTGGCCTAATTAACAAACTTCAGTTGGTTCAAAATGCAGCTGCTAGAGTGCTTTCTAGAACAAAGAAATATGATCATATTACTCCAGTTCTTTCATCATTGCATTGACTTTCATCATTGATTTTACATTTTATTGACTATCTACAAAGCCCTGAACGGCTTAACTCCCCAGTATTTGAGGGGGCTCTTAATGTATTATAGCCCCTCACGTCCACTATGCTCAAATAATTCTGGACAACTGATTATTCCCAGAATATCAAAATCAACTGTAGGCAGTAGATCTTTCTCATATCTAGCACCTAAACTCTGGAACAGTCTTCCTAGGACAGTTCGAGAAACAGACACACTCTGTCAGTTAAAATTAGATTAAAGACACATCTCTTTGCATTAGCATACACATAAAACACAAATGCTTTTGAAATCTAAAACCTCTAAAGGATTGTTAGTCTGCATTATTTAGGGCAACCGGAGCCGGGAACACTTCCCAAAAGACATTATAATTTGAACGGCATCTGCGCTTATGTTAGTCTGTTTTATTATTCCCAAGGTTTCCAGAATCCTGGACCAGGCCATATCCTGAGCAGCTGCTATGGTGGCTGATTCCTGTAAGACCCCAATGACAGACAAGTCTTCTCATTGATCCTGAAGGGCCAGCCTGTACACCAGCCGGTGACCTCTCCCACCTGCAGCTTCTCCATGATGGACCTCCAGCTTTCTCCAGCCTCCGGCACTTAGACTGCAGCTCTGCACAAGAAGTTTGGCCATTAGAGAAATGGTCGTGCCCAACTGAGCCTGGTTTCTCTCAAGTTTTTTTCCTTCACTCTCGTCAATAGGTGAAGTTTGTTCTTCGCTGCTGTCGCCACTGGCTTGCAAGGTTCGGGACTTGTGGAGCTGCACATTGATGGATTTGCTCTTCAGTGTTTGGACTTTTAGCAGTGAAAATTAAACCACACTGAACTAAACTGAATTGAACTTAAACTAAAAACTGGACTGACACTGTTTCAATTTAATTTAATCTCCTATGTTAAGCTGCTTTGACACAATCTACATTGTAAAAGCGCTATAGAAATGAAGATGAATTGAATTGGCAGTCAAACCTGATCCCTCAGAATGCATCTTACAATTTAAAAACATAATATATATGTTTATAATTTAGACACGTAAAAGTTCATTCTTGTAACGTAATGTGGTTACAGGCTCGTAGTACTTGCTCTGTGTTTTACTGTCTATAATTACAAACAGCATACTGACACAGAGACAAACATACCGCTATAGACATAGTGGATTTCTTATGGGTAATATTCTATTCTGGTTGGAACTGTCATTTCCTGGTTATGGGCGTGGGTCAAATGTTGAGTAAAACATTTGATACTGTGGATGCATAGATAATACAACTGTAGGAAAACCAATAGTAGAATTGCTATTTCCTTGATCCACAGTCAGGGTTTACCTAACAGGTTTCCAACCCATGAAGAATTATTCTCAGTCATCTGGTGCAATTTTACTGAAAGATCAAGTATGTCTTGTTGGATTTTGTTCAAGTTCTTGGTTGGATCTATTAATCCGGTGCAGCATTCTGGTCCTATAATGGTGCAGGCTGCCATTTGCTTTGCAAAGATGTAATCCAAGGCCACTCTGTTCTGTACAATCATTATCTTGGGTGAAGCAAGAGAGCCTGTAAAATTACCTGGGGCCAAAACTGTATCATTGGCCAGTTTCTAAACAGAATTTGATAAGCTTCTGACTTGACCAAGGGCTTGCATGACACCATAAGACGGAATTAATGCTCCAAGAGTTCTTGAACACTATGTTTGTGCACAAGTGTGTCCTGGAATGCAGCCATCTTCTTTCTTAGTGGTAGGAGTTTAATTATATAGATGTGGAGAGCTTGAGGTGGAGTGCATATTTTTTCTAATAGCCGGTAGAACATAAACCAGTGTGCACCTACCATTGAATTGGCTGGGAAGGATGTCATAGGCTGAAGTTCCACATAACCAAAAAGGTCCAGTTGGTGGAGGAATCATATACCACTGATTTACTGTGAACAGTTTTGGAAGAGATTGTGTCCTGTGGAAACTTGCTTCTAAGTTATTTTTCGTTATCCCTGCTGATAAAGTAATGTCCACATGGGATCATGTCTTCATTTCAATCACAAAATTCCAACGTTAATGAGCAATTTTATCCAGTGGAGTTGAGGATGGAGCACAATTTTCCATGCACTAGGAAAAAGTCATTGGCAGTAGTAAATCTGTCATAATGGAGTTTCTGAAGTTAGGTTGCAGGATGATAATCCAGGAGAGGCTGGAGGAGTTGTGATGTTGTGACATGTACTCTTGTTGTATATTCCACTGGTATGAACTGCAGATAAGGGACACGTGTCACAGTTGGAGATGGGGTGTGCCACCCAGGTGATTCCTGCTCCTACTGAAGGTGGGTGTGGCATGCAGATGTTATTTCAAGTAAACAAGGCATTTCTTGACATATTCATCAGCTCTAAGAATGTTCTTTTTTGAGTCTATATCTTGTGCGATGTCCATGATGATCACTAGTACAGCAATCTTGATCATATTGATGGATGAATGAAGTTCTTGTTTGTAGTTCTCTGTGTTGTGTGTTCTTCTGTGATGGTTGGTTTAGCAGTGGGTTTAGTTGTCTCTGGAAGGTTGTGGCTGGACTTGCAGGTGAGAAGGTGGTGGTTATGGGTCTCAGGACAACAATTTGTATCTGCACAGAATAAGAAAGAAAACAAAAGGCAACAAAACAGTATTTGTTGCAAAAAAATAAATAAAATAAAACAATAGAAAAAATGAAATAAAGACAAAATAAAATAAAAATAAAATGCAAACACTAGTTTTGTTTCCTTTGTTCAATCTGAGTCTACTATAGTTATTCCTTCTTTCCCTATTTCTTAATTCCCATGACACCTAAAGAACAGGGAGTTAAGGATGTACTAATAAATGGGGAAGTCCTAAATGGGGAGTCTTTACCCAGGGGTGGCCCCCAATCCCTATTCTCTTCCCTGCACACCCCACTGTTCTGTGTGTCCTATCCTATCCGTGTAGGTGGGGGAACAACTTTACAATGTGAGACATGTGTCCAAGTTTTTCTTTCTTGACACAACACTGCAGCTGCTGTAATCAACATCACTTGGTGTGGAACATGCCACCTAGGCTCTAATATCTTGTTTCTGAATGACTTTATCATGACCCACTGACCTGGGATGATTGTGTGTCCACCTTCTGGTGGTTTCTGCCAACATAACTCAACTCTCTTTCTCTCTGGCGTTCTGTACAGACTTTGTGAGATTTTCACAGTAAGCTATGAGGGCATCTGAGACAATGTGTGCATCAGCATTTCTAAATTCAATTACACCTGGCAGTGGTCTGCATTGGGCATCCAGTAATAATCTCATGAGGGTTTCAGTTCTACTGATCTTTTAGGTGATGAGGATCTGTAAGGGTCTTTAACCAATTTCCCCAACAAGAGGAGGTGACAGAGGTGACTTGCATGATTCATTAGGGCAGACACTGCTTGAGAGCATCTTACGTTTACAGTCTGACTTAACATCATTACTGCTGAAGCCTGAAGAGCTAGATTAACTACCTGCACTGGCCTAAGACATGGACCCATACCTTGAGCAACTATGTCAAGTTTACCAGAATAGTAAGGAATTGGGCGTAAACTGCCCCCATGATCTTGCATTAGACATGCTGTCATAAAGTGTTAATGAACATAAAACACAGGGGGGCATCTGATTGTGCAATTCCTAATGCTGGTGCTTGACAAAGTGATCTCTTCAAATTATTGAAAGTGTTAAGCTGAGTTTCTTCCATATCAATGGTATCAGAATCTTTAAGTCATAGAGTGGCTGGGCAATTTAGGCATAGTCTTCAATCCAAGGTATGCTGCTGTTCCTAAGAATGATCTAAGTGCTTTAATGGTAGTAGGTGGAGGTATTACTTTCACTGAAGCTGGTTGATCCTGTGTAATGGATCTATTTCCTGTACCTATTGTTTGACACAGAATTGTAACTTGGTTTTTAGCAATTTGAGCTTTGTTAAAGCTGCATTTATGTTCTTTTTCATGCAAATAGTCTAGCAATGCTGCCAATTCTGTTTTATGTACCTCATGATCTGTCAAGGCAATGAAAATATCATTGACATACTGAATCATAGTTGAGTTTTTGACTGGACATTCTATGTCACACAAATCATGTCTGACAGCTTGATGATATATGGTTGGGGAATTTTGAAATCCCTGTGGCAACTGTGTCCACTGGTATTGTTCAGAGTCAACCATAAAAGCTAACCATGTCTGGCTGTCAGAGTGCAAGGGTATAGAAATAATGTATTAGACATATCAACTACTGTGAAGATTTTACAATCTAACGGTAAACCATTACAAATTATAGACGGATCTGCTACTAATGGGGTGATTTTATTAATATGTTTATTGGCTACTCTGTAGTCTATGGTGAGTCTCTATGTCCCATTGGCTTGCTTTATGGGCCAATTTTATGGCCAATTTTTCCATAATAGGTTTGACTCCCTGTATAGCTTCCTTAATAATTGAATATTGTTTGGTAACTGGAGGTGGAGTTCCTGTCAATTTAATGGGTTCTACACCTGTCAGAAGCCCAATCATCATTGTCTTTAGACCAAATTGGATGATTCTGTAAGAAAGCATACTCAGGAGTTATTGCATTATCAGTAGAAACTTGTACTGAAGACATTTTATGCTAGCTGTTTCTGAGGACATGTCTAAAGTTAGATGCAATCATCTTAGTATATCCATCCCTAGAATTGCGCCTGCATTTAATGGAGCACATAGCAATTTTGTTGTCAGACTTTTTGGACCAAATTGTACCTCTATGGGTGGGGTTTCATACAAATCAAAATATTCACCTTTTACACAAGTTAAATAAAGTTTAGTTTTCTTGTAAACAATGTTTAAATTGTTAGCCAATTTCATAAGAATTATTGTGATTTTTTGCACCTGTATCAAGCAAAAAGTCAATGTCTTTATCTTGTATGCTACTTTTCACAAAAAAATATTTTGTCATTGTGATTGATTACAGGGGAAAGGTAGTTACTCAAAGCCCCAACAATTAGTTTTCCCCCCCCTGTTCTTGTTGTGCTCTTAGAAGAGCCTGATCAAGCTGCCCTAAAGCTACCATAAATACTGGCGGAACTACTTCAGGGTTGTAGGTAGGCTGAGAAGGAGCAGAATTATGCACAGCATGTCTTTTACTATTTTGCAAATTCTTTCTACACTATTTCTCCCAGTGTCCTAATTTCCCACAGTAGTTGCATTTGCCTTCTCTTTTAGGCCACCTAATGTCTTGTTTCTTTGTACTAAATGTAGTTAATGCTACTCTCACTTTTGCTTTAACATCAGCATCTCTTTCCCATGCAGCCAATTTGTCTAGATTACTTCTGAGAGTATTGTTATACCAAGAAAGATCTAGAAATGGCAATGCTTTTCTGTACTTTATTTTCTGTACTGAACAGATGCGAACTAGTGGTCCTTTGTTAACACAATTCCACTGTAAGCTATGACTGTCTGACAAAACCTCTCATTGAATTCATTCACAGATTCACCTTTCGTTATCTTTTATCTTTTCTTTATTCATCGCTAATTGTTTTCTTTGTTCTCTACTTCCACCTGAGGATACTCATCCCGAGGCCTCTAGAGATTGTGCAGTGCCATTGAGGTGATCTAAGTCCTATGAAGAGATGATGCCAACCATAGAGGACTTCTAGAGGTCTCCATAATCCTGGACCAGGCCGTATCCTGAGCAGATGCTGTAGCGGTCATGGAGGAGTGGAGAGCATTAGACTGATTCCGGAAAGACCCCAGTGACAGACGAGTCTCAGCATTGATCTCCTGGGCCAGCCTGAAAACCTGCCGGTGCCTTACACCTGTAGCTTCTCCATGATGGATGTCCAGCGTTCTCTAGCCCCTGGTGCCTAGACTGCAGCTCTGCACAAAATGTTTGGCCAGAGGATAAATGGTCATGTCCAAATTTCATCAATTGGTTAAGTTTTGTTCCTTGTCACTATCGCCACTGGTTTGCTTGGTTTGGGATTTGTGGAGCTGCGCATCGATGGATTTGTTCTTCAGTGTTTGGACTTTCAGCAGTGAAAATTAAACCACACTGAGCTGAACTAAATTGAACTTTAACTCTGAAAACTGGACTGACACAGTTTCAATTAGAATTTACTAGAACTACATTGTCAAAGCTAAAGATTCATTGAATTTAATCTTTTGAGCACAGTTAGTGACTCTAGACCAATCTATTTTGGGTCCCATAATATTTTTTAGAGTTTTCAAAACACCCTCTTTCAAATCATCTTTACTGGCATGTCACAGAAATAACAGCAGATTCAAAACTGTTGAATTCATATTCTGTTAAAATTTGAGACATTAGCTGTGTAACTTCTCTTCATGACATGTCATAAAGACGCATTTTGCTTATTAGCTTATTTGCTTATTTCTAAACTCAGTAAAATTTGTGCGGGCTGAAGATAAACTCTGAGACAGCCTTTCTGTATCTTTAGGTCCTAGTGCTTTGGCAACTATTTGAACTCGGACAACAGAAGCATTGGGAGAAACACTTAAAGTTTCTTAAATTCTACAAAGCACCACAAACATTCACTGACTCTACAGGTACATCTGTTTCAAAGAAAGTGTGTAAGTCTGGATAGATATTATCAGGCTTACTGATATATTCCACATCAGCCTTATCTTAGCTTTGTTGTGTTTCAGTTTCTTTGTCAAATATGCTACTCAAGCACGAGCTCTGTTCTGCTGCTCTAGCTCTGAATTGGGCTTAGCTTGTTGCATAGTTAGGATTAAGGCAAATTATCTGTGACACCAGATAATGCCTTTTACATTGTTTTTATGAATACTTGCACCTAGTACTTTTTTCCATTCATCTACAGACCAAGTCTTGTCTAGATGTATCTCATATTTCTGAGTTAGCCCTTATCCAACTTTTTCAGTGACTATTACATCCATCTGTAATCCTAACATTGATTTAAAATCTTTATCTGACCACAAAGGAGATGCAAGACCACCTTATTCATTTGTGGGGATCAGTCTTAAACATTTTGTGTTTCTCTCAGTTTTTCTCTTTCTACCACACAAAACTAAACACTAAAACTTGTCTGATCAACAGACTGTATTTTTGTTAACACAGTTAAAGGTGCTGTATGTAAGTTTTTGACTTGTCTAAAGCATAAAAATACCATAATATGTTTGCAGATATTTAAGACACATGCTAAGTGAGCATACTTGTTTATCTGAAAAACAATGCTAAAGTCAGATATTTTGCTTTGAAAATGTGCATTACGTGCCGGAACCTGTGTCTTTGTTTTGGTCATTTATCCCGCCCAATGCAAATTTAGCCAATTATATTTCAGCACCCCGGATTTCCTTTGTGGAAAAGGCACTTCATTCATTCAGTTTGGAAGCCTCTCAAAGTATGCGCCCGTGACCAAAATGCGACCTCCGTTGGACAGTAGCAAACTCCAAAATAAGACGCAGAGTTTCACATAAGGGGGTTATTAATTTGCAAATAATTTAAATGTTACGAACGTAAACATTAGGTGAGCAGGTTACATTGTTACCCTGTGTCCTAACAACACGCTATGTGATGAGATTTGCAGTGATAAGCAATTTGGCCTTTTGCACCAGACAAAACATGACAGAAATTTAGCCATTACAGTCATTCAGAAGCACAGAATATATATGCAATTACTGCACTCCAATTAAATGGCAAAATGTATAATCTAATTAATGCATATTAAACCTTTAACATTATTAAATGTACATGCTGAATCACTGATATTTGTTGGCTTGCACTGAGTCACAGTTCTAAAATGAAGATTCAAACTTGATTTAGGTGAATTTTAGTCTCTATTCGGATATCTTCAAAGCAGAATCGTTTAATAAGAACTTGCCGTTGCTGTGTCATTCATCAAAGAATCTTGACTATGGCAGCTGGCACTAAATACACAATTTAGTGGGCAATGCTTATTAGTAGAAACAAAAACTGCCATTACAGGTTTAGTAGAAAAATGTTTTCTAGGCCTTGCCTGAAAGTATCACCCGGCCATTTGTTAGACAAAAGACAGCTGTGACTGGAACTTACAATATGCATTACTTTGGAGACATGATACTGTATTTCACAGATAGGCAGTCAGACCTGATGTGCCTAGAGTGCCTAGAATACATAGGTAGTCAAACCAAATTTGTAATCTATCACTGTGCAACTTTTTCACTGTTTAACAGCCAAGTGCACCCTACTTTATTTATTTATATTTTGATACAAGATAGTGTTTCAATCATGTTTCAGTTGCTCAGGATTACAGATTTTGTCATTATGTGGATCATAATTCATTTTTCATCACTAATACCAGTATCCTACAATATCACTCGAAACAATGCTTTTATTTTGTGTGCTCAAAATATAAATTAATATTAAAATAAATTAATTAAATGGGTAAATAATAATAATAAAAAAGCTGTAAGCTTTGAAGCTGAAAGCTCAACTCAAAAATTTGACTGGTAACTGAAATTTACAAAAAAATTGAAATGCAATCTAACTTGAACAAATTTTGAACGGAAATACTTATTTGAAATGGATAATAATATAAACCTAAATAAGAGCTCATTTTGACTGGTTTGCCAAAGACCTGTTTGCCGTCATGTTTTTGCCGTCACATTTTGGCCGAATTAAAATGAAATCAACAGTTTAAAAAAAGTTTCTATAAAACTGAGATTTTGAAAAGAAAAATATATCTCACGCATGTCACATTTTGCATTAATTGTAGGCTACAAGTACAAAAAAGTTAAAAGCATTTTGCATCAAGAAATATCTTGGGTCAAAGCCGGCCAGCTGGGGCTTTGGAGCAGGGTGAAAGCAAAAGCAGAGTTTGCCTGAGTCTGTTATAGAGGGTCTGCGCATGCATTTTGCAACCGTGCAGGAGAGTAGACTACACGTATAAAAAATATTTTTCTCAATTTATCATATGTATCAATATATCAAAATATCACTATCAATTTAAACAAATTCTTAATTATAAATGGATTAATTAATTAATTCTTAATTATAAATTGTTGATTGACTTTAGCCTGTACATCAAATACACAAAAATGAGTAAAAAAAAAATAACGTGAAGATTTCAAATTTTACTTTGTTTAAATTTTCATTCTTCAGTTAACCTGGTTAAACCTTAAGTCCACACTGATGTTTTATTTTCAATTGAAGTAATTCAATGATTGTAATTATGAAATTGTGTATTTCTATGATTGATGTTATATATTTTTATTATGGATACCACTGGTAAATATACTAGTTATATTGGCTCTTTATACTTTTCCTTTAAATCACCCTTATCCAATATATGTCAGTGTTCGTCCGCGTCATCATTTGTTGTTGTCACGTGCTTTCTTTGTCTTTCTCCCGCCACCGTCAATGTTAATCTGTTCCACCTGTGTTCATCCCTTGTGTCTCTCTAGCTTAATCATTCCTTCATCTATTTATACCCTTTCGTCTGTGTCCTTCGTTGTCCGGTATTTTGGTTCGTGTGGTTGTCTCGTCCTGTCTTCCCGCATCCAGTATCTGTTCCCCGTAAGTGTTCAATAAATCCGTTTGTTAATGTATCTCGTGTTAAGTCTCATTCTGTCACCATCCGCCACCATGGCGTTACATAATACCGGACCCAAAGTTAGCGGCGTGCATTCCCCCGATTTTCTTTTCTTAGTCTTTTTTACCCTCAGTGTTTTATTTTTCTCCCTCCGTGTTTCCCTGAATCCCGTCCGCCCTTCCGTTTCTCTTCACCACCTGCTGGAGCAGGGGGAAAGCAGCCCTGAGGACCATATCCGAGCGACTGTGAACAGCTTTCCGGGCGACGTGCTCTGCACGCCCATCATCTTTAGCAGAGTACGATCGCCCGAAGATGGTCCTCGGGGCAACATCGCCGCAATTATGGAGTGGACACTGGCGAGTAAAATATTTCCACTCACCGCCTTTCTGGAGGAAGATCTCGTCAGTGCCACTCCAGACCCAGTGACCAGCCAAGCATCACCATCCACCTGCAGGGAGCGCTTGCCAGAGCCCACCGCAGACGGAGAGCCAACCCCAGCCGATGAGCTATCGCCCCCTAGAGCGACGGAGCGGAATCAAGCTGAGATGGAGGAGCTTAAACACCCGTCTGACCAGGTGCGAGAGCCGGCAACACCGCCAAGAGGGGGAGTCCTGGCGGATACCCGCGACAGCAGCGAGAGTCCCGCCCACCCCCCCTAAGCAGATGGACAGCGGCTGGACACTGGGAGGCTACTCATTGGCTTCTGGGGCTTCATTTTTAACTTTCCGCTGCTTTCAGGCAGCAATATCCGTCCGCTGTATTCAGGCAGCAACCAACTGTTTCCGCACAGTTTTTTAATCTTCCTTCCCCGAAAAAGCCTCAGCTCCAGGGTCATGAGTGGCTTCCCACGGTCCCCCAGAACTGCAGCCAGTCGTCCAGCTCCAGCACTGCTGCAGTCAGCCAGCCCCCCAGCTCTCGCTCCAGCTCCGGAAATGGAGCTCGCTTGTGGGCGCTACCTGTCTGCGTCACCCTCTGGAGGGTGTCGCCCAGCGTCAGCTCCTACGGCCTCCGAGCTGCGGACTCCACCTCGGCCCTTCGACCCTAGGGCTCCGCGTTGGCTCACTCCTCCCTCGTCTTCGTCGTGGGCCGTCCGCCCACCAGCTCCGCCAGGCTCCCTCGTCCCTCCGGCTCCACCTTGGTCAGTCGTCGCCCTTTCTACGCCTCTGGACTCCACTCTTCCGACTGCACCTCATCGCACCATCCCACCGGCTGCGTTGAGCTCCTCCATCCCTCCAGCTACGCCTTGGTCCTCCGTCGCTCTGGCTACGCCGCGGGCTTCCGGAACCCCGCCGTCGCCTTGCTCGGGTGAGCCGCCTGCTTCGCCCGGCCCTCAGAAAGCTCGGCGTCACCTTCTCCCTTCGGCTCTCCGTCACTTCCGTGGGCTCCACCCCCATCAGCGGCGTCTCCCTCGGTTGGCCCGCTGGAGTCAGCAGCCACTCCTCCTCCATGGATCCTCCCTTCCTCGACTCCTTCAAAAAGGGGGGGTACTGTCAGTGTTCATCCGCGTCATCATTTGTTGTTGTCACGTGCATTCTTTGTCTTTCTCCCGCCACCGTCAATGTTAATCTGTTCCACCTGTGTTCATCCCATTTGTCTCTTTAGCTTAATCATTCCTTCATCTATTTATAGCCTTTCGTCTGTGTCCTTCGTTGTCCGGTATTTTGGTTCGTGTGGTTGTCTCGTCCTGTCTTCCCGCATCCAGTATCTGTTCCCCGTAAGTGTTCAATAAATCCGTTTGTTAATGTATCTCGTGTTAAGTCTCGTTCTGTCACCATCCGCCACCATGGCGTTACAATATATATGTAATGATAATGCCATAAATCACATGGTGGTGAAGCATCTGGTGATTACTACCACTACATTTGGGACTATTTTAGACCTTGTTTACCTCTCACACTTTGGACATGGTTATTATGTTTTGTGTTTACCCATTCTACAGTTATGCAAAGCTCATCAATATTCAATTATTGCATGGTCACTTGAATGTTATTTAAGTGTTTCACATACAGTGGAGCATCATCAGTGACATTATTCCTTTACCTGTGGAATGAGCTGCTCAGTGAACCACACCTTCAGTCTGAAGCTGACAGAGGTCATTGCAGTGGAGCAGGTAAAAGATATAGAGGGAATCTAATGCACACAAATGTTTCATGTGAAATGAGACTTGCAACATGTTTGATCAATGCACTGGACTCTGTCATCCGATGGACTGAATACCACTACAGATGGACACAAATCCAACAAAGATGATTGCACAGTATGCCTACACCTAAAGGGACAGTGGGTTTCAGCGATGTAACTCAGTCTTAATGTTGAACCTGCTTTTAACGTTCTGATTTCAGATGATGACATTACTTCTACAACCAACAGCATCACATCCAAAGCCATCGGCCCCTTAGATTATAAGGATAATTGGATAATATTTCACAATTTCAATTGTATCTGTTGATCTGGGTTTTTAGCTTTGATGAGATCTTTGCCAGATGCTCCATTCTATGGAAAATGGTCTACACATCAACTCATGACCAGACAAGAGTTTTTGTGAAGCTTTTATTGTCTTTAATTGATGGTTGTTTGTTCTGATTTGAGTATTTAAGGGAAAGTGCAAAAATGCCATTAGCATCTTGTAGCGAAGATACCCCGTTAAGGTGTGAGTCTCTGAGCTTTTGCCTCAAGACTTATATGCTGCAATGTACTTCATCCATCTCTAACTCTTGGAATTATCTTTGAGTAATTGATGTAGTACATTTCTAAATTGGAGGCTGGTGCTACCTTGATCTGTGTGCATGATATCCAAATGAATCTCACAAGACTGTATGGAGCAGTCGGCACAACCAGCATTTAGCAAGTTGTATGCAAATGACAAAATTAACTACACTTTTAATACAAGTGAGCAGGAAGCAAATGGACAAAGTTAGTTAACCTTGCATCCTCTGACTAACTGACTCCTCTGTCAGATCAGATATAAATCAAAACTCTAAACTAATGCATGAATGACAAATGTGACCCGTTCCTAATTAGAAATACAGTCTAAGGCTGCATTTACACTGCATGGCTCAAGTGACCTAATTCCATTTTTTTTAAATATAGCCCATGTACGTGTAAGCAAGAAAAAAATCACATGGATTTCGATTTACTCAAATCAGATATTTCTGGATATGTAGTTGGGTCACGAACAGTTTGTTTTGTTAAAACTTTCAGTAGTAACTTCTCAGCAAAACAAGCTATGTAGCTTCTAACAGTCATGACACCCATGACTGTTAGAAGCTACAGAACTTGTTTTGCTGAGAAGTACCTACTGAAAGATTTGTGTACTTTGTGACTTCACACATTAATATTTCTTCAAACAGCTTGTCTTGTCTTTCGAGTGGTCAGATTTGTATGAAAATAGGGTGGTTTTACACACACACTGCCAACAAACATTTATGTATGAACAACATGTAAAAATAAATTCAGCATAATATGTGCCCTTTAAATGAAAGCAATGTTATTAATATGCTCAGACAAAAATGACAGGAATCAGGCTGTTAGCTACAGCTGGAGACAGAACTGCATAAGATGACTGAGGCAGAAAACTGAGGCTGAGAAAAACCACATGGAATGTGGTGATGTTTTGAGACCAGCCTTTATGCAGCTATATTATTGTTGTTGAGGAATGCTTGTTAAAAGGCAAAAAACTTTGTTTCATACCCTAGAATATCTGCCATTAGCCATTTCTGTAAGCAAAACAAAGAACTTATGATTGGATACTCACATGTTAAAGAGGTTGAGACCAATTCGGTATAGGCGTTTCCGCATGATGTCAGTGGAGAGGGTTGGAGATTTGCAACTGGTTGGGTTTTCACAATGGTATCGGGGCAAGCTAAGAATCATGGCCTGTAAAGCCTCTTTCGATGAGACCTCTGAAGCAGACTGTGCTGATGTTGATGTACTGCTGCTACTCATCTGCTCTGAGCTGTTGTCTGCTGTGTCTGATTCAATACGCTTAGCTTCCAGAACTTCTACAATTGGTGTGACAGGTTTATCTGCAACCTCTGGTGGAGACAAGGTTTCAGAGGCTGTTGCTGTCTGTGCTGGAATTGTTGGTTCTGGAGCTTCCTGTGTCTCCAGCTCCAGAGGTAGTACATATTCCCCAAGCACCTCCTCACTTGATGGAGGAGCTGGAAAATCTTCATCTAGAAATTCCTCAGCATCGTGCTCTAGTGGTGGAGGAACTGGATCCTCTGGAAATGTTGGTGGTTGTCTTTGTTGAGGTTGTTCTTTTACATCAATAATTTGAGGTTGCTGTGGGCTCTCAGTAATTGTGGCCCCCTGCTGGATGCAATTACCAAGAGAAACGGAAGCTGAGGACTCCATAACGGAAGAGGACATGCGAAAGTTCTGGCTGTCAATTTGAACGGTCACATCCCGGAAGGCCATCATCAATTTGCTGGCACTCTGGGCTACATTCTCAGAGCTGTCTACTTGTCCTGTGCCACTATGGAATGTGGTGTTACCTTCTTTGACTGTCCCTGCCAACCCAGATTTGCCACCAGCTGTACTAAAAGCCTCTGAGCTAAACTGGTAGGTGCCTCCTTCTTGGAGTGAACACATGGTTTTCATGCTCCAATTACTAAGTGCATCATCAATGGATTTTGCAAGAGACTGCACTTGCTCATTGAAGGAATCTTCAAGATCAGTGAGAGTGCCCCCTACCGTGGTTGGCAAAGATGGGGACCGGACAAGGGGAATGCTTGTCAGATTGCAGCCTTCAGCCAGTGCCCGTTCAGCTGAGATACCCTCTGTATTCTGCACCCGTACCTTTCGCAGGGAGATACGGCGTGGCAAGCGGCTTTCAAGAAGGGAATTCCGAATTTTCTCAAAGTTTTTGCTAAGCTGATACTGGCGAAAGGCAGTCTGGATCTTGCAAGCAGCACGTCGAGAGATTAGGTGACCCCCATATTTGTGCTCTAACATTTCGATCTGCAAAGACAGAGATGAGAAACCATGTCAGATAAAGCAATATCAAGACCTACTACATATTGTTAAAAATCATAACATGCTAAAACACTTTTTTCCATGAAGAGACTATTATTAAATGCCAATAAATGTCAAAACACACAATTATAAAAGCAAAATTCAGCTATGGAAAATAAGCAAATATTGAAGATTAGTTTGTAGGTATGTGTAGTTCCAGTAAGCTAATTAGACTTTTTGTTATATAGTTTGGACATAATGATGATGATGATGACTATAATAATAATAATAATAATAATAATAATAATAATAATAATAATAATAATAACAAATAGATCACCTCCTCAGACATAACAAAGGTAATCAAGACTCAGAATCTGATTTAACCTTGCAGGACTATAATAACTTGAAGTACTTGACAACTGTCAACCTGTTTATTTAGCCAAAACTTTGATATAACTACACACAGATTTGTCTTTGCCTGTTACCTTTTATCCATCCTTTTGCTTTCCAGATCATCTGTCCTATGTAGGGTCATAGGAATGCTAGTCTATACAATCATTCAGGACATAGGTAGTAAAACACCCTAGATGGATGTGGAGTCCATAACAGGGCTTTTTAAACTGAAATAACAAAGTGCGGCATGCAACGTGCCATTCACTCTATAGAGTAAATATTTCCTGCCATTAGGGACAAATTAGGGTTTGCAATCTTCTCCAATAACTCTGGCACTGATAATTGCCTAATAGACGGTGAAATCTAAAGCACATTTCAGTTCCAAAGAGGATAGCATCTTAAAATAACATCTTTGCAACTTAAAACCACATCTGTGCCCACCTTGCCTTTTACCTGTGAGAGCCCTTTGGCCCCTGCCACAGCACCAGGGCCTCAACAACCCCCGTCTTCAGCTGGGGAGCATAACAACTCTCAATGATGTGTGTCGGGTCCCCGCTTAGATAACAGTATCTTTATCTAATGTTTACAGAAACAACCCAGGGAACCCAGGGTGCCTGTAGCTTTCTCTAGGCAGATTTGTGTTTTAAGTTGTATAGCAAATCATTCAAATCTGGTGCCTATTAAATGTAGATCTGAAACTACTGTAAGGAAAATAGCTAAAACTGTTAAGTTAGCATTTTTAAACATTCCATCACTTAACAATAAGTCTTTAAATAAGGTTTTAAATGAAACTTGGCTAGATGACAGTTGTGGTGCTGCAGTCCTAAACGAAGCAGCTCCTCCAAACTTTGACTCTATGAGTGGTTGCAGAGCAGAGAGGTGGAGGCATTGCTGCTCTATTTAAAGATGTCTACGAGTGTAAGCAAATGTCATTTGGTGACTATTTGTCCTTTGAATATCTTAGTATAGCACTAAAGAGTGATCCAAGCATTTTACTGATCATTATCTACAGACCTCCAAAACATTCTCCAACTTTTATTGATGATTAAACAAAGCTGTTACCATTAGTAACCTCTGAATTTGACTATTTTACTATTGCTGGGGATTTTAATATTCACACTGATTATCCAGAAATCAATGCCATAAAAGAACTCATGACTGTTTTTAAAGTTTTAAACTTTTGATCTGACTTAGCAGGATCCACACAAAATTGTGGACACACTCTAGATTTACTTATAACTAAGGGTTTACATATTTCATCAACTGTTGTTAGGATGTTGCACTATCTGATTATTTCTGTATTTTCTTTTATAAATTGATCACTCCAGCCATTGAAGACAGATCTGTCTTTGTCAGAAAGAGATGCATAAATGAGAACACTGAGCAGTTTAAGAAAGTCAAATCGCTAGCACCAAGCATATCTGCAGACTGTTGATTGTCTCCTTGATTTGTTTAACTCTTAAGTTAAGAATGTCATGGATGACATTGCTCCTGTTAAAGTCAGGAATATGACTGGGAGAAATAAAGCACCTTGGAGAAACTCAACAGCAGTACAAATGATGAAAAGAAAGTGCAGAAAAGCTGAGCGCATGTGAAAGAAGACGAAACTTGTAGTCCATTAAAACATCTATAAAGACACGTTGTTAATGTTGAACTAAACATTGTTAGGTAGAATTTATTTTCAAACCTTACAAACAGCAACTTAAACAACAGTTGCAACGGTAGAGAGACTGACAAACCACCCAGTAGAATTCCCATAAACTTTGTTTTGAAAGCAAATGCAATGACTTTGCTCATTTCTTTACTGATAAGATCAATAATATCAAAAAGGCAATTAGCTCTTCCAATCAGCCAAGTTGTGCCGCTGTCAGAAAGGCTCAACCACAACTTAATAAATCAGAGATTATGTCTGATTTCAAGGCAATTTATTGTAAAATCTTGGAAGAGATTGTACAGATTATGAAAACATCAACATGTGGTCTTGACACACTACCCACATCATTCTTCAAAATGGTGTTTACCTGTTTAAAAATAGATCTTCTAAAAGTGGTAAATGCTTCACTTCTTCACACTTCACACTTCAGGGACTTTTCCAAACTTACTTAAAACTGCAGTTGTTAAACCCCTTTTAAAAAAGTTCAACCTGAATAACACCTTATTGAGCAAATACAGACCAATTTCAAATCTCCCTTTCATTGGCAAAAATGATGGAAAAAGTTGTTTTAACCAGGTTAACATGTTCTTAAGCTCTAAGGAATGTTTAGACAATTTTCACTCTGGTTCACAGTAGCCATGTCAAAGCTGTAACTAAATCAGCATGCCATCATCTATCATAATAGTAACCATTTGAGAGTCTCCTTTGGATCATTTTCTTGCTGAAATTTCCATCCTGGTTTCATCTTCATCATACTGCTAATGTAGAAGTTGGACTGAAGCAGCTAATATTAATTTACAATGACAAGGGGCACAGGGTTGCTGACAAACTTCTCAGAGATTTCAGCTGCTGCCTGGCCTTTCACTGCCTTTTTATACCTCCCTTTCGTCATGTGTTTGTTACTTTTTTCCTGTGTCATTTCATTTTATTACACAGAACTTTGTAAACGGTGTTTTCTTTGCATATATGGACTTATTAGGTTGTTACTAGCACCCAGTGAAAATGTCAAGTCAACAGCTCTATGTTTTCTGAGAAAAATTACAACGTTCAATACTTTCCCCCCACTGTATCTATCTGGACTTTAGCACTGAATTGCAGAAGAGGCACAGGAGTTTTGATTCTATTAAACGTAAGCTCAGTGAATTTAATTCAGAATTATTACAATTTAATGCATACATTTTGAAATCTACATCCTCTAAAGTATTGTTAGGCTGCATTAATTAAGGCAACCACAGTCAGGAACACATCCCAAAAAGACATTAAAATTTGAACAGCAATTACACTTATGTTAGTCTGTTTCTCCTTATTCTGAAGTCTCCATAATCCTGGACCCATCTCGTTTCCTGAACAGATGCTGTGGTGGTCATAGATGAGTGGAGAGCATGAGACTAATGATTCCTGCAAAGACCCCAGTGACAGATGAGTCTTCGCATTGATCTTGTGGGCTTCCAGAACCCCGCCGTCCTTGCTCGGGTGAGCCGCCTGCTTCGCCCGGCCCTCAGAAACCTCGGCGTCACCTTCGCCCTTCGGCTCTCCGTCACTTCCTTGGGCTCCACCGCCATCAGCTCAGTCGGCCCCCCGGAGTCAGCAGCCACTCCTCCTCCACGGATCCTCCCTTCCTCGACTCCGCCCGGGGCCGTCCTTCTGGCTGTGTCCTGGGTCCTCCTGCTCCAGTTCCCTTCCTGTCTCTCCTTTGGACTCCTCCCTTGTACCCTCCCCTTCTACCATCCTGTTTGTTGTTTCCTGTTGAAGCCGCGGGGACCGCGCCTTCAAAAGGGGGGGTACTGTCAGTGTTCATCCGTGTCGTCATTTGTTTTCATGTGCTTTCTTTGTCCTCTTCCCGCCACCGTCAATGTTCATTTGTTCCACCTGTGTTCATCCCTTGTGTCTCATTAGCTTAATCATCCCTTCATCCATTTATACCCTTTCGTCTGTGTCCTTCGTTGTCCGGTATTTTGATTCGTGTGGTTCATTTGTTCCTGTGTCGCCCTGTCTTCCCGCATCCAGTATCTGTTCC
The DNA here is from genome assembly GCA_903798125.1 of Danio choprae. Classification (NCBI taxonomy): domain Eukaryota; kingdom Metazoa; phylum Chordata; class Actinopteri; order Cypriniformes; family Danionidae; genus Danio; species Danio choprae. The sequence continues at coordinate 164,747 of CAIGQW010000596.1, forward strand.
CCATAAGTGTTCAATAAATCCGTTTTTGTATATATCCCTCGTCATGTCATTATCTGCCATCCAGGCGTTACAATGATGGTAAATTCACAGGTGCTGTTTTTCTTGATTTGTCCAAAGCTTTTGATTTAGTTGATTGATATATACTTTAAGATAAGCTTCATTATATTGGTCTAAATATATATCTAAAAATGCAATTATGTGGTTTAACTTATATTTGCATAATAGAAATTATTATTTAATAGATTATAATTTGCATATTTTGGTTCTTGGAACACATTGTAATGTTCCCATTCTCTTCACAACACTTAAAACATTTTTAGGGACTAAAGACACCAAGTGATGAAGTGTTTCAGGTGTAATTTTATCCCATTTTTCCTGCAAACAAGTCTTAAGGTGGGCAACAGCACAGGGTCTTTGTTGTCGCATTTTGCTCTTCAAAATGCACCACAGATTCTCTATTGGAGACAGGTCAAGACTGCAGACAGGCCAGTCAAGTACCTGTATCCTCTTCCTCTGCAGCCAGTACTTTCTAATGTGTGAAGAATGAAGTTTTGCATCGTCCTGTTGAAATATGCATCAGCGTCCCTGGAAAATAACTTTTCAGCATCAATGGTGTTATCACAGAAGTGCAAGTTACCTTTGCCAAGGGCACTGACACAATCCAATACCATGACAGACCCTGGCTTTTGGGCTTGTTGGTGGTAACAGTCTAGATGATCCTTTTCTTCTTTGATCTGGGGCCCACAGCATCCATTTCTCCCCAAAAATACCCAAAAAACTGATTCATCTAACCACAGTACACTCTTCCACTGTGTAATGTCCATCCCAGATGCCTCCGAGTCCAGAGAAGACAATGGCACTTCTGCACACTGTTAATAAAGGGCTTTATTTTGGCACAGTACAGTTTTAATTGGCATTTGTAGATGTAGCTACGTATTGTGGTACTTGACAAAGGTTTGCCAAAGTAGTCTTGAGCCCATGTGGTGATATTGCTTATAGATGAATGACGATTCTTGATGCAGTGCCGCCTGAGGGATCGGAGATCATAAGTGTTCAGCTTAGGCTTGTGCCCTTGTCCTTTACGCACTGAAATTCCTCCAGATTCCTTGAATATTTTATTTTTATTATGCACTGTTGAAGATGAAATATCCAAATGTCTTCCTATCTTCCTATCTAACGAACAGCACCTGTTCCCGCACAGGTCTCAAGTCCCACGGATGAGCTCTGGATAATAAAAGGAGCGGAGTCCACAGTGGAAGACGAGAGAGGACCAGGCCTGGACTATTATGTTTTGGTTTTGCTTCCAGTTTGGTTGTAGCCTCTGTGCTGACCAGCTGCCTGTTTATTTTGTTTTTCATTATTAAAATTATTTAAGAGTTCATCGGGTCTCTGCCTCCTTTTTCCTAATGGCAAAAACACCTGATCCAATTAATTAGGACCCAAAGCAACACTTGATAATTATAGACAGGTGTGTTTGGCCGGATTGCAACTGAAATGTGCAGGAAGGTAGCTCTCCAGGAACAGGGTTGGAGACCCCTGATTTGAGGTGTTAAAGCAAACTTTGCTGTCATTATTTACTTTGGAAGGGTGGCACAGTGAGTGGCGCTGTCGCCTCACAGCAAGAAGGTTGCTGGTTAGAGCCTTAGCTGGGTCAGTTGGCATTTCTGTGTGGAGTTTGTATGTTCTCCCCGTGTTCGCATGGGTTTTTCACCGGCTGCTCCGGTTTCCCCCACAAGTCCAAAGACATGCGGTATAGGTAAATTTGGTAAGCTAAATTGTCCGTAGTGTATGCGTGTGAATGAGAGTGTATGGGTGTTTCCCAGTGATGGATTGCCAATTCATTCCACTGTGGCAACCCCTGATTAATAAAGGGACTAAGCCGAAAAGAAAATGAATGAATGAATTTTACTTTGTGTTGTACTTATTTTTTTCAAGGATGTTGTTGTTTATATTGTGATTGGACATACTGATCTGCATATTTTGTAACATATTTTGTATTATGTTTTTTTTTTCTCTTATAATCGTGTCATGTTTTATTTTCCCCTTCTGATAATGTTTGGGATTTGTTGTTTGTTTTTGTTTCATGGATGCTTTGTGATTTGTGATAGGTCATGAAAGTAGTGCCATTTTAAAATGGTCTGAAAATAAATAGTGAGCTGATGCAATCAGTCATTTTTAAGAATTCAAACAACCTGAGAGAAGTTTGAATAGCACAGAAAATCTATTTTATTTAAGCAATCTACATTTGTCTCAGATTACGTTAGAAAGGAGAAACATCTCTGAGGAATTTTAACTTTAACTTCTGAACAGGGCATGGGTTTCTTTTCAGGTAGCTAGGAATGTTATGTCTTCAACATAACCACCTAGTCCCCAAAACCAAGGTATTTCACAAACCTGCCTTGAATGTTCCTTACTCTTACCTAAAACATCCCATTGAATCTTAAAAGAAAAACTTGCTTGCAAAAAAGACTGTATTCCACAATGCAATATAATCATGGTGACGTGACATAAATTAGGTTTTCAAAAAAGATGTTTCAGTTGCAAAAGATGTCCATTACATACATAACGTGGACAATTTCTCTGACATACACTACTAGCCTGTCATGATTTTGCAGAGTTAGACTAGTTCTGAGTCAACATATAATAACATAATTCCTATATGAACATTTAATCCAAACCCGACCTGTGCCTATAAACCAAAATAATTGAAGAATAATTCAATTAATCCTTATTCATCTTTATTTCTATAGTGTTTTTACAGTGTTGATTGTGACAAAGCAGCTTAACATAGATGAAGAAAGGAGAGTAAAAGCCATAATATTTCAAATTGTAGAACATTCCAGCAATTCATGCAGGCAGGACGGAGAGTAGTGTAGAATGCTGGTGTTCTAGTAAATTGAAACTGCTTTTAAAACTGTAAAAATGTCACTGTTGAAGTTCATTTCAGTTTAGCTCAGACCAGTTTAATGCAAATGTCGCTGCTGAAGGGTGATCAACTGGAGAGCAGGTTCACCAATGTGGAGCTCCACTATTCCCAACCAAGCAACCCACAGATAACAGTGGAAGGAACCAAATTTCACCAATAGATGGAAGTGAAGAAAAAAAAAAACTTCAGATGAACCAGGCTCAGTTGGGTTCAATATAACCAGTTCTCCTCTGGCCAAAAGTCTTACAGAGCTGCAGTCTGGACATTGGAGGTAACAAACCATGACTGTAAACATAAACTTAACATAAATTGTAAACCTGTCAGTAAAATCTGATTGGTTCAGTGGAATGTTGTTCTAGAACCAACAAAGGTGTTACTCCAGGAATATGTTGCCCTTGGTAAAATTGGTTCTGCTTCACTACTATTAATTTTTTTATATATTGGAAAAGTAAGAGAAATGACAGTACAGTTGAAACACAATGAGGTGTCCTACAGTAGATGGAAAGAAAAGAAATATGACCACTGAATCACAAAGAAATCATAGAAATACCTGTGATCTCTATAATGAGGCATTGCACAGTAAAACAAGTGTAACAAGTATTGGCATGAAAGGGAGAAAAAGGCAAAGAGACAGGGAAGTTTGTAACGAATGCAGTACTGCTGCAAATCAGCTGTCAGGTTTGTTTCCGATTACTTCACTAAGCAGTGCCACAAAAAATGATCATTCCGGAACCACTGCAGCCGTAAACAAAGGGGGTGTAGCAATGGCACTGCTCCCTATCAACTCAGCCTGGGTAAATCAGACATGACAGCTGGATCAGCACTCTGTCCAAGTTCACTTAAACATCCCAGCAGAAAATGACATATCATGCATACCCAAACAAGACAAGCCTATATAAACTACACTAGAAAGGTGATGGAGTTGAGTATTAAACAGAAATTCTATTTTACTATTAAAATCATACTACAGCTGGACATGATTCATAAATGTGTAACAGATCAGGGATTATTTAGCCACAACAGGTTAATAAGATGAGGGGAAATGTGCAGCAAATAGTAAAACAATATGAGTTACAAATTGGTAAAATTCCACAGTAAATTAAAACAATATGACAGGGGTTGTTGTGCCCTAATGACCTAATGGAGTCAGACATCTATTCTAATCTGTTCAAAAATTTGAAATTAGACCTAGATTAATTTGCAGTGGGCAGGTGATGCACTAGCTACATTGCATAAGAAAGAGTTTGATAATTGCATTGCAATTGCAAGTTTTATTTGTATTTATGATAAATCCAACATACTGTAGCATAAACATTCCTATGATTTTTGTATATTTTTGAAAGATACTTAATACATCAAAATAAAATGTGGAATACAGGATGGATGGCAACACCACTCAACCCACTGCTCACATTAAATGCTTAATTTATTTTGAATATTAATTGAATTATAAACATTTATTTGGTGACCATCATAAAAAAGGTTTTCAAGTCATCAAGCAAATATTTATTAAAACACTGTTCTGCAAATAAGACTTAAATAATAAGTAGCATTTAAAGTGTTAGTCATGACATTTAGAGGAGGAATGAAGTGGCAATTAAAAAAAAGATGGGAGGAGCTAATCAGTCCCACTCTGTCTTAGTTATTTGAAATTTCACAATACATCAAAAAAGCTTCATCTTCCAAGACACTTTAGCAAACCTTGTAATAAATGTGTGTTGCTCTTGCACTGCCTAAATGTGAAATGAAATCTAAATACACATCTCACATGGTAAACCATAGAAATCAAAGCATGCACTGTAGAAAATTTACGCTTTAAAAGAAATCTCATTAGCTCACCTGCTTTTAGTTGCTTTCTGTCACAAATATGTTGATATTTGGTGATTGACAATAGTCTCTCGTTTGCATTGATTTGTGTCTCAAGGATACATGTATATTTATGAGGCTATCAGAATAAGACAGGATAATCAAAGGGCTCATTGGGAGGCTAGGCGTACCTTCATTAGCATAAAGAGGCAATCCCACCGACAAAGTGCTGTACAGTAGTTATCTATGGATCCATCAGTCTCTGAGAGATTGTGCCTAGAGTCAGTTTTATCAGCACTTAGACACACTCCAAGGGAGCTGACAAAGGATCATAGCTCATAGGATTTAGCTTAGCATTTCAGCCATGTCAGTTACTATAGCTTTAAACACAGTGTTAAAAATAAAGGTTCCAAAAGAGCATTTTCAAAGTGATGCCATAGAGGATCATTAAGTTAAGTTATTAGTTCCAATAAAGTGTAATATTATCATGGTGCTAAGCTGTCAATGTGATACTCTCATAAGTGGGAGAATACAGCAAATTTGTTATTAGCATGTTGCTAAGCTAGAAATTTTATATATCTAGGTTACTCTTTATTTTGTAGTTAACTTTAGATACTGCTCTAATGCTACTTTAGCAATCACATCAACTAACTCTCATTTGACTAGTTTTAGCAGAGTTCAGATCAAGGCTGGAGTTATTAGAATAATCTGATGTTACAAGTAGAAAATCTATTATAGTCAGTAGAATTTCTGCTGGGTTCCATCATAAATAAAATGTTAGCAGGTATTAAGCAGTCTTCTAATACAACTGAAATAAACTTGAAAACTGAAATAAAGTGTTACAGATACTTAAGCATAAAAATGCAGAGCCCATTTACTGTATATTGAATCTGTAATTAACCAGAATTATTAGTTATTATTATTATTATTATTGTTGTTGTTTTGTTGTTGTTAGTAGTAATAGTAGTAGTAGTAGCAGTTTTTTTCTAGTAGTGGTGGTGGTAGCAGCAGTAAAAACACTTTATTTGGCATGGATTTATTGTGATTTAATTAATTGCCATTTTACTCGACTAACATTTCCCATCTTGAATGACATTTTGTTATTTTAGACAATTGAATATTATCATATCTTGAGCACAATCATGATCCCTATCTTAGAACAGCTGTTGTATCTTGTGCACCCCTATGATTTCTTAAAAAGCATAATAAATAGGCAGTTCTATTGCCTTTGGAAAAGCATAGCTGTTGGGTAGTCTGCCCCTAATGATGCAATTAAATGGCAGTTAGGCCTGCACAGAATCCATGAATGTAAATTGTAGATGTTTAATATTTTCTTTAAACCCCATTTGCAGTTAAAATTATTCATGAAAAGAACCTTTCATTAATTGGCTAGCAAGTATAATTTAGATAATAAATCAATATATGCACCTTGTGTTTAATTTTCCAATTTGTAATACTAGAACACATCTTGTGTGAATGTCCTAAACACTTTTTCACATGGGTGTCTATACCTGTTTCGGGAGGAACAATGTCCTGCAGAGATTAGCTCTATATTTTCACTCCAGGAGCAGGATTGGACAACCCTAGTTTAACTCATTTTACCATACGTCCACAAAATTCAGTGCAGATTTCATGTGGGCCTTGTGATAGATTAAAAAGCTGATGGAGATAGTAATGGATGTGTATGAGATGAGAATGGATGATCAACCTGTAAACTTCCAACTCCTTGGTTTGTACCAACTTCAACACACTCAGACACATTCAGCCACTAAAAGAAACCATCTGAAGCACAACAACCAACCCACAAAAGCCTGAAACATACATTCACACATCCTCAAATCTGCAATCCCACAGTGCCTTGCTCCCTACCTGCTTGTTTTTGAGGTCGAGCGAGAGTTCATAGCCGGATGTGGTAGAGTGGCTGCATGCTCCATTCCTCTGTACTCTGATTGGTGAAGCAGTGTGATGCAAGCTTGGCCTCCTTCCTGTGCCTCCAGTACTTGTTGTTTCCCTCTCCTGCTCCTCTGTCTCCTTCTTCACCTCCTCCTGTATTGGTTGTGGTGGTTGTGTCTGGTTTTTTTCTTCCTCCTGTCCTATCTCTTGTGCCCTCACCTCTTCCTTTTCCACCTCTGCACTCCCTTTCTCTTGTGCATCACCTCCATCTCGATCCCCATCTCCCCCTCCTTCATTGATAGATGTCACTGTGCTCTCTGCAACCTGATGTTCCACCTGGTCTTTGGATTGTGGGGCACTGGTTATGGTCACCCCAAGTGATGGCGATGCAACAGGTGATGGTGTTGCAATGGGAGAAGGTGAAGGTGGCTCTTCACTGTGAAAAGGAGGAGAAAACGAAGAGTCAGCCTGCAGACCAGGCCAATATTTGACACTGTCCTCCATCTCAGGGGGTGTGGCCTGGGGATGAGTCAATGTCAATCTCTCCCTCCCTTTTCTCTCAACAACCGTGCCCTTCAGGGCAAAGAGAAAGAGATGAAGTGATTGTCTTGGGGGTTGTAGCCCCTACTGTCCATTCCAAAATGGACTCGAAAGTTACCAGACAACCAGAGGGGGAGGGTGGGACACACAGTGAATTGTGAAACCCAACATGTGACACACACACAGACATGACAGACACAGTCATGCAGCTATCAGTGTGGTACATTTACTGCTCTTTTTTGGTTGTAGCTAAGGATGTGTTTAGGCTAAATAATTGGCATTCTGCCAATATGTTAGATCCCATAAGGTGAAGTCCCACCCACATATTAGTGTCAATATAGTCTCAACCGAATCTAATGGTGAGAAGCTGCAATTACATAGGCTGTCATGCTGAGTGGGTGAATGTAGGGAGCCCACTGAACGATCTTGTCTAAGAAAGCAACAATCAGCTGACATAGATGTTTGGAAACTCAGCATAACACCCTATATAATTGCAGCACTATAACTGCCTTTCTTCCATATCTAAAAAATATGCCTAATCACAGAGTTCTTTCTTGTAGCATGAGCGAGTTTGATTGCGTCTGTGTGGTGTGTGAGACACAGATGAATTAGAAGCACTAAGAGCCTTTATGCATTTATCTAAGCACAGTCTAATATCACGGGTGGGGGTTAACTGCAAGACAATATGGTAAAGATATTTGGAGGAGTGTGATTTTTGCACCTGACAAGGTTTGGAATAGAGTGAAGTGTGAAGAGTTTAGTATGAATTAGCTGAAAAATGGCTTTGAAACAAAGTGAGATGCCTATCTCAACAACAGTTTAACACATCTCAAATTCTCTTCTGACACAAAGGCTGCACTAAAGGGTGGGATCTTCTTAGATATTTTTATTTGTCTAAGACACCACTATACATACATCTTTGTTGAGTCAATCACAGAAAACAATTCACTGGGGGAAATCCTGGAGAAGATGAAATCAAACTATCCAAGAAATGTTGTATTATAGATCTATTAATCCTTCACCAGTCAATGGCAAAACAATACTAAATAAACCAAAATGGCTATTTTTACCAATATCTGTGGACACTGCATTTTTAAACTGGTTAAAGAGCTTTCTGTAATATGTCCATGCTTGTGATTCAAATGTGGTTAGGATGAAAGGTGCATGAAAGTTGATGAAACTTGTACCTATGTAGGTAATACTATAGAAAGCAAGACAGCTAAATAGGTTTTGGACAAGTTTGGAATATGTTTTTCTTCCAGCAATACCGAACTGATTGTCATTTAAAATGATCTGTGATCAAACTTGTCCAGTGTACATCAGTGAATATTATTTATAGGAAATATCAAAATAAAGCCTCCCTCTATCTCCCTCTAGCAAAACTATTCAATACATTAGGGTTTTAAACACTTGCATACAGGAATCAGCCTAAAAATACTGGGAAAATAAGACTTATAAGACTTGGCTTATGGTATGAGTAGTGCCTATATCTAAATACATTTGTGGCATCGCTGGTAAGATTGAAAGGGCAGATAAAGATAAATTCCTTCCAGAAATCACTAAGCTGACAGAAGTCAGTGAGCATAAAATCAGAACATTACAGGCAGCATATGCAGCATGGCACATGTACACAGTATATCTCAAGGGTGTGAAGGATTGAATGAATAAAACTAAAAAGCAGAGTGTTTGTTCAGGAAGAAAATACTGCTAATTCATTCATCCTCTGAAAGAGAGAGAGAAAAAACACTTCTTTAAACAGTAAATGTACAATTATTTTTATAAGTTACCTATTTAAAAGATGTAGGCTTATAATAAAGGCAGCACTGACAGTTTTTTAAGCTTTAAAGAGGACAGAAAATAAATATAGACATTGCTGGTCAATTGGTTTCACAATGCCAAATAAAAATAATTCCAGGGAATCCTTTTTGTCTTAGAAATGTTCCTTTAAAAGCAATTTAAAATAAAATTTTGCAACTTTTTAATGTAACCAACAAATGTATTCAGTTACATTTCGATGTGGAGGGCATAAAAACAACACCCCAATAAAGCAATATTAGGTCAATTAAAGGGCAGTGTAGGGTAGGATAAATGACCCACTGCACATTTAAAGAGAAACTGTACTCCATATTTCAAAATTCATAGGCACTTAAAGTCAGTCCAGAGAATGAGGACGAATCATACAAACTTAATCCATCCAATCTGAAAGTTTCAAAGAAGCGGAAACAGTGAATAATAGATGTTGAAATATAGCTTGTTCTCAGCAGGTGGCACAGCTAGGGTACAAAAATAGATTGTGCTAAAAACATAGAGTGCTCATTGTCAGATAAAAGCATTTGTGTGTGTGTGTGTGTGTGTGTGTGTGTGTGTGTGTGTGTG
>CAIGQW010000596.1:174387-186705 GCA_903798125.1 Danio choprae
GTGTGTGTGTGTGTGCGTGTGTGTGTGTGCGCGTGCGTGCATGTGTGTTTATGTTTGCCAATTGCAAATAGTACAGCTTGAAACATGGATCCATTTTTGTCGGTTTCTTACCTGTTGAAAAAACAGCTTAAACCAACCTAAGCTGATTGACTGAATTTAGCTGGTTGTCCAGCCTGATTTTAGAGGGGTTTTAGCTATTTTCAGCCATTTCCAGCCTGGTCTTAGCTAGTCAGGCTGGGAAATGCCCAACTAAAACTAGCTAAAACCAGCTTGAACAGCCTGGTTTAAATAAGACATAGCTGGTTTTGGCTAGGCTGGTCAAGCTGGTTTTAGCTGGTCATCTCCTAGATTTAAGCATTTTTTTTGTTTTGTTTTTAACCCGAGTTCTTTTTTATCTTTTCTTACTTACTATTATAAAAAATATTATTATATATTTATTTCTTTTTTTTTGTGAATACCACTATATCTACCACAATAGTACTGTGGTTAAAGGGGGGTTTACAGTTGCATGGCAAAGGAGTAAGACGTGTCTGGCTCAAGCTCCCACCGATCAGCTGATATATAATAATAATAATAAAAATAATAATAATAATAATAATAATAATAATAATAATAATAATAATAATAATAATAATAATTCCTTACATTTATATAGCGCATTTCTAGACACTCAAAGCGCTTTACAGATTGGGGGAATCTTCTCATCCACCAACAGTGTGCAGCATCCACCTGGATGACGCGACGGCAGCCATATTGCGCCAGACCGCACACCACACACCAGCTGATTGGTGGAGAGGAGTGATGAAGCCAATTATGATATGGGGATGGTTAGGAGGCCATGATGGACAGATGCCGTTGGGCAAATTTGGCCAGGATTCTGGGGTTCGAAGGACATCCTAGGATTTTTCACGACCACAAAGAGTCAGGACCTCAGTTTAACGTCTCATCCGAAAGATGGCGCTCACTGAGCAGTATAGTATTCACTATACTGGGGCGTTAGGACCCACACAGACCGCAGGTTGAGTGTCCCCTGCTGGCCTCACTAACACCACTTCTGGCAGCAACCTAGCTTTCCCATGTGGTCTCCCATCCAGGTACTGACCAGGCGCAGCCCTGCTTAGCTTCAGTGGGCGACCATGTGAGAGTTGCAGGGAGCTAGTGGCATATAATATTAAATCACTGCCATATAACAAAACACTCTGTGATCTCTGCTTCGAATGCATTTCTAAAATCAAAAAAGAGTAGATCTACAAGCTAATGGTGGAAAAACTACACAAATATAAATACAATGCATCATATGGTTCTAGGCCCAACACCGTCTTGAATTTGAGTTCCACCATCATCTGATCGCGGGTGACCTTATCCCTTTTAGTCAGCCCAAAGAAGATGGACTCACTGGACTTGAAATCAGAGATTCTTCACTCACTAAAAGCGGACATCTTAGAGGTTATTAAATCTAAATTAAAAATAAAAAGTGCACTTTCCGATTATTTCAGCTCACTTAAAAATGAAGTACAAGCAGTCAAAACTGAAATAATAAACATACACTCTGACATAGACCAAATGAAAACTATGATCAAGGAAGTGGAAGGCGGGCTATCAAAATGGTCAGATGAAGTGACAACTTTGCAAAGAGTGGTAACCATTCTGAAAGCAAAGATGATCGTGCTGAGAAAAAAAATGTGAAGACATGGACGGAAGAATGAGAAGGTGCAACATTAGAATACTGGGCATAGCTGAGAAGGATGGATCAAGATCTACAATATCAGTGTTGAGGCTGTTAAAAGAATCAATACAGCTGGAAAAAGAAGTACTTCTTGTACCAAGACGTTCGGACAGTAGGCCGCGGGCCATCATGGCAAAACTCCAGTATTACCAAGACTGTATCATAGTACTGAGACGCGACGAGATTCAATCAACATTTTTCCAAACTACACTGCAAGCATTGCCAAGGAAACTGCTACATAATCGTCAGGGTGTCCGGTTTGGCATCTTATTCCCAGTCCGGCTACACATCTCTCATGATGGTAAAGAAAATTAATTCACAAACGCAGATGAGACAATGAGGCGACGTTCTGATTCATATCAAGGACAACTTTGACGGGACAATATTCAAAATTTTGATGCAGATATTATTTCAAATTACTGTTAAAACTTCCTGGGTTCTTCCTATTAGTTTATTTATATGATTGGAAGTTTGTACATTATATAATAAATACATAAACTTAAAAATGTTGGTCAAATTAGTTTGTGAAATAAATAAAGTTTCTTTAGACTGTTTAGTACAATGTTGTTATGGTTTAATCATTTAATTTAAAATTAATATTTGTTGCTTCCTCCTTGATTGGCAAAGAGCCTTGATAGTGACGATATAACCTCGAATTAAACTCAAGGTATATTTTTCAAATGGAGAAGTCTGCCATTTCAGCTCCAAGATAGGTACGGCATTTTGTATCCCGGCGTAATGTGCCACACATTTCAGCAAATATAGCCCAATTGTCTTAAAACAAGTATGGACCATTTTTGGCAAAAATGTGGCACAGTAAGCCCTGACTAAGGTGGGTGTAAGCCTAAAGTGAGCCACATATGTTTTTGCAAATGTGGCCCAGTTGTCTTAAAACAAATATGAGCCAGTTTTGGCAAAGATATGGCACAAACGACAAAGAACTATCAAGGTCTAAACTAAATGTGGGCCACGTGTGTTTCAGCAAATGTGGCCCAGTTGTCTTAGAATAAATTTGGCATAGTTTTGCCTAAAATATGGTAAAGTGAGCACTGGTTAAAGCCTGTGTGAGCTTAACGTGGCCTAAATATGTTTCAGCAAATATCCCCTGGTTGTCTTAAAACCTTTGGCAAAAATGTGGCACTGTAAGCACTGGCTAAAGTGCGTGTGAGCTTAAAGTGGCCCACATATGTTTCAGCAAATATCGCCCATTTGTCTTCAAATGAATCTGGGCCACTTTTGGCAAAAATGTGGCACTGTAAGCTCTGACTAAGGTGGGTATAAGCCTAAAGTGGGCCACATATGTTTTAGCAAATGTGGCCCAGTTGACTTAAAACAAACATAGGTCACTTTTGGCAAAGATGTGGCACAGTAAGCTCTGGCTAAGGTGGGTGCAAGCCTAAGTGGGCCACATATGTTTTAGCAAATGTGGCCCAGTTGTCTTAAAACAAAGATATGGCACAAACAACAAAGGCCTGTCAAGGTCCAAACCAAATGTGGGCCACATATGTTTCAGCAAATATCGCCCAATTGTCTAATTGTTTAGCCAGTGCTTATTTTGCCACATATGGCAAAAGTGGCCCAGTTTAGATTTAAGACAACTTTGCTAAATTTGCTGAAACACATGTGGCCCACCCTAGGCTCACATGCTCCTTAGCCGGTGCTTATTGAGCCCCATCTTTGCCAAAACTTGTCCAGATTTGTTTAAGGACAATTGGGCTACATTCATTTCTTCTTTTTTTCCCTGCTGTGCTCATCATTCCTATTCTTCTCAAGTGTCCTTGTCTGCAGTAGCTTAAGGGGTGGTCCAATGCGGTTTCATGCATGTAGAGTTATTTACATTGTTAAAGAGTTGGACTATTGTCTAGATTTAAAAAAAGATTTGGAAATATGAGTATTTATTTGGCAAAAATCTTACATCTAGGGGGTAAAAAAGACATACTTTTTTGACTATCTTATGTAACTAAGAGGTAAAATCCTTGTTGGGGCACTTCCCCTTAAAAAGGTGTGTGTGTGTGACTAGCGCAAGAGCGCACCTATCACCTCACTACAGTGCTTGGGTGAGAATGAGTATCCAAAAATTGTGCTTTTGGATGTGAGGGAAAGCTGATTTTGTTTAGCTATAGTTAATTTAACCCCATTGACATGTAAGTTGTCAATACTTAAGCTGACAACTCTTCAGGAGTTATTTAGAACTCATCACTTTAATTTTCCATGGCAACACCTGATTTATGACAAGACAGCCTCATTCACTGCAGAGGCGTTTAGAGCTGCTGAATTTACTAGTACATGTCATCAATGTCTGCTAAACTACACAAAGGTGGCTGTTTAACTGTGAGAAGAACAGAGTAAACAAGCTAGTTACCTGAACAGTGTGTATCTGTTGTTAATAACAGTGTAAAAACAATTATTGTTGCTATATTATTATTGTTGCATTTTACAAAGCACTTTTTCGCTATTACTCCAATGTATTAAAATGTCTGCAACCTAAGTAAACATTATTTTATTGAAAAGACGTTCTAATGTTTAAAAATGCTGTGCTTGTGTTTTTTCTCTCTGGCTCAGCTCTAGCCATTGCAAGAGATGATTTGAGTTTAGAAGCAGATCAAGGATGACCTGAATGCTCTAACCACAACAGCATGATTGTATGCTCATGTAACTAAACAAGACTGATCACACTGCTGTAATTCGTCAAAGGGCTATGGTTACAAAGTTGTTCCCATGTTATATTTACAGCAATATGACAGGAATCTGTGTCTGTGAAGCTGCCACAATTGTGCACTACTGACAAAATAGCTCTGCTCATGGCATGCCTCCTGGCGCTTATTTTCTTCCTATATGATTTCTTCCTCAAGATTAATATGAGAGTGGGAAAAGTAAGATTGCTACATTCCCTTTAAAATGTATTGGGAAAATGTAAGGATTCTTGTTTTCATTCATTCTCTGGCATATGACACAGTGGATGCCCTTCCAGCTGCAGCCCAGCACTGGGAAACACCCATAAACTTTCTCATTCACACACACACGCACGCACGCACACACACACACACTCGTAGTCCATCCAATTCACTTATACAGCATGCCTTTGGACTGTGGGAGGAACTGGAGCACCCGGAGGAATGTAATGTACTTCAAAGCACTAGCTGAATTCACAGAACTGATGATCAGTGATGAGATGAAGGTCAGAAGTAGGGATGGCTGAAGGCTGATTCAAGGATGATACTCGATGTGCCCACTAGGTCGCTTGGGTGTGCGCAGCGAGTGTGATGTCATCACAGTGTTGGTGGAGGTACACTTTGGGTTTGTGCGACATGATTTCGGGCGGCAGAATGCATAACATATTCCAAGCCCGCTGATGGATGACCTTGTCCATCACCTTCGACTGCTCTTTTACAGCTGAGAACTCCTGGGTAAAGTCCCCGCAGGCAAAGTTTGATCGCAATAGCTCGCTTCACCTGGGGAATCTCTTCGTACCCCCTGGCTGCTCTGTCATCAAGGGTAGTGAGGGCGGGAGCGCACGAGGACTGGGCAGAAAAAGGTGCTCTCCATGCCAGTGTGAGCTCACTGTGCACCTCCGGGAAGAAGGGTACAGGGGGATTGGAAGGTTTGACCTTCTTCTTGGCCCCCACATAAAACCCGTCTAATTGGCGAAGGGGGGCCTTTGCGAAGGGCGAAGAGTCAAGCTAAGGGACAAGCCATCTCCAGCCCCACCACCAAAGCAGCCTGGGTTAGGACAGCTAACATGTCCAATTCCAAGTCTGAGACCTCACTGACAACCACGGAGGGCCGTCATTGGAACATGTTAACCCACTCTCCGATGCAGCAATGGACATCTGTTCCCCGGTGTCATCTAATGAGAGCACAGCCATCCCTGGGGATGCACTGCCACACTCACTCAGAGCTTGGACGGAGCACACTGTGGAGGAATGAGGGGTCCACTGGCTCGAAGGCGATGGATAAGCCCCCACTGTAACCCTCAGGCCTGCCCTTATACCAAACGATTTGCGGCAAGCAGCAGGGGTGACATACCCTAAGGCTAGAGTGCGCCACGACCTCAGTTGTGCAACAGTCATGCCCTCGCAGAGGGAGCATGAGCTGTCCATGAGCACCTCCTCAACATGCTGGACCCCCAGACATGTGATGCAGTACTTGTGCCCATCATTCGGGGAGAGGAAACCACTGCATCCAGAAGCGAACGGTCTGAATGACATCTTTAAAAAGATGTCATTCTCCACCGTGTTGCTCTTTTATTGGAAACTGCTCTTTCAGCCACCAGTGAGACATCCAAGGGATGGGAAAAGCACCCAGTTCCACCGCCACTGTCACATCGTCGCCGGTAGGAAATTGCTTTCTTGCTAGAAATCAGCTTAGCAGATGATTATCTTCTGTCTTAGTGAGGCTCTGAAGCGTAAAAAGTAACTGCTCACTCCGCATGCACTGGTTATATACTCTACTAATGATTAATCACTAGCACCTGTGAGGCTGAGCTCTGCCAATTAGTTGGCCAGTTTTCATACTCTTCAGAGTGATTAGTGCTCTAGCGAACTCCCATTTGTGTCAGTAGACACACGTCGGAGGTGAACCCCAGTTATTCCAGTTTCTGCGATCTTTGCCCCATCATGCTTTAGGCCCTTTAGCTTATCTCTTCTTTTCTCACCCTACTTATTCATTACAATAGTGCGCTCTAGCGCCCGCTTGATGATAACAAATGAATCACACTTTACTCACAAACATATAACAGGATTGTGACTGGTATAACCTTGCAAAAGTGTAGCACTTTGTTTTGGGTCTTGGCATTTGTATTAACTGCATTAATGTTTGACATTACACTAGATAAAACACTAGCTCTGTGATCAGTAAGCATGTGTAGAGTAAATTTGCTCATGGGTTCAATGTGCTTAAAATGACATTTCAAGTCAGTGGAGATGTGTGTCTAAATCAAATTAAGTTATGCAAAGTGTACTAATTTATAACTAATAGGATTTACGTAATTTGATAAAACCAATGCACAATTTGCTAATAAAAGCTTGATAAAAACTTGACATTACTTGATTAATTTAAATAAATATAGACTCAAAATTAAAGATGGTCAGTCTATAATCCGACTCCAAAGGTATTTACGACACGAAAGGAATGCGCCACTTGGAATGGACAGACACAAGGTCATGCTCTGATATGCTCCTATACAATTTGCTTAAGAGTTATACTTTTAATGTAAATCAGTTTAATGTATAATCAGGTGTTTTGAAACAAGTCTCTTGCTCATGTATTAATTTTATGGTTTTAATACTCCTGCAATCAATGTTTAACTCTACTACAGTGCAGAGCTAATTTGGTGTACTGAATGATTGTTTATATTTTATGTTAATAAGTGTGCAACATATTAACATTTTAAAAAAAAAATTAAACCTTTCTTCATCAGCGTTCATCCAGAATGCATATATAAATCACCCAGCGTCCCAACAAAGGACTATAAAACTTCCCTTAGGAAGGTAACTTTCTCATTGGTCAACTCAGCTCCTGAGGGTGGTACAAAGCCATCCTTTTAAAAACTGGTGACTAAGGCCATGCCCCAGAACAGAGGAAAAGGAGATACCCTGGGAGAGAGATGTTCTGTTCCAGCTGAGGACAGCTTCTTTTCAGGTCCAGTGAGCAGACTATGGGTTAACAGCACAGCCCAAATATTCCTATTTCTGATACTTTTTTTTAAATATTCTTTCCTTTGGAATTTATTTAAGTCTAGTGAGCCACAAAAGCAGAAGTCAACATGACTACAGCCTTTTTGCAGCCTCAAACTTGAAAGGACAGACTCCACCCCTCTCCATGCCTCACAGGACAAAGAACCAACCACCAGCTAACCCACATGGGAATCCAGCCCAATAGGGAGTTCTTCACATCACGAAAGGAATGCAAGTAACGCCTCCATACTGAACTGGTGTAAATTATATATATAAGAAACCATAGAAGGGTTACATAGATTTTTAGTTCGCTTGGTTTGGTCTTACAAAAACCCTGGTTTTTACATCATTACTCTTTCTCAAACTCTTATTTTTCTTCCTTTACTCTTCTCTACAACCTGTATGAAATTTGTTTGTGTTAGTTTCTGCTAGATTAGTCAATACATTTTCATTTTGTATAGAGACAAAAATGCCTGTGCATATTTATGAATCCAATGCTTTAAACTTGTAAGGCTCCATAGTATCAAATCCTGAGAACTGTTGTGAAAATTCTACAAGGTGAGACCATGAGTATTGTCAGGCACTAAAACGTTCTGATCTGAGAAGAAGATCAGGAAACCAGCTGTTCAACTGTTCTATTCAAATCATCCTGAGCCCCCTTCCTGACTGTAAGATTTGAGATACCACAGATACTTTAATATCTTTGACAATACAAGCAGAAACACAGAGAGGCTGAAAACACAGAGACAATTGGCTCTACACCAGGTGGGAATGCGGGAAAGCTCACTCCTCTTCTTTCACCCTGAGCCCCCTTCCTGACCTTTACTTTACCTTCTCCATCAAAGTAGACCACTCACATTTCACATAAAATGTCCAAGTTTTTAATATGGTGTATCTTGTAGCTCTATATTCATGTTTGGTATCATTTTAAATGTCTCTGTGTGATTGGTAAAATGGTCTTATTTTTCACTGTAATATTTCACTTGTATATGTTGATTTGAAAGGGACTAAGCCGAAATGAAAATGAATGAATGAATGAATGTTGATTTGGTTTTGGCTTTGATAAAATCTTTGCCAGATGCTCCACTTTAGCAAATGGTTCACACCTCAAACTCACTACCAGGCAAGGGTCTTGGTGACGCTTTTGTTGTCTTGAATTTATGGCTGTTTGTTCAGAGTTGAGTATTTAAGAGAAAGGTGCGAGATGGGTCGTTGGGATTCTGTAGCCAGGGTACCCCGTTGCATTGTTGAGTCTCTGAGCTCTGCATCAAGGCTTATATACTGCAACGTACTTCTACACAGTCAGGTATTGATCTCTAACTCTTAAATGTATCTTTGAGTAATTCATTCATTCATTCATTCATTTTCATTTCGGCTTAGTCCCTTTATTAATCTGGGGTCGCCACAGCGGAGTGAACCGCCAACTTATCCAGCATATGTTTTACGCAGCGGATGCCCTTCCAGCTGCAACCCATCTCTGGGAAACATCCATACACACCCATTCACACTCATACACTACGGACAATTTAGTCTACCCAATTCACCTGTACCGCATGTCTTTGGACTTGTGGGGGAAACCGGAGCACCCAGAGGAAACCCACGCCAACACAGGGAGAACATGCAAACTCCACACAGAAATGCCAACTGACCCAGCCGAGGCTCGAACCAGCGACTTCTTGCTGTGAGGCGAACGTGCTACCCACTGCGCCACTGTGAGGCCCTTCTTTGAGTAATTGATGTTGTATAATCTGAATTGGCTTATTTTGTTTAATTATGTGAATTGGAATGGAAATCCTTGCCTGACAAATAAATGTAAAATTCTTGTTTAACTCTAATATCTCCTGAAATCACTTAAATCTAGTAGATTGTTTAGGCTGATGTTTCCGCAGCCTACGACCAGGATTGCTCATACATTCAGGCTCAATGGATGGAGCATAGACACATCATTAGAGAGCTGTCAATTTCTGACAATCACTGACTTAGTATGCTATAATCTAGTGGCTAAATTAAACTTTCTTTATGTATGAACAAGCATGGAGCAGCCTAATAGTACTTAAAGGAAATTAGTTTAGTTATATCCTCTATCTAAGAACTGGCTAGGATGTGTCTGTGAGCAGATATAACTGGCCAGCATACTGACTCTAAGCGACTTTGGGTAAACAATGAACCATTAACTGAAAATAAGGATTTCTTAGGTTAATCAATCTAAATTAGACCAAATCACAACCTATAAGGTGATCAGCTAGAATTGGATGAATCTAAATTTTAATTATTATAAATTGGAGTCAGATTAAATTCGGAGCTAGAAACAAATTAAAAGTAATTTGAACAAATAAAAATATTTCTTTTCACATGTGCTAAAAAAGGCTTACACACATTTAACCTTTACCCATGCCGTTAGTTTCATCATAGGACTAATATATGGACCCTTACAAACTTAAATTATTATTATTATTTTTTATTAGCCATCTGTTTAGCATTAAAATGCTCAGAAACAGTCATTACCTATTCGTTTCTGAAAATGTTGCAGTTTGTGGTACATTGCCTGAGGCCCCAAAATTCCAACAGCACCAACTAGCAACTGCCCTCTTAGATGAAACACCTGTTTGATTCCTTGATCTGATGCATGGTCATTTATAAGAGGAAAAGCATCCAAACACATTTGTTTGTTTTATTTGCTAAACATTTGTCAAGTTTTTATATATTCTATAGGGCCCCAAATTCCATCAACACCAAGTCCTAAGTTTCCTCTAGGATTGTTCTTAATCCTTTACATCCCATTTATAAAAGGTACATTTAGTTTCCTAATTATATAATAATTAATAATATTATTATTATTATTATTTTTTACTTTTACTGACGTCAATCTTTTCACCCGCATCAGTTCTAATCATTATTACCAAACATTCAATAACTTTTAGAATGTTAACCCTTCAAAGGGCACCTATGATGAAAAATCAACTTTTGGAAGCTTTTGCAGTTTGGGCAGAACTGTAGGTGTCCACAGTCATAATGAAGTGATAAAATAAAAGGATGAAATTGTCAAGGCTGGACAAAAAAAGCGCAGAACGGATAATCCCCAAACTAAAAATTTATTGAAAAGTTCAAAGATAACAAAAGCAGCTGCCGTTCACCGGTTTTCACAGGGGGAATGCAGACTGGTCTTAAGGCAACGAAAACTTCACCCACAAGACCTGTAGCAAGGATGGCTGAAGGAGCAAAATGAGGAGAGAACCCCAGTAGCAGAGCGGGTGCTGGCAAGTGTGGAGAAAGAGGCTGGACTCAAACAGCAGGATGACTGTACAGTTTACAGGTAAGGCGTCAAACAATAAAAGAGACTTCCACAGGACGAGATAAGGCTAGACAAACTGGCAACAGTATAGTGAGAAGAACAACACAGAGTTTGTAGACACATAAACACAAAAATATAGGCCTCCATAAGAAGCAGGTATATGTAGAGGGGAAAATCAGGGCAAAAGAGTAGCAAGTATGTAATGCTCAGCACCAGCACTGATTGTAAGTGCCAACAGCTGAAACAGAGAACAGAGCATGACAGAGAAGCCCAGATCAAACCTGACTGATGACAGAAATAAGTTTAATACTGATAATAATATTTATAAGGTAACCTCAAAACTAAAAAATTTACTCAAAACTCAACTTAATCTTTAAACTTATGAAGATTAAACTCTAACAAGTCTTTCTCTCAAATTTAAACACCTAATATTGCTTTTATTTTCAAAATATTCTCCTACACATGAACTATGTCAGTGTTCGTCCGCGTCATCCTTTGTTTATGTCATGTGCTTTCTTTGTCCTTCTCCCGCCACCGTCATTATTAATCTGTCTCACCTGTACTCATCCCTCTTGTGTCATTAGTCTAATCTGCCCCCATCTATTTATATCCTTTTGTCTGTGTCTTTCGTTGTCCGGTATTTTGATTCCTTTGATTCCTGTGGTTCGTGTGGTCCTGTGTCTGCCTGTCTTCCCCTATCCTGTATCAGTTCCCGTAAGTGTTATCAAACCCGTTTTGTAATGTTCATCCGTCTCCATCTCGTCATGTTCTCCTCCGCCCTCCGGGCGTTACATAATACCGGACCCACAGTTAGCGGCGTGTTTTCCCCGGATTTTTTTTTTATAGTCCTTTTTTCCCTCAGTGTTTTATTTTTCTCCCTCCGTGTTCCCTTTAATCCCGTCCGCCCTTCCGTTTCCCGTCACCACCTGCTGGAGCAGGGGGAAAGCAGCCCTGAGGACCATATCCGAGCGACTGAGAACAGCTTTCCGGGCGACGTGCTCTGCGCGCCCATCATCTGTTACAGAGCACGATCGCCCGAAGATGGTCCTCAGGGCAACACCGCCGCAAAGATGGAGTGGACACTGGCGAGTAAAGTTTTTCCACTCACCGCCTTCCTGGAGGATCTCGTCAGTGCCACTCCCGACCCAGTGACCAGCCAATCCACATCGTCCACCTGCAGGGAGCGCTTGCCAGAGCCCACCGCAGACGGAGAGCCACCCGCGGCCAATGAGCCATCGCCCTCTAGAGCGACAGAGCGGAATTGCGCCGAGATGGAGGAGCTCAAAGTCCCGTCTGACCAGGTGTGTGTGCCGACAACACCTCCCAGAGGGGGAGTCCTGGCGGCTACCCGCGGAATCAGCGAGAGTCCCGCCCACCCCCCCTATGCAGATGGACACCGACTGGACACTGGGAGGCTACTCATTGGCTTCTGGGGCTTCATTTTTAATCACCTGCTGTTTTAGACAGCATCTACCTGCCGCTGTTTCCAGACAGCAAACAACTGTTTCTACACAGTTTTTTTTTAATCTTCTCTCTAGAAAAAAGCCACAGCTCCAGGGTCATGAGTAGCTTCCCACAGTCCCCCAGAACTGCAGCCAGTCATCCAGCTCCAGCACTGCTGCAGT
>CAIGQW010000596.1:186715-212615 GCA_903798125.1 Danio choprae
ACGCCGCGGGCTTCCGGAACCCCGCCGTCGCCTTGCTCGGGTGAGCCTTGACGTCAGAAGCCTTGGCGTCACCTTCACCCTTCGGCTCTCCGTCCCTTCCTTGGGCTCCACCGCCATCAGCGGCGTCTCCCTCGGTCGGCCCCCTGGAGTCAGCAGCCACTCCTCCTGCATGGTCCCGCCCTTCCTCGACTCCGCCCGGGGCCGTCCTTCTGGCTGTGTCCTGGGTCCTCCTGCTCCAGTTCCCTTCCTGTCTCCCCCTTGGACTCCTCCCTTGTACCCTCCCCTTCTACCATCCTCCTTTTTGTTTCCTGTTGAAGGCGCGGGGACCGCGCCTTCAAAAGGGGGGGGTACTGTCAGTGTTCGTCCGCGTCATCCTTTGTTTATGTCATGTGCTTTCTTTGTCCTTCTCCCGCCACCGTCATTATTAATCTGTCTCACCTGTACTCATCCCTCTTGTGTCATTAGTCTAATCAGCCCCCATCTATTTATATCCTTTTGTCTGTGTCTTTCGTTGTCCGGTATTTTGATTCCTTTGATTTCTGTGGTTCGTGTGGTCCTGTGTCTGCCTGTCTTCCCCTATCCTGTATCAGTTCCCGTAAGTGTTATTAAACCCGTTTTGTAATGTTCATCCGTCATTCTGGTTGAGCTGCAACTGTCTGACTGTCTTTTTGGAAAGGTCAGTGAAGAGCCCATTACAGTAATTCATAATTCACATAAAAGAAAGAATTAATAGTGCGATCTGTCAGACATAGGACAGTAACCATTCAGTAAAGGCACAGCTAAACATATGTGTTTTAAGTCTTGATTTGAATGTGCATAATGTAAAAGCACATCTGATAATTTTTGGGAGCTGATTCCAGCAGCGGAACTCTTAGGATTTCTGATTTACTTGACCATAATGATCTGTGTAATGTTAGGTATGTATTCAGTGAACATATCTGCAATGTATTAATGTTCAAGGCCATTTGATTTATAGACAACTTATAATACTTTAAAATCTTTTCTGAATGTGGAGCCAGTGTAAAGACCCGGGGACAGGAGTGATATGCTCTGATTATCTGGTTTTGGTAAGAATCTAATGACTTCAGTTTTCTCTTTGTTTAACTGAAGAAAGTTTTGGCACTTCCAACTGTTAATTTCATCAATGCATGACATAGGGTGTCAATGGGGCTGTAGTTATTAGGCAGTAAGGGTAAGTACATTTGAAAGTCATCAGCATAGCTGTGGTAAGAGATTTGGTTTTTTCTTATTATTTGGCTCAGTGGGAGCATACCTTGTGGGACTCCTCATGTCATGGGTGTCCACCTTGACCTATGGTCACCTATACTGACATAGTAACCTCTCCCTTCAAGGTAAGATCTGAACCATTTGAGGACCATCCCAGAAAGCCCAACCCAGTTTTCCAGCCTATCAAAAAGTATGCTGTGATCGACAGTGTTAAATGCAGCACTGAGATCAAGCAATACCAGCACAGTTTGTTTGCTTGAATCTGCATTTAAGCAAATATAATTGATTATCTTTATGATGGTGCTCTCTGTACTATGATGCGCTCAAAAACCAGATTGAAAATTGTCTAAAAATCCCTTAGAGCTTCAGAACTTGTTAACTTGGTTTGTTAACTTGTTAACCAAGATTTCTGCTGTCGTCATGGCTATGGGTAATCCTTTCATGAGATGTTTGGCTCCTCTTAAATACTCAAGGTTGCAGTGATCCGTATATACAAGAAATGAATGTGTTGCACCTTCCAACCAGTGTCTCCGTTCTTCCAGTGCTGCCAGTAACTCATGATTCCCAGTGTCATAGTTATGCTCTGCCAAGGAGAGTGTCTGGGAGTAAAAGGTGCATGGATGGAGTGGTGGTGGGGTCCCCTGCTGCTTTGAAAGTACAGCTCCCACTCTGGAATTGGAGGCATCAACCTCCACAACAAAAGGCTTTTGGGGACCTGGATGAACCAGGAGAGGAGCTGTAGTGAAGGCAGTCTGTAGAGTCTTTATGGCTTCAGAGGCTTCCGGGGTCTAGGATTTAGGGTTATGGAATAGGAGGTCTATCAATAGAGAGGTGATGGAACTGTAATGGAAAATGAACTTTCTATAGAAGTTGGTAAAACCAAGGAATCGTTGTAGTCCTTTGACTGCTGTAAGAGTTGGCCAGCTCTTCACAGCATGCAACGTCCCCTCATCCATCTTAATGCCTTGAAAAGTGATGTGATAACCCAGAAACTGGATGGATGACTGACAAAACGTGCACTTCCCTGCTCGGGGAGTCATTGGAGGACCTCAGAAAATGACAAGGATTTGGGAAGATAAGGAAAAAAATTCAGGAAAAAAATTCAGGAAAAGCTGTTTTCCCTCCACTTCAAGACTTTTGCAGTGGCCCAGTCAATGGAGAGCCTATGGGAAACGGGCCATGGGTGCACTAGTACGATCCCAGCAGTGGAATCCTCCATAACCAGCAGCTTGATGTTCTCCACATGAAATAGTCTAATCTGTAATTGGGCCCAATGCAGTGGTGAACATGTCCTCGACCTAAGAACTCTGTTCACTACCTGGATGGATAGTTGGATGAACTGTGCTAGTCCAATGGCGTCATCATATGCAGAGAGATGTAGGCGTAACTGGGGTTCCAGGCCTAGTCTGTAGGTGATTAACAGGGAGCATTCATTCCAACCACCGGAGGCTGCTAGTGTGCATAAATTAGGTAATTTTGAACAGAATCCTTTCCTTGTCATAGATGATATAATTTCTCATAACTGAAGTATCTCCTGCTGGTCATCCAAAAACTTCCCCGAAGTGTTTGGTGATAGCACTCCATTGTTTCCATCATTTGAGTCCACAAATATTCTGCCCATTGTACTTTGGGGGTTTTACAATGTGGTCACATGTTGGTTGGTCAGTTTGTATGTCTCAACATTTGGGCTTTGGTCACATGGTCAAGAAAGATACAAAATAGTTGATAAACTTTGCTGTCTCTTTTCCTGCTCTGCTCCTCTCCAGCTCTGGAGGCTATCTTCTCTTACTCTACTGCTATCAGGCTATCTTCAGGGC
The DNA here is from genome assembly GCA_903798125.1 of Danio choprae. Lineage (NCBI taxonomy): Eukaryota > Metazoa > Chordata > Actinopteri > Cypriniformes > Danionidae > Danio > Danio choprae. The sequence continues at coordinate 189,760 of CAIGQW010000596.1, forward strand.
CTACTCTCTTTGTCTCTCTCTCCCTCCCCCTGTCTCTCCCTCTCTCTCAGGTAACTTTATTTCATATATATATATATATATATATCATATGTTTTTTAGCATTTCATGTTTTATTATTTTATACAGTTATTTTGTAACTAATTCAGTTGTAACCATAGAGAATTACTGTCATTAAATAATTTCATTTTCAAGTATTTGTAAATTACTTTTGATTTACATTAACACTTAATTGCTCCATACTGCAATACAATACAATCACAATATACCAACGCTCTCCCATATTTTTAGCTATTAATACTGCCCTTATTTCTGTTTTTGGTATAAGATTGCAGAAGGATGGTTTGACTAGAAATTTTATTCTTCATTAAAATGTAATTAAATGTTATTAAAAATTAATGATAAAATGATATGTGTAACGCCTGGTTGGCGGATGGTGACATAACGAGACGGAGAATGAGAAACATTACAAAACGGGTTTATTGAACACTTACGGGGAACAGATACTGGATGCGGGAAGACAGGACGACACAGGAACAGAACCACACGAAGCAGAATACCGGACAACGAAGGACACAGACGAAAGGGTATAAATAGATAAAGGATTGATTACACTGATGACACAGACGGGATGAACACAGGTGGAACAGATGAACAATGACGGTGGCGGGAGAAGGACAAAAAGGAATCACATGACAATAACAAAAGATGACGCGGACGAACACTGACAATATGACAGAGTACTGACACATTTACTGAAAAAAGCTTAATGACAATTTAATTTTGTTACAATGAAAAAAAGTAAACAGAAAAATATTCATGACAGCTATAATATTTCTTTGACAATATTATGACAGATTTTCACAAAGTTATATTGTCTTGACAAAAATGTTGACAGGTTTCTTTATCTTTGGTGGTCAAGTTGTCATGATAAAAACAAGTTGTGATGTATTTGTTTATATCAAGCTGTCATAACAAAGGCATTTCAAACAATGTCATCTTTGTATTTAAAATGACATAACTGAGCTAATGACAGTTACTGACAGTTATCAAGCATAAGTAAAATCTCCATGACGTCACATCCTCGTTATAATGGTGTCTTATGAATACCCATTTTAAGTAAAGTCAAGTGTTATCTAAGATCATTATTATTTTGTTGTTGTATTTTTAGATTCACTAACCTCTGAAAGAGACTTCACTTTCAGCAGCTTGTTTTGTCCCTAAATGCTGGACTACCATTAATGGGAGAAAGTAAGACCAGAATCCAAAGGCCCAAAGAGCCCACATCTTTGGAAGAGGACACAGGACCCAGAACTTCAGACGTTTTTTTTTTCATGACCAAGTACAAATCTTTTATGAGTGAGACACTCGCTCTGCCTTCTCCGTACCACAAGAGGGAACACTCACTCGAATATCAACACATACAGACTCTAAATACATTACCCATGACCCCACTTAACTAGAACTTATTTCAGTGGCAGCTGAAATCCATCATGCACACTATATATACACTCCTTACCCATCAATCCATGCAAAGCCTTGTTTTGCTCAGCAAACATTTCTAAACGTTTTTTCCTGGTTTGATTTTCCTGTTATTTACCCTTGCCTTATTTCATTCTCTGATTGTTTGCCACCTGCCTCTTGACCTTAGCCTGCCTTTTGAACTCTGACTATTACCTGCCTGCCCTGACATTAGCCTGCTTTCTGATCTCTGACTGTTAGCTGCCTGCTTCGAAATTAGCCTGCTTCTCGTTCTCTGTTGTTTGCTGCATCATGTCAATAAAGCTGCAGATGGATCCTCAGCCCTCTGAGTCTTTGTTACAGAATTAGTGATAAGCTCTGGTCTCTTTTTCCTTCAACAATATTCTATGAAGGGACTAGTAACAGGTACCTTTTAACACTGCTTTTTAACATTATCCTTCACAATTATATAAAAAAATAATAATTAAGTGACAGGACCTATTGTGACCTTTTTTGTAGGGTGCTTCTCTAACCATTTATAGTTAAATTGAGTTAATGGCAATCCAACACAATCACTAGTGTCTTGACTGGTGAGAATCTATAGATTGCTGCAATTAGTCTTCGTTTTCAAATGTTATTTTTTCAGAGAAAGGTATCTATTGATGTCTAACAGGACGACATTGGTACCTCAAATGTATATTTTTGTATCTTTAGGTACTACACTTTAAAATAACACTGGGTTGAAAACAACCCAATTTGGGTTAATTTGGCAACCCATCACTGGGTTAAAAAGGGAAGTACACAGCACTGAGTTGGTTTAACACAGCATGCTGGGTTGGGATATTTTACCCAACTTTTAGTTAAAAATAACTACATTGCTGGGTTGATTGTAACCCAAAATGGGTCAGAAATATAATCTATACATTTTTGTGAGTAAAATTACAAAAAAACAAATCTACAGCAATAGACTTCAGCAGTGAAATTTTTATTTATATAACAATGAAGATATATTTTATTTGTTTTTAAAATGTATCATAATATCACAAGTTCTGTCAAGCCAAAAAGATGTATCAAAGTGACAGATTTACTTTTCAAATATGAAGGAGGGCATGAGAATGGGGTGGGATGCATTTAATCACCTCACACCTATGAGAAACAAGATGTTGAAGTTCCTGGCATGTCTGGGGGTCGGCGAGAAGCATACCACTCAGCAAATAGACTCCACTTCAGGTTGTAGGTACACCTCATAGAACGGGCATCTAGTGATGATGTTAAGTCTTCCCCACTCCATCTATGTACCACACATGAAGGTTCCAGAGATCCAGGCGGGGATGCCAAAGGATGACTCTTCCCTGAGAAAGGAGGTCCATCTGCAGAGGAATTCACCAGTGATGGGCTGTCACGAGGAGTGTGAGTTCAGAAAACCAGGTCTGGTTGGGCCATAGTGGAACAACAAACAAGACCTGCTCCTTGTCCTCGCTGACTTTGCACAGGGTCTGTGCGAGCAGGCTCGCTGGGGGAAATGCGTATTTACGCAGGTACCGGGGGCAGCTGTGAGCCAGCGGAAATGTGCCGAGGGGGGCTTTAGTCAGGGAACAAAACAACTGACAATGTGTGGTTTTGGAAAAGCAAACAGGTTATCCTGGGCTTCCCTGAAACACTCCCATATCAGCTGGACTGCACCAGGGAGGAATCTCCATTCTTTCAGGAGTGTAAACTGCCATGAGAGCTTATCGGCTGCACGGTTGAGTTTGCCTGGGATATGAACAGCATATGCTCTTTGGTAAGGTGCACCATCATGGATATTAAGTCGCAGTGACGGCATGAGCAGTTTGCGAGCACTGTCTCAACATGCTGGACCCCAATATATTTGATTCAGTACTCATGCCCATCATCAGGAAACCACAGCATCCAAAAATGCACAGTTGGAACAACATCTTGAAAAAGACATGTTGACTGACCGTGTTTTTCTCCTAGATAAATCTGCTCTTTTTTTGGACTGCTCTTTTAGATGCAACCAGCGGAATGCCCAGGGGACAAGAGAATCACTCAGCTCGATGCTGTCTGCATCACGATGGTGAATATACTCATGACAGGTATTGTTTGGTACTTTATTTACTTATTGGTGGTTATTTACTTCACTTCTTTGGCAACCGTCAAACGTCATCAGGAAAACAGTTTGGATTTCCGCTTAGTAAAAAAAACATTAGTGTTTTGACAACACTACATACATATACTATGTTGTTGAGTGTGTAAGTGCATAAGTACATAGTGCATAAGAGCATAGTGTATAGTGTGCCATTTGGGATGCAGCTATAGGCATTTATTGGCCACCATTTTTACTCTTCAGAGTGATCGGTCCTCTGACAATTCTCACAGCTTGCTGGCACCTACATAGAAAAAATAATCATGTCAGTCAAGGCACTTTACTATCAAAGAAAAGCATCTTATTGGTCCTAATTATCATGCAAATAAAATGGAACTCAAACATTTAAACAAAAAATTAAAGATAGCTTGAGCCAGAGACCTTAGAAATTCTAGCCTGGTTCAAGCTAAACATATATCATTTTGGTCTATAATCTTGTACTAAAAGTCATCTATATATTATGCAGTGTGTTCGTAAATTTGATATTGGTAATTAGATTTGGAAATTAGAATTGGAAATATACAAGCAGTATAAAACAGTAATCTCCACTTTAACAAACCCAGTTTCTAACATAGTTAATAATTTCTAATAAATATGTGAATATAACATAAAATAGTATTTTTAAAGTATTTACCTTCCAAGTGCCTTCCAAAGGTGATGTCTAGCTGCGCTCTCCTGTTCACTGAGCTGTGATGAGGCGGAGCATGGCTGTGATTTGGTTGTGAGGTAATCTCAGTTAAGCTTACTGAAAGTTTGTCACACTTAATTTTTTTCAAATCATCAAACAAGTTTAAATACTAATCAAAGATAACACAAATAAACATCATGCACTTTTAAAATTAAGTATTTTTAATAGTAAGGAAAAACAAAATGCAAATCTACATAGCCCTTGGGGTTTTAAACCTAAACCTAATAACTGGTTAGATTAATAACAAACAAAATCTCAACAACTAACAAGTTTTAAACCCTCTTACCTGCACAAAAATGAAAAATCAAACATCCACTTACTTCCCTACTAACCACAAAACATGGGAAAATCTCCACTGCACAAACACACCAATCAGTCACCAAGTTGAGTGCCCACTAGACACACTAGAGGGCACTCTACACATCACATCTGCCACTGAACCAGACTACATATTCCATCATGCACTTCACTTTCAAACACATCTTGTTTCACTGTAAGTGTACAATTTCTAGTATTTCCTTCTTCCTGTGTTTTTGGATTTTTGCAATGTGTTTTGTTGCATATTTTGAGTGTTTGCTGTCTGCCCTGACCTTTGCCTGTTCTTTGGATTTAATTTGTGGATTACCCCTTTTGCTACTGTTTTGCTCCTGGTTTTGATCTTGCCTGTATGACCATCTGTCAAATAAAGCTGCACTTGGAACTATTACCTCTGTGTACACACCCGACATTACTACTAACTGTTCTCTTGATGTTATTGGACCTCAGTGCTGCAATTGATATTATTGATCATAACTTTCTCCTTGATAGGCTTGAAAATGATGTTTAAATTACTGTTACCGCATTGGCTTGGTTCAGGTCTTATCTATCTGAACATTATAAATTGGTATCAGTTAATGAAAAGGCATCATACAGATCAAAAGTACACTGTGGGGTGCCACAAGGTCTAGTTCTTGGTCCCTTACTTTTTACATTATATATTCTACCACTAGTTGATATAATTAAAAAAACATGCAGTTAGTTTTCACTGTTATGCTGATAATACACACATAAATCTATATTTTTTCTCAACCTAATAAATTGTACAAATTCACAAAATTAACAGATCATATAGCTGATATTAACAATTGGATGACTAAAAACGTCTTATTACTAAATTCAGGTAAAACTGAGGTCTTGTGTATTGGACCCAAAAACCTCACATGTCTAGAACACTGTCTAACCCGTGATGGATTTTCAGGTCATCCTCGTCTTCAGTCAAAATTTTGGTGATTTTTGATAGCAACCTGTCGTTTGAAGGACAGATTTCAAGCATCTGTAAAACTGCATTTTTTAATCTTAAAAATCTTGTGAAACTTCAACATATGCTATCAATGTCTTATGCAGAAAAGCTTATTCATGCTTTCATGATCTCTTGGTTAGACTATTGTAATGCATTACTAGGTGGTTGCCCTGTAGGTAAGGCTGCACGATTCTGGCTAAAATGAGAATCACTAATTTAAAATTTCTATGTATTTAGTATGTAATTACAGAAGTAATTATATAGACTACTGGAAAACAATAGAGAAAACATGGATATACAAATTTCTTATACATCATTTGATGGTCTGATGCCACATACCTGAGCATTGGATTGTTCTCTGTCTACTGAGACAAATTTGGTCATGAAGACTAAAGTAAACAAATTATGTTTAAATTATTAAACTGTGGGGTGTCACAGTGGCGCAGTGGGTAGCACGATTGCCTCACAGCAAGAAGGACTCTGGTTCGAGCCTCGGCTGTATCAGTTGGTATTTCTGTGTGGAGTTTGCATGTTCTCCCCGTGTGCACGTGGGTTTCCTCCAGGTGCTCCGAAGTCCCCCACAGTCCAAAGACATGCGGTATAGGTGAATTGGGTAAGCTAAATTGGCCGTAGTGTCTGTGTGTGAATGAGTGTTTATGGATGTTTCCCAGTGATGGGTTGCAGCAGGAAGAAAAAAAACATACATTCGCTGCGTAAAAAAACATATGCTGGATAAGTTGCTGGTTCATTTCGCTGTTGTGTCCCCAGATTAATAAAAGCACTAAGCCAAAGGAAATGAATAAATGAATGATTAAACTGTATTTTACAGTTATTGATTAATGTTTATATTTGAGTCTTTCTATTTTTATGTCCTCTGAAGAATGTGAAATAAAAAGTCCAAGACATATTTTACCCTTAATCATTAGAAGTTCTTGGCAAAAAAAACACAACCTACAACCAGTATTTTTTTTCTGATGTTATGTTCAGCTCTGCAGCTACTTTCATGATCCACTTCATCTAAATAAAAATAAAAATAAAACACACACATCAATCTTCATTAATTCAATATTGATATAGTCTGGGTGAACCATTTGGTTACAGAGGGCTGAAACCACCACTGCTTCCTTTATTGTTCAACATTAACCATTAGACACAGCACGTGGAACAGTTAATTGACTCTGCTCCTTTAGCCATGAGCTTTCTTGCAAAAGGCAATTGGTAGAAAACAGGGAAGTGATAAAGTGAGATAAATTGTAAACCTGCTTCTGAATCAGGTTGTTTGGTGCTTGGGGAGATTGAGCCCTAGTTGAAGGAAACTTCACTGCGGTAAAAGTGTCCAGATTATCATCTTCACTTTCCCTGATGAAATCTCTCAAGGGAGCCAATTTGAGGCAAATATTAAGATATCGCTTTTCTTTTTCTGCCTGTCCCAGTCCTTCTCACTACTTATCAACTATCTGGACTTGTTTAAGTAGCACTTAAATAATAGTATTTTAGCTAAAAATAGAGCAGTGCTTACAGTAGTTTCAAAATGCGCCAGAGTCACTCCTTGTTGGCGACAAATCTTCGATGGCTCTCAGCTGCTCTTCTTGCGAGCTAATCAATTGCTGTATCGTGGCAACAGCTAAAGTCAACTCAGCCCTTTACTCCATTGACGTCTGATTGTAGACCCCTGATTGCCCTTTAAGTTTTAACACAAATTAATTTTTTTTATAGACTCCAGCGATTGTTTAAACACTTAAATTTTTTAAACAACTAAGTATTAGCCCGCATCTCTTTGCCACTTTGTTTGTTGCTCGAAGCAGCCATTCTACACACAATGTCCACAAATTTTTTGTCCGTATGTATGCATAAGCCATAAAAACTATGTTTGAAATTAACTTCTAGGTCTAATTATTACTTAACTGAAATGTCACCAGAAAGGAGCTCACTATAAATGCATCTGCATTGTATTTGTGCAACAGCGCACAATCTGAACTTTTAGATCAGTTATGTTTTGATGTAAATATAAGGTGTAAAGTAAGTGAGAAATCTAAGAGACCTGAGAAATCTTTTCAGATCAGAAAATTGTACAGATTTCAGAGATAGCCAATGTGGTAACTCACTGGCATATTGCAGAATCAGAACGAGTCCAATACTGAATCTAAAAATCTTGGTCAGGCGCCACATTGTCTGGTCTAATTTTTTTACGACCCATCACAGATTAGAGAGCCAATTGATTCGACCATTTGTGCTAATATGTGCTTCAGCAGATGTTCTGGGGACCCTTTTACCAAATTTTGCCACGATGTAATCAACCAACAATAGTGCTTTTCAAGCCTTTCAACAGGAAACCTAACTAATTGCCTCACGAGACTCTTTTTCATGACTCCTGGGTCATGTGCCCATCTTGTGGTGGATCCTGTTGTATGTACATTTTTGTAGAGAAAAAGGAACTCTGGAATTAATGCATATAAATGAAAGACAATCAATTGAAGTTTTTCAATTAAGGCAGGTGTATCATTGAATAATATGCCATAGGTTTCCTTGTATACTACATGTGATTATTGCAACAAAGTTGATCAATGTGTTTTTAACCCTTACAGCAGATGAAACCTGTATGTGTCTGAAATGTATGATGTCTGGTACTAAGCAAAAGCTAGTGACATTTGCAATACATTGGTGGAAATGAGAAAGTCTTGTGACATTTGGTGTAGGATAGTTAGAAACTCACAAGATATTTCACCACGTGAAATTAACAAGCAGTCTGTTAATGATTGACCCTGAGTACAATGGTATGGGGAGTAGCCCCACCCTCCATGGCGACCGCTCATTGGAAGACAGTGCCACTGGGAGGGACCAAACCAGATCACTTAAAAACTTACTGCAACAGTAAAACTTTGCTTTTTGCACTGCCACACGATTGGGTCACCTTGAACTTTCCAAGCAACTTCTTAAAGTTTTGGGACTGCCAAAATCACAAGAACTCCCACAAACCGACTCTCAGCAGAGTCCGTTACCCCCGATAACCCAGGACAACCTCCACTTATGAGCAAGTGATTCCCAAAGACGTCACTGAAGCGGAGGCACCATCCAATCAGGAGCGCCGTGTTTGCCCGAGGCAAGTCGGCGAGGGAAACTCAAGACTTCCAGCTAAAGCGCAAGTAACACAAACAAACTGCCATTGTGTAAATGTGTGTGTACGTTTTGTTTGTTGTTTGTTTATTAGGTAGTTAGATTCATGTATCGTAGTGTAGCTCAATAAATATTTGTTTCATATTTTGTAAGAACCGTGTTGTGTTTATGTGCTTCTAAGTCATTGCCTCAAACTGTAGATTTTGTAAAATATGATGTCTTCTATTTGCTGGACAAATGGTAGATAAAGTGTAAAGCTTTTAATCTGATTCAATCTGACTCAATTGAGTCGAATCAAGTGATTCGAATCTTAAGATTTGATTTCTTGAAATGAGCTAATAAATCCTTGATCAATCTTTTAACATAGGTTGATCCCCTACAGCCAGTAAGATCTTGAATGTGCAATATCAGCAGTTATAAACACTTAGTTTTATACATACTGTCTGCATTAGAATGACAGTTGAAGAGCTTCCAAACACTGCACTGCAGTGCAGGTGAGCATCTCGCATCTGCAGTCAATTGGTTTTCAAATTTCCAGGCATGATGTGAATAAAGATTTATTCAGGGCACTATATAAATGACTGTTGCTTCCCAGGTGCATTTTTTCAATAGTGGAAGTTTAGGAATTGCTTTTATATGCACAATTCATCACAATAGACAAAAATGTTGGCAAACTAGCATTTTTTTTATTAAATCTGTCATAAAAGTGTGTTTTCAGCTAACAATAGCATATCCTCAAACTAATACGACAGCATGGTGAGAAGCCACAAAAGTCAATACTCTGTACAAGTCTGTACAAGACAGGTAAATTATAGCATTATTTAAAGGCTTGGTCAAACTTATGTCTATCATTTGTGTTCAAACTGAAGGGTGCAGTCTTACAATGTCTCACTGATAATGTTATAACTGCATGAGCTTAAAAACAGCACATAATGTCATAAGAACTATTATGATTTTATGAATATTTCATAATGCAATAATTCTAAAGAAATTATAAAAGTGAGCTCTTAATGTATTATGTTTTTTATGTAATATTTTTTTTCACATGATGTTATTGTATGAAAAATGTATTACATAAAAACACTGTGGCTTATATGTGAATTATAATGTAATCACAGATTGTAAGGTAATATCAACACAATTTAAAACAGCATTTACAATGTAATAATTTTCAATATATTGAATATACAAATGTTACATTGTGATAATGTATTTGCATTAATGGTGTTTGGAAATTAAAGCAACATTTTTGCATTAAAGCAACACAGGCTCATTGTGAATACTTAGGAGAGTGCAAATTATGTAGCCAGAGCTACGTATGGCTGCATTTCGTCTTTAAAATTAATGCAACAGGGAGGTATGATGCCGCCGATTCGCAAAAACAAATCTGCAAAAAACCGTACCTCCTGGGACGTATTTCGCACTGTCCAGAAATTTATACAGGGGTACGTATCCATAATGAGCCTAGGTTGAATTAAAGATATAAATTGCTTTGTGCTCTGTTCTGCTGGTAGGTCACACATTTTCCACATAATTATTATAGTGTATTCAACCAAATCCTCACAATCTCACCCTCTAATTTTGCAGGTTTATTTTCTTGTCTTTTATTTCACATTTCTTGCTGTGTTATGGGGGTGGGACATTAAAGTTTCCATTACATTATTTAAGAGTTGTCTCTGATAAGTAATGTATTTCTTTCCTCATTTTACAAATGAATAAATTACTAAATCCTATTAACAAATGATCAAGTTGTAGGAATTATTTATGCAATTCTATTTTCCTAACATTTGTAAATGGATCTCACAGTTGTCTGTAATAATAGCGACTGATCATTATCATCACATGGCAATGTCGGAGACAACTAATAAGTCTCTCTGGATCATCACAAAGCACTCAAGTCAAACTCTAGCAATCATTTAGATTACCCTAGCAATGCAAACTCATAGACTGCATTATAAAAGACCCATATTGAACATTTGGAACATAATGGCATAGAGACATGGGGGTGGGCTCATTTGATTCTGGTAACCAATCAATCTTAAGCATCTTTTTGGACACTCTGTTACCACCCCCTGGCACTACTTCTCTATCATCAAGCTCCAAAGGCTTCCATTCAAAGACCCCAAAATTGAATATCCTTGATATTTGTATATATATAATTGTATATCCTTGGTATATCCATGAGGCCTGAACACTTGTTTGACTCAGGGCACCAAACCGCCAATCACAAATCACCCCATCATAGCCACAACCTAGCAACAATTTAACACTCTAGGGATGCAAACCCAATGAGAAATTTCTCATTTATGTACCCCAGCAGCATGTTGCATCCATGATGCTTACTAGATGAGCATGTTAACATTATGCTAACACAATTACCATGTAGCTACCATGATGAGAAATGATTTCTTAATGCTAGCAAACATGCTAATCATGTGAACATAGCAGGCAATTTTTATTATGACATTAAATGTTTAATCTATTGACTTGATATTATTATAATGTTTAGCATTTTTTTAAATGTAACTAGGTGATGCTAACATAATTTATATAGTTTTGAAGCTTGCTATAGCACTTAGTTATTTGTTATTTGCATGTAGCTAATCACTGCTATATGAGTCAAAAGTGTCAATGCCCATATTCCTATGAAATAGACATTTACCTTTAAAATAATGTAAATTTCTAGTTATCATCATTATTGCATGTATATTTAAACCTTGTGCATTTAGTATGCAAGTGTTTTTATGTTTAAAAAGCTTATTAAAAATATGACTATCAGGCAATATTTTGGTGTTTATAATGTAATACATTTCTCAAAACTTTTATTACACAATAAGCTCAATATTATACTACACTAGAAAATCACATTTTGAGCATTACATTATGTGCAGCTTTTACATTACATGCAGTTATTACATTATGAGTAGCTACAAAGATTAAGTAATTTATAATTAAGAAATTTTCTAAAAGTAATTTAAAGGCAAAGTTAACAGGGTTACTGGCCTGATTCCTCATGTCGAATTGGCAATGGCCGTCGGCTGAAGAAAGTGCTCTGAATGGTTATTCAGCAATGAATTAGAGGATGAGTGTGATGTAGTGAAGTGACATACAGTAACAAGTAAATAATTCAAGCCTGTAATTTCACTACAGTTCTCAAATATTTGCAAACGATATGCATTATTAAATTATCAGACATATTGTACGAGCGTATCCCTCTGTGATGAGTGAGCAGAAAGACACATGCTCTTTCACAGGAGCAGAATGTGTCTCTCTTTCAGTCGGCTTTTGTCTGTTTGGTGTGCTCACACGCACTTCCAGACACGATCCATCGTGAGGCGACAACACAGTTGGGTTTCCTTGGTGCTAGTTGTTTGGCGTCAATGGCATGCACACACCTCCAGTGGGGCAGGGGCAGATTTCAATGACCTATTTCTTGCACCTATTTCAATGACTACCTACATATACGTATACATACATATACATATATTAGGGACGGTGTCACAGTCACCATGCATGGGCTAGATCGCTACCAGCAAAAGAATGCCACTCACATGCACCTGATCCAGGTTCCATTGATTACACTCACACACACAGCCAGAGTATCCTTATGGACTGATTACATGGACTTTAAATACAGTGCACGCGCACGCACACACACACACACACACACACACACACACACACACACACACACATTTTTCACACGCATGTTTTCCTTGCCTTGTTTTGCCGTGTTTTGACCTGCCTGTACTGACCATTCGCCTGTTGACTATGACTCTGGATTGCCTAAATACATCTGTTTGTTCCTGTATTGACCATTGCTTGCCTAACCATTGTATTAATAAACCCTGCATTTGGATCTGCACTTCCTTGTCAACGTCCCAATCACATTACAGATGCTAATGATTACTCGATGATCGATTGATTGTTGATAACCCTTGGATAGACCTTATCAATGACTGATTAAGCATTGACATTTATGCAAGTCATGCTTTGCACTGTGAAACATGCATCCATGATTTTACATATTACATAATCAAGTGTGTGCAGTTTATGTTACCTTATGGAGTCTGTTATGAGTTCTCCATCTATGCCAGTCAGAGAGTATGTACATGCAGTACACCAAGTACACCACAAGTTGGCTCCACTCTCTCATATGTGGACATTCAGTGAATTGTGTTGCAACAGCCATTTTCTCTGGAAAGTTCATTTGATTACTCGCATTAGTGTGACAACAATGAGTGACAGACAAAGTTTAGTGTTACTTGCTCTGTTATACTGTTATGTTGTGACTGAACCAACCTCAAACACTGTTTAGCAGTTTAAATCTATTTATTGCTCGAGATACGTTTACCGCTATCTGTTAATTGCACACAAATTGTGCTTTGTATTATGAGACACTGATTCTTGAACTTGTAAAATGATGATCATTATAATTTGTATTAGCAAAGGAATATTTCTATAATTGATACTTCTGTACACTGAGATATCATTCATTTATTCATTTTCTTTTCGGCTTAATCCCTTTATTATTCTGGGGTCGCCGCAGCGGAATGAACCGCCAACTTATCCAGCATATGTTTTACGCAGCGGATGCCCTTCCAGCTGCAACCCATCACTGGGAAACATCCACACACTCTCATTTACACACATACACTACAGACAATTTAGCTTACCCAATTCACCTATACCGCATGTCTATGGACTTGTGGGGGAAACCGGAGCACCCGAAGCAAACCCACGCCAACACGGGGAGAACATGCAAACTCTACACAGAAACGCCAACTGACCCAGCCGAGGCTCGAACCAGCGACCTTCTTGCTGTGAGGCAAACGTGCTACCCACTGCGCCACCGTGAGGCCCACACTGAGATATATTTCAGTTAATTTGTTTAAGATCATCACAGCAGGAAATGGTGAGCCTTTCTATTCTCACAAAGAGTTTCTGAGTTCTCTCATCCTTCCAACCAAGTTCGTTCTTCCGTGGTAATTTGGGAACATATTCAGTGTTGTGAATAGCTTGGGAAGTCTATCCTGGCTCATTCAAATTACTTGATAAATAAATTATATTGAAACTGACCGGTGCAGTGAATGATTTTGTCATTAACTGTGAAAACAGTTTAATATAGGCTACTCTAAAACTATGAGTATTTCACTTTGTTTTAATTTATATTATTATTTTATTCAACAAACCAAAGTATTTTGGTGCTGAAGCATATAGCGGACCTTGTTTTGAAGCACTTTACCCCAAATGTTATTCTTCTATTTTATTATTTGGAGATGACCAACAAAAAAGCAAGCGAGTTCATGGTGAACGTGGAAAACGTGGGCAGATGTTTTGAGATTTCAAAGCATGACTCAGGATTTTTTTTTCACATACAGCCACTCACACACACACAAAATTGTCTCTGAGATTTTATTTTTAAAGCCTGTCTGTGAAAGCGGGCATGTCTGCACGTCTACCTGCTGTGCCCTCTGTTACTATGACTACAGCACAGCAAATCAGCAAGGTCACAGGTAATGCTAAAACGCAAAATAATTTTGAGACTATGTGCCAAAATAAAGGTCAGACATGGGAAATGGGGAAAAAAAGAAAGAGATTAAGAGAAATTTACAAATAGGACTTACTATGCATTTGGGTGTTCATTAACCTTTGGGTCTTGAGTGAGTGTTTCAAAATGACCTTTAAGTCTGTGTAATTGCTCAGTTTTATATCACTTCATTACAAAAGACAAAATGGTTTATTTTACATGGTTTTAGCAGAATGGATTAAATGGATTAATTGATGTCTATTTAAATAAATATTTTATTATAAACTGTTGTGGCAGCACGGTGGCGGAGTGGATAGCACATTCGCCTCACAGCAAGAAGGTGGCTGGTTCGAGCCTCGGCTGGGTCAGTTGGCATTTCTGTGCGGAGTTTGCATGTTCTCCCCGTGTTTGCGTGGGTTTCCTCCGGGTGCTCCGGTTTCCCCCACAATTCCAAAGACATGCGGTACAGGTGAATTGGGTAAGCTAAAAATTGTCCGTAGTGTATGAGTGTGTGTGTGAATGAGTGAGTGTGTATGGATGTTTCCCAGAGATGGGTTGCGGCTGGAAGGGCATCCGCTGCGTAATACATATGCTGGATAAGTTGGCGGTTCATTCCGCTGTGGCGACCCCAGATTAATAAAGGGACTAAGCCGAAAAGAAAATGAATGAATGAAACTGTTGAACCAATACACAAAATCATTTACATATGTTCAATTTGAACATTGTCTCTGATGGGACTTTGGATGGGGCATTGTACTCAATATTTTGACTTGCACATGAGTTTTTTACAACCAAACACAAGAATATTTTACAACCAAAACAACAAAGAATTACCGGTTGTTCTCAAACTTAAAAATAAAATTCAAGGGTAAAAATTGCAAGAACACTATTTTGTTTTCTCAAGAAACACTATTTCTGTAAATTAAAAATTCTGCAAATTTGCAGAGCAGAGTTATTTGATATATAATAATAATATATAATAATAATTTATAATATTGTCTCAGTCTTTGCATAGAAGCTAATCTTCTATAACACAATTAAAAAATGTTCAAAGACAAGAAGAACTAAGTGTACATTTCCTAACCTTTCACAAAAAAAAAATTTAAATTGTGGTAAAACTAGGTTTATTCTATTATGCAACCATCACATACAAATAAATCATTGAAACTCTTACTAAACTGGTGATATTTTAAATATATAAATATGATTTAAAAAAATGTATTGGTCAAAACCAACCAGTTAAAGACCACCAATCTAATTCTTCAATACATTGTTTTGTTTTTGTTTTTTAAGACAAAAACAAAAAAAAACTTTCCAACCATTTCATTATGTCTTCAAAATGCTTTTTAACAGTATGCACAGAATAGAGAATAAAGATTTGTGTAAGAAACATCACTTTTATTGCAATGTTCCACATATATGTTAAACTGGATAATTTTATTTTTTAAAGTAATCTTTTAGCACTCACCATTACACTGATTAATGAGTTTTTAATTTTGTTAATTAACAGCTTTCTAAAAACCCAGCACATTAACTGAACCCACTGTCACAAACAGTAGGGTATAAATGTGTTGGGATTATAATCAGTCTGTGCTAAAGCTATAATCATTTGAAAATGCAAATCACTAGCTATACTGTATTTCCAATGAATGGTAACACATGATAAACTTTGGCTAAACATCACAGCTTTCGCCTCAAAGATGACTATGAAGTCTGAAACATTATGTATATGATGTGTAAAAAAATTTTTGTGTGACAATTCTTAGTCCTATTTATTATCAGTCAGAAAAACAGTAATACATTGTAATAAACAACATAACAAATATGGTAAATTATGAATGAGAAGAACTGGCATGAATTAATTGGTGCTTATGAATGCAGTGATGTGATGAAGATAGAAACATGGACACTGACTCACTGACAAACAGGAAAAAGTGATAGACAAAAGAAAATTTGAATTAATTTGGTCGTCAAAAAAAAAAAAAAAAAAACGCAACTCAAGGACTGCCATGTCTGCCCTGACTGAAGTGGTTTGCTTCTCTCTGTATGAGAAGTCCTTGAGTTTAGCATCATGTGCCATTTCATCTTTTTGGTACCATCATTATTTTGAAATGCAACAGGGCTGAAATGCTAACTTTTGAAAATGTTTTTTTTATAGTGTATAGTGTGTAATGTGTATAATGTACTTATTATACTATCATTATCTGCAAAAGCATTTACTGACTTGATATGTATAATACAATTATTTTAGTAATTTCTGTAGATCCATGTGAATGGGAATAATTTTGAGACTAATAATTGATCATTGTTTCTATTTCCATTGTCCAACAATTGAATTTAATTGGTTACTTATAACGTTTATAAAATGTAAATCAAAGTAATTAAATATTTATTGTATATTAACCGCCTAAATATTAACTGTAGTTTTAATTATATTCAATCAAGCTTGTATTCTGCTAATGTTAATACTGTACTTTTTATTTTTATCTTTACAAGTAGTCACTTAAATTGTAATTGATTACAGTATATATTTCCCAAAATAAGTACTTAAGTACAGAACTCAAAATAAGTACTTAAGTACAGAACTCAGTACAGAACTCAGTTTAACAGTTCAAACCTGAGGGAGATGTACAAATGTACTTTTCTTCTGTCCTGCACTCTGGCAATCATTCTTGGTTTAATTCAATAACTTTTGCATATGTAGATTCACAGTGTGGTTTTGCAGCATCTCAGTGTGTGAATGCAGTGTTTCAACAAAATAAACAATAACCATTGCTAGAAGAAAAAGAATGGCATCAATACCAGTTTGCTTAAGTTGCTGTGCTCATCTCTTCTTTTATCCTTTTCTTTCCAAATCCTTCACTTTACAAACACCCAGGATTTCAAATTACAAAGTCCTTTCCCTGACTACACAGTTGCAAGCTGAGCTGCATCCAATGCTTTTAATGCGCACACCTAACCCCACCCCTAACCCTGCTCCTCACAGTGGTGTCACTAGCACCATTGAGTGCATTGTGTCTGACATTGCAAGTCTGAGATATGCAGTCTCAGCTTGCAAATCCAATTCTGCAACCACATACTATTATAAATTCAAAACATTTTGCAAAGCTGCACTACATTGAAATGAATATAATGTTTCGTAATGGGCTTTTTTCACAAATTATCATCAGTTCACAAAATAAAATACAAAAAAATTTTATATCAATGATAGCTTTGAAGTTTTCTCTTATTTTCCCCAGAGCGGTTTATATTAATTGTTTGTTATTATCACCACTATTTCTTCTTCAGCTCTCGGCGAAGGCTGTCGCACTTTTTTCCTCTCCCTCCCTTATCTCTCCTTGCTAGCTACTCTTGTCTTATCTTATTCTATCTATGAGGCTCTCCTTGCCCGGCTCTCCAAACAAATAAGGAATTATGGATTTGATCAACTGGTCTCTGAACGCAATTGACACCATCTTCTTGACGAGAAGTTTGGGTTCGGGGGAACCCAACTGTCCTGCAGGGACGTTTGCAGCTGGATACATGATGGACGGGTGGGAGAAGTGGCGCGGACCTGGCCACTCTGTCCCTGAAGAATATTGAAGATATTTATCTATTTTGAACTTTTATAACAGGGTTTTTGCTGATGGGCTTATACGGGTCCCTGGGCTATCGACGATTGCTAAAATCGGTCAGTGAGGCTCAAACCCCCAGCAAAGTGGCTGGCTGGATTAAAAAGGTGGTGACCATAGTTGTTAGTACTCAGATTGTGGCCTTAGAACGCATATTGGAAAACATTGGGGAGAAACTAGCGGCTTTACAATGAGATTTGGTCAGAAATTGGCAGATATTGACCCAAATTGAAAACCTTTTCTTCTCTTTCGGCTTCCCTGTGACTCTCATGCCAGAGGGCCTCGGCTGGAAACAAACAACTTCCCCCGGAGAACATGATAACGAGATGCTCTGAAATTCCTGCTCCCTGTTCCAAGGACACCTGTTAGACTCTACTGGCTTACACACACACACAGCTACAGATAGATAATCACTGCCTAACCCCACATCCAACGCCTTTGTGTGCTTTCACCCACCGGTGTGGGTAGGCGGGTCTGTAACCAACACCCCTGGCTGTAGGACCAGATGGCTGCCGCCTTTATCGGACTATATCCACATGCCCTGTTCCCATACCCTGTTGCGATGTTATGTCTATGTGTTTATGTGCTTGTGCTTTTTTTTTTTCTCTGTGATCTCACACTGCCCTAATCCAACAGCAGTCTGAGAGGGTTTTTTTTTTTGCCTCCCTCTTCGCTAATGTTTCTTATTTCCTCTTTCTAAAAACTACCCCTCGTTGACCTGTCTTCTGGGGGGGGGGTCCAATTTCACTGGATGTAAAAGTGTATGTGACAAATAAAGGCTTTTTTCATCACTATCTTGGATTACCTGTATGCTCAAGTTTGTTCCTGTACTTGACCTTGCCTGTGCGACCATCCCTAAATAAAGCTGCATTTGGATCCTCACCTCTGTTGCCACTAGACCAAACATTACAGACTGACAACTAAGGTCACATGTTCCGTCATTACAAACATAGTTCATTGATTTGGTGATTCTCAAATCCGTTGTTGCAATGAACATTCGCAACTACACCTCTAGAGCTGCAGTTTGAAACATAGTTCCTTGTTGTGTTCTATTCCCAGTTATCCCCACTATGCCCTATTCCTTTCGAACATTCCAACATTTGCTTTGAATGATTAATGAAAAAAAATCTTAAAGATATCTCTCTCAAGTGTAATTTGCTTTCATTATTTTACAGTTCAGTTTTAGCAAACTTCAGAGTGACAATTGTGCTCCCTACGTAGTGCACTCTGAAGTCATGTATGCTATTTTCAACACAGCCATGGCTCATACCAAAACCTATAGGTGACCTATGATTTACAAGTGGAAATCTTCAAAACTTGTGAAATTAAAAAATATAGGATACGTAAAATGGTTTTGCCTCACAGTGGCGCAGTGGGTAGCATGTTCACCTCACAGCAAGAAGGTCGCTGATCGCTGGTTCGAGCCTCGGCTGGATCAGTTGGCGTTTCTGTGTGGAGTTTGCATGTTCTCCCCGTGTTGGCGTGGGTTTCCTCCGGGTGCTCCGGTTTCCCCCACAATTCCAAAGACATGCGGTACAGGTGAATTGGGTAAGCTAAAATTGTCCGTGGTGTATGAGTGTGAATGGGTGTGTATGGATGTTTCCCAGAGATGGGTTGCAGCTGGAAGGGCATCCGCTGCGTAAAACATATGCTGGATAAGTTGGCGGTTCATTCCGCTGTGGCGACCCCAGATTAATAAAGGGACTAAGCCGAAATGAAAATGAATGAATGAATGAATAAAATGGTTTTAATGCATAGTAGCCTATTTAAATGTATCTGTACTGTATATGACATATAGGCCACAACATTTTGGCAGGGGTTTGAGTGTGTCAAAGCTGTAAAAGTAGACTTTTCAAACAAATAATAATAAAAATAGCCGACTTAATAATAAAAATAAAAATACGAATAAGAATAAGAATAGGGCCGGTGAATTGGGGAAGCTAAATTATCCATAGTGTATGTGTGAACAAGAGTGTATGGCTGTTTCCCAATGATGGGTTGACTCTGGAAGGACGTCTGCTGTGTAAAACATATGCTGGATAAGTTGGCGGTCCATTCCGCTGTGGCGACCCCTGAATAATAAAGGGACTAAGCCGAAAGGAAATGAATGAATGAATGAATGAATGAATAATAATATAATAATCATAATAATAATAATAATAATAATAATGGGCCTCACGGTGGCGCAGTGGATAGCACATTCGCCTCACAGCAAGAAGGTCACTAGTTCGAGCCTCGGCTGGGTCAGTTGGTGTTTCTGTGTGGAGTTTGCATGTTCTCCCCGTGTTGGCGTGGGTTTCCTCCGGGTGCTCCGGTTTCCCCCACAAGTCCAAAGACATGCGGTATAGGTGAATTGGGTAAGCTAAATTGTCCATAGTGTATGAGTGTGAATAGGTGTGTATGGATGTTTCCCAGAGATGGGTTGCAGCTGGAAGGGCATCCGCTGCGTAAAACATATGCTGGATAAGTTGGCGGTTCATTCTGCTGTGGCGACCCCAGATTAATAAAGGGACTAAGCCGAAAGGAAAATGAATGAATGAATGAATAATAATAATAATTGAATCTAAATGTAATTATGGCAACAAATAAATAAAATTTTTACAACATTATTTGATCATATAGGTCTATCTAATTTATAGGCTATAAGGGATTAGTGGTTTTAAGTTTTAGAATAGAATACTGAATATTCTCCGTAATGATTGTAAGCAAAATATTGGCCCTATGTGTCTTTTACATTAATATGAAAAAATAAATAAATGCATGTTTTTACCAAAACTCATATTGGATTAAAAAAATGTGTATGCATGTACGTGTAAAATAATATAATGTACAAAACAAAAAAATTATTTAATGTGGATTTTCTATAAAAAAAGCTGTTTAAAGCGTCATTACGACATAAATAACATAGTTCAAACAATGGATCTGCAACAGAGCAACTACGGTTTAACAATGATATACTACATGACCTTGCATTGTTTCCATGTCACTTCTTGCATGTGTTTGGTTATGAGACGTAGTTTGCGGACGGCAATTTTTCCTATGATAAAGTCATGCAGTGTGAAACCCCCTATAACTCCATCTTGCAGTGTGAACACAGCAGCGATGCAATGTTACCCCAGATAGTCATGCAATGTAAAAACATCTGTGATGACCTTAAAAATCATTCAGTCTGAACTGAATAAGAGAGCAACATGGTTGACTCACTGCGAGGGCATGACTGCTATGCAGCTAAGATCATGGCTCACACTTGCCACACTTGTTGCTTCCTGCAGCGCAGCCAGCACTCAGGCAGACCTGAGGATTACAGTGGGGGCTACCTCACCGGTTGAGAAGCCCATGGATCCCCCAATCCTCCATAGCTTGCTCCATCCAAGCTTCAACTGTGGGTGGTGGCTCATCCTTCGAGATGGTCACGCTCTCACTCGATGACACTGGTGACCAGATGTCAGCATCGGAGGGTGGTTTATGGTTAACACAGAAGCTGACCCTGTCCTATGCAAAGTTTGTGTCCTGCAGTTGAGTTGGTCATTCCCACTGAGATGAAGATTCCCACTGAGGTACTTCGCACCCAAATAGAGTAGTGGGCTACAGCCAGTCTTGGTTCTGTGCATTTTTAACCATTATCTACAATAGATGCTGTTCAAAATCTGCAGAAATACAGAAATGCACCCTCCAATGTGTCCATCCACAGGATGGTTAGCAGCCATAGACCTGAAGGACGCATACTTTCATGTCTCAATGTTCCCTCACCTACGATCGTTTCTTTGGTTTGCATTCAAGGGCTGGGCATGGCAGTGCAAAGCCCTGCCATTTGGATTGTCCCTTCAGGTTTTCTCCAAACTCATAGGGGACATGAGTGCTACTCCAGCTCACAAGTATCTGCACCTCATTGACCGGCTCATTTTAGCTCAGTCTACGGTTCAGTTGATCTCCATTACCAAGTAATGCACTGGGCTAGTGCTTGCCTGTCTGAAGTAAATCAACAGGAAAATAGTGGTCCCACTGAAGTTTTTCAGAGGCTCCTGGGGCATATGGAATCTGTAGCCATGTTCACTACTCTGAATGTTTCATATGAGACCACTTCATTGCTGGTTTCATGATCAGGCACCCAGATGGGCACGATGAGCAGGGACACACCAGGAGACCATCACCATGCTGTGTCGCCACACCTTCAGACCCTGGACAGACTGAAGGGTTGTGGCTGTGTAAAACCAGCATGCAACTGCGGGTTCTTTATGTCAATTGACAGATCTCCTTCAGGTGTTACTTATATACTCAGCTGGTTTTAAGCGGCCGCACCTTTGAGGAGCTTCTCTTGTCAATTTATATGCATTCATTGGCACTTTTTCTTACTCTTTAGAGTGATTGGTCATCTGGTGATTCCCCATGTTTCAACATAATGCCTCCATTCCCTGCTTCAGGGAACAAAGGTTATGACAGTAACTAAGACATATGTATGTATGTATGTATGTATGTTCATTCATTCATTTTCTTTTTGGCTTCGCTATGGGTCGCTATAGCGAAATGAACTGCCAACTTATCCAGCATATGTTTTACGCAGCGGATGCCCTTCCAGCTGCAACCCATCACTGGGAAACATCCATACACACCCATTCACACTCATACACTACTGACAATTTAGCTTACCCAATTCACCTATACTGCATGTCTTTGGACTTGTGGGGGAAACCGGAGCACCCGGAGGAAACCCACGCCAACACGGGGAGAACATGCAAACTCCACACAGAAACGCCAACTGACCCAGCCTGTGCTCGAACCAGCGACCTTGTCATACACATTAATCTTTCAGTAGTAAATTTTAAGTTTAAACAGTAGTAGCAATTACATTTATAATAAATTGCTAATAAATTGAAATAGTTTTATTTCATTTAAACACATTACAAATGTTACAAACAATTAATTATTGATGGTGCTTGTTTTTTGTTTTCTTTTATTTATTTTGTTCAGAAAGAAAGAAAGAAAGAAAGAAAGAAAGAAAGAAAGAAAGAAAGAAAGAAAGAAAGAAAGAA
>CAIGQW010000596.1:212625-225064 GCA_903798125.1 Danio choprae
GAAAGAAAGAAAGAAAGAAAGAAAGAAAGAAAGAAAGAAAGAAAGAATATTTTAAGTGATTAAAAAGGCCAGGAGATTGGGTTCTCCTTGATGACTAATTTCAGCTATCACTTCAAAGCAGAATGCATATTGAGAAACTTGTGTAAACATGATTATGCTATCAGAATTGGAAATTACTCTGACCAAAAATGTTTTTTCCTGCAGCCTCTAACTAAGTCAGTGGTGCTGAACTTATGCCTACTGACAAACATGGCAGTTAAACATTAGATACACATGTTTTTCTCTGTTATCAGCTGTTGCTCAGTCAAGTCACGGGTAACTGTGATCATGGAAACTGAATTTGCTATAATGAAACGAGACATGAAAAGACTCACAACCACTTCAGGATGGGTTTAAGTAGGGCAGTTGTGTTGCTTAGAATGACCAGAAAAATGGTCTTTACTGTGGCAATGAAACGTTTTGTTAGAAAGCACCAATAATCCCCTTTACCTGGGTACACAGGCCTGAGAGTCCGACTCAGGGGCATCCGGAGCAGGACAACAGAACTGGTGAAGAACTGTCTGGTTCCTGTAGAGAAAAAAAAGGGATAAAACAAAAATCAGCTTTTGAAAATGTGTCAGCACTATAGAAGCATTCGGAGACTTGAGACTTGAGTCCTTTTGCAAATATCTCAATGCATAACATGCAGAATAGTAGGAAAACACTCTCAAACATAAAGAAAAATGTGAGGATTTAAATGCCATACTTTAGTAGATACTTATGCTAACACAGTCTGCATAACATCTGTTTGTTCATCTTCTTACAACTCCAAAAAATACAAATTTTCATGTGTTCATGTTTTTTGAATGCAGATAAGTTTAATCAAACATGCAACATTTGACAAACACACACACACACACACATATATATACACTGCGTTCAGATCAACTGGGGCAGATCATTTTGATGTGAGTCCTAATAAAAAAGGGTATACGCCAAGGAAATGTTGTAAAACTCTACATTTTTACATATGATTTGATTTTATATTTTGCTACTACGAGACTCAGAAGTCCCATAACTCAGGACGTGCATTAGGGCTTCCTTTATTGCTGTTTACGCTGCACAATTTTAACATTGACTTTTCACTCCCCGAGAGGTTTTGTGATATCACTGTCAAATGCCCAAAACTGTAGGCACCCGGTGCTCCTTCCTGCATCAAATATTTGGCATGCTAAATATATGGACCTCCTCTGTGATTCAAAATCATACTGTGTGAAATGAGTTATGACTTGTTGCAAGGTAGGGTACCATATCAGTGTGTATCCTCCTGTACATTAAGATAACATATCAAAAAATGTATATCATATCAAAGCTCATCCTCTAAGAAAACACACATTTGGTTAACCGTAGTTTTAAAGCTAGCAATGCAAAGATAACAATAGATCTGAGGCCTCGTGTAAACACCAGCTTTCACACTCACAGTCAGATGTACTAACCTCAAAATTAACGTGTGTTCCTCCACGCATGACTGCTTTACTTAAATTCTTGTGATTTTGTTCATTGGTTACTCTTAGAGGCAATGAAGTGAAGTTGTAAACATTAAACTATGAAGTCCAACACACCACCACAAGTGAGAAACATTGCAATTAATTAGTAGTATTTTGTAGCTAGTTTTTCTATTGTAATCTGCACAATCGATCAACTGCCTATATAGGCGTGTAATTATTAAACTCCCTATGAGGAGTGACTTGTCCAAAAAGAAAAGATTCCTTTGACTTCTCTGAATTTTTCCAATAGCTGTAACGGCACAGTACCAGCCACAACCCAGTACTGGGAAACACCCCTACACTTTCACATTCACACATGCTCTCATACACTACGATTGATTTTGTTTACCCAATTCACTT
The DNA here is from genome assembly GCA_903798125.1 of Danio choprae. Taxonomy (NCBI): domain Eukaryota; kingdom Metazoa; phylum Chordata; class Actinopteri; order Cypriniformes; family Danionidae; genus Danio; species Danio choprae. The sequence continues at coordinate 214,512 of CAIGQW010000596.1, forward strand.
ATACCACGTCTTTGGACTGTGGGGGAAACCGGAGCACCCAGAGAAAACCCATGCAAACACAGGGAGAACATGCAAACTTCACACAGAAACGCCAACTGGCCCAGTGAACCAGCGACCTTCTTTCTTGCTTTGAGGCAACAGTCCTAACCACTGAGCCACCGTGCCACTCACTGTTGCACCTTTAAACTCCAAATAAAGACATGAAAAGGATTTAGAGTCTGCTCCTTATTTATCTTTTAGTGATTCTTTTAGTGGGTGGCACGGTGGATCAGTGGTTAGCACTGTCACCTCATAGCAAGAAGGTCGCTGGTTCGAGCCTCGGCTGGGTTAGTTGGCATTTCTGTGTGGAGTTTGCATGTTCTCCACATGTTCGCATGGGTTTCCTCTGGGTGCTCCTGTTTCCCCCCACAGTCCAAAAACATGATGTATAGGTGTATTGGACCATAGTGTATGAGTGTGTGTGAATAAGTATGTACGAGTGTTTGCCAGTAATGGGTTGCAGCTGGAAGGGCATCCGCTGCATAAAACATATGCTGGAATAGTTGACGAGTCATTCTGCTGTGGCGACCTCTTAAATAGAGACTAAGCCGAAGGAAAATGAATGAATGTTTTAGTATAATTAATAGAGACAACTCTCTGCTCAAAGGGTGCAAGCACTTCATTTTATTAAACAGCAAAAAAAGATATACATGCACACCAATTAAAGTGGTTGACGTGAAATGCAGGAGAGTAATGGTAAACAGGCTGGGTTCAGGGTAGGCAGCAAATGTGGATGATAAACAAAGCAGAGTCCGGGCAGGCAGCAAAACAATCAAAAGTAGAAAGGCAGATAAGCGTTTATGGTCAGGGCAGGACAAAACTTCACACTGAGCTATGGTGAAAACAGGCTTTAAAGATAGGGGGTAAGTGGAATCAGCTGTAGGGTGATTAGTCTCAGGCATGAGGGATGATGGGATTGAAGTCTGAAAGGTTCTTGAATAAAACTTAGGTGAGTGAAAATTATTTCGTTATTTGTGCTTGTATTTTGTGTATCAATAAAAATAATCATTGACCAAAAAAAAGTCAATGTGACACTGTGGAGGGTGTTTCCCAGCACTGGGGGTTGTACTCTCTGGCAGGAAGGGCATCTGATAAAACATATTAAATCATATGTCACAGTTATTGGCAGTTTATTCCACACTGACCCCTGAAAATCAAGGGAATAAGCCAAAGGAGGGAGAGAAAGTGAGCGAGTGTGATTTCCCAAGTGCTGATTATTGGAGAGGTTTTTTTTATTACATATATTAGACATTCTAATGACAAATTTCTAATGATACATTTCTTTATTTTTGCAATGATGCCGGTATATAATATTTTACTGGTTATTTAGCAAGATACTACTATTCAGTTTAAATCTCTATCAACATTGGGCTGTGAAAATAAGGGATAACCTTTTTTGCACTAATTTAGGTTTAGGCCCAAAACACCTCTTGTTAAATTACAAAATGCCCCTGAATTCATAAATCTGTAAATTCAGAGCAGTTTAATTAAAAAAAAAAAGAAGAAAAAAAAAGAAAATACAAATTAAAGAATAAACTGCATACAATAGAAAATAGTTGCAACAAATTAAATAGTTTAGATTCTTCAAAATATTAGCCTAATAAAAATTTAATCAAGTTATGAAATCTCACTCACCTTTTCTTTAATGTATAATTTAAATATATATTCAGATTAAAGGTAGGCTACTATAATTATTTAGTGAAGATGTAAAGCAGTGAAAATATCTCTCATTGTAATTTTTAATTTGATTATTAAACAACATTACATAACATTAAATAACAGAGGCTATTTTACTTTAAGAACAAATGTACAGATCTATAATGAAAGCATTCAATTACTTTCCTAACTGCTTTTTCTCATTTAAGACACAATTAGTTTTGTTTAAAATAAAACATGTCAAGATAAACATGTTTAATATTCTTATGTGTATTTGTCTTTTTAAACACATACCCAAATCCCAGAGTCTCCACTTTTGTTCTACAAATCACATTTAGGCCTACAGAAGCTCTCATCTATGAGGCGCTGTGTAGGATTTAAATCAAACTTTGCTTATCGATACATACGTAAAATACATGCATATACATCTATATATTACTTGAAAATACATCTATACTATTGGATGTTCAAAACAATATTGTATTTATTGTATTTATTTACAATTACACAAATATAAATGGACAGATAGGATGTCCAATATCTACAATTTAAAGGCTGATTAAAGGACGTTCAAGTCGAAAAGCGAACTGCGTATATACTCAAACAACTAAACTCCTCTTTTCTATTGCAAATAGTGCAGCATATACCCTTATTTTTTTAATTATTATAATTATTATTCCTTTTCTATGTTTTTTTTATGATATGGATGTCATAATTGTAAAATTTTGGTATCATTTTGATTGTTAAATAATCAACATGTAAAAAAATTACAAAATAAATAAAAATAAATATAATAATAAAATTGCAGATAAAATATTTTTGTCCATCAAGCTGGTCAAACTAACCCCCACGAACTAGCTCAGAACCTCTGGGCACTGGTTCTTTTCCGTTTAATAACTACTTATATGACTGGCATCCAGCGTTTTGGTGCATTAGCCTGTCTATTGGTGACAGGCGAACCCACTTAAAAAGTGCATTCATGTCCCCTACTGGACATAAGTGTGTATCGTAACCCATGACAGATAAAAACAATAAAAAAAACAAACATAAACTAATATTAAACAAATATATTTTATTCTAAATAATTACTTATGCAACCTTATATTTATTAAACCCATTGCTTTGCAATAATTTAATTGCATAATAAACCTTATAATTTGCTGGAGCATTCCTTAGCATTACCTTTTTTGATATTTTTTTATTTAGCATAATCTATTTTCATTATTCAACAGATGTGATTCCTCCATTAAATCGCATTATTTCTATTTCCTAAGCTTTGCAATAACCTGATTTATGATAATGATCTTGTCCGTTTGTTCTCAAAGGACGTTTACGCTGAAATTAAACTACTTCCTTTTAAACTGAAATGACTTCCTTTAAAGCTGAGAATTTATGTACATACACATATGAAATTACTTGCATCTATGTATATACACAACTAATTGTATATATGTTTGTGAATTTTACTTTGTTTGCACGAGTGTTATGTGGGTGTTAATGCACGCATCGAGTTTATATTCATATGGTAGAGTTTATGAGTGCATATGCATAGTTTAAGTTTATATGTATGTGCGTGTGTTAATGTGGGTGTTTATGCAAGGATCGAGTTTATATGTATATATGCAAGTTTCATATAAATTGTTTTGAAAATCCAATAGTATAGATGTATATGCGAGTAATTTATAGGTGTATATGCACGTGTTTTATGTATGTGTTGATAAGCTAATTCGCCATCAATCGCTATAGACTCTCCAGGGGAGGGGCTTTGACCAGATAAGTGTTTTTACAGTGTTTTATTCTCCAGTTGTTGTGAATCCTCTGGGGTCAGCAAATGCAGTGTGTTACAGAAGGGTATTACACAAAAGTAAGATTTTGAGGCTATCCTGGCTGAATTTAGCTGCATGAAAGCAGACTAAATTAGGCTGAATTAAGTTACTATGGAGATTTATTCTTTGCAGCTATAGGGGAATTACCAGCCTACGTCACACATGACGTCACACGGGGTTGAACCGCGCATACCGGTTGCAAAAAAGACCGGTTGCAATAGCAAACATGTCGGTTACCTGCGGTAGGATGCCAAAATCGAAGTGCAAAAATAGAAAATTTAAATTTTACCGTACACCACACTGCTTTTAATGTCAACCGCAGACGTCTTTGGCTAACAGCCATCAGAAGAGCTGAACAGAGTGAGAACCTAATTAAAAATGCTCGACTCGTTCTCATTTTATATCAGCTAAATTCATAAATTCAGGCTATGCTGAATCCTACACATTACTCGTTTTTGATTACAGGAATGATTTTAGCAGAAAACAGTTAAATACGGTTAATTAAACTCCGGACACTGAATGCTTAGAATGAAATGTACAAATGTAAGTTCACATACCCTGCCGTACAGGTGCAGTTCGCTGTCAGAATGCAGTTGTTTTGCTTGATAATTAGCCAGGCTTGTACAGTTCCGTTTTCTTTCATTGTCTTTGGCTAGGCAGAACCTCGGTTTTTAGCACTACAAAGTTTTGAATCTGGTAATCATGGGACATTATTTCTTGCACATGACCACACAGAACAAAATTTAACTTCTCTCTTGTAAAATCACTTGGAATTTCAATGAGATAGTTGTATATTTCGGGCTAGATGCTTGGCCAATTTTTATGTTATCCAATATCCATTGGGAGGGTGCTATCGCAAATGGACCTGTCAGACGAACGCCGCTCACTTTAACGTTAATTTTGCCGAATAACTGTGCTTATCACTGGGTGACAAGCTGTTATAATACGCTGAACGTATTATGTAAATAATATATATAATATGTAATCAATATAACATATCTCTAATACAACAACAAACTCCTTACCGCATCGGATGTCATTCCCTCACTGTAAATGCTAGCGCTCCCGGTTTTTTCTTCAACCTCGATGCGCGCGCATCCTGAATTTTTACAAACCGGTAATTCGTCTACAGCCTGCTCCAGAGGGTTATTGCCCAAAAGCAAGATAAGGTATTATGCTGGGATTTTCAAACTATCCCAGCTGAATGTAGCCTTGATTCAGCTGCATGAAAGCAGGCTAAATTGATCTAAATTAAGTTACTACGGAGATGTATTCTTTGCAGCTAGGCTAAGATTAATCCTATTGATTTATATGTTAGTTTTATTAAAATTAAAAATGTTAGTTTAATTTTATTAGCAATAATTTTATGTTCATATATGGCCATTTCAGATTTAAATATAGGGGAGATATAAAGATATCTCAGAGATATAAAATACATACAGTGCTCAGCATAACTTTTGAAAATTTATATTTGTATTCATTTCTCAGTAAATGTAGATAATATATTTGGCGTACAAAGCAGTTTTATTAAACAGCTATATTTATTAATATAAGAATTTGGTCACCGAACATCAATTGGAATAGAAAGATAATACATTTAAAAAATTTGAATGAGTTATTGCAAAAGAAACTTTAAAAACGACTATATTTCAGCTATGTGTGGAGTTTGCATGTTCTCCCTGTGTTCGCGTGGGTTTCCTCCGGGTGCTCCGGTTTCCCCCACAGCCCAAAGATATGCGATATAGGTGAATTAAATAAACTAAATTGGCCGTAGTATATGAGTGTGTGTGAATGTAAGAGTGTATGGGTGATTCCCAGTACTGGGTTGTGGCTGTGTATCCGCTGCGTAAAACATATGCTGGATAAGTTGGCGGTTCATTCTGCTGTGACAACCTCTGATAAATAAAAGGCACTAAGCCAAAGGAAAATGAATGAATGAATAAATATTTCAACTTCTATATTTTTTAAGTTTCTCTTGATTTTTCCTGTTTATTAAGATTTTATTTTTATAAAGACATTTTGAAATATATTTCTCAAACATATTAACTTTGTACTAATTTTTTTACTTTTATTTGTAGATTAGTTCCAGTTTTGTCTTTGGTACTGACTAATCTAGTAAATATATACAAATATATTACTGTAAAGCATCTTATAGAAAATATAAATTTAAAAGAGAGATTTGTGAGGGGTGTACTCCTTTATGCTGAGCACTGTACATACGTATAAACATGCATACATACATACATACATACATACATATATTGTTAAAAAAGAATAAATTGCCCTAATGAAAGTGACATATAAATGATCAGATGGAGATTAAATAAGCTAGATAAAATAAAACAGATGTGCAACATTGGGTACGTGTTTGGAATAATCTTCATGATAAATGTCTTGATTAACATGAATGTACAGAGGTCAAATTTAACGCAAAGTGAATTACTTAATTTTTTAATACACCTCCTCATGTTTCCATTAAATCTCTGTAAAGAGATTTAATAAAAAGTAAAGGGAGTTCCCAGATCAGTCAAACACCGAGATTGGTGGGCAGGAGGGGCCTTTTTCAACTCATTACCTGATTCGCTCACATTGGGTTTTATCCATATTTACATCATTGATTCTGTGATCGATCTTCTGGTCTGTTGAAGAATGCCATGAATGTGGACTTATCCTGGCTTAACATAGCAGCTGGTTCTCATCCTGGATCAGTAAATGTGCAACGGATAAAGCCAGAGAGGTCTTGCATATAAGTGGAATCAAGAAAGCCAGGATAACAGAAAAAGTTGACCTAGTTTTATCGGATCCTCCTGGCTTTGTCCATTGCACGTTTACTGATCCAGGATTAGAACGAGTCCCTATGTCAAGCCCGGTTTCGATAGCCAGTATAAGACCACATTCACAGCATTTGTTAACAGACCATGGGATCAATCACAGAATCAATCATTCAAGTATGGATAAAACCTGATGTGAGCCAATCAGGTAACGAGTTGAATAATGCCTCTCTTGCCCACCAATATGGGAACTCCCATTACTATCTTTTTTTTTTTTTTTTATTATTCAACAATTCAAAATTAACAACAATTTACAAAAGCCAGGGGATGATGACAATAAAGGAAAAAGTAATATTAACAGATTAAAAAGTAAGTAAAATTAAATATGTAAATGTTTGCATACATAAATACACTTAACAGCTTTCTTATTTGTCAGATTATAAATAGTTTTTATATAAAGCTTAAATTCTGATTTCAAAATAATAAATAATGGCATATAATCACTGCACTTGCTTTTGTGTACTGAATTTTGCCAACAAAAGTAATAAATTGATCAAAAATTACTCTTTGTATAATTACCTGTTAAAGAAAGCCAAAACAAAGTTGAAAGCTTGGCATAACATTGATTCTAACAAAAGAGCTGAAATCCAACCAAAAATTAACTACATATGGGCAACTCCAAAACAAATTATATGTTTCTGTATGTAGACCACAAAACACACAGCATGTATCAATTTCACACTTAAACCTGCTTGCAAGAAAATAATTACTGGGATAATATTTATAAATGAGATTGAAAGAAATTTATTTAACTTTATTTGTTAATGAATATTTAGGTAATTTCCAAATTTTATGAGGTAATTTCCAAATTTTGGGCCATAACAAATTATTAACATAGCTATTCCAGAAAGTCATTAGGACTAGAGACAACATCCCTTTAAAAAAGAGCTTGAATATGTCGATTTATTATTTTTAATAGCAAGGCAAAAGCATATTCGACCAACAGCAGTGTCAAGAGAATCCAGGAACTGCAAAGGAGGAGGGGAACGTGTTTTTACAAAGCGTTAGTAGACCAGAGGGGACAGTATCCATTACTATAGTATATTCCTTAGGAGTTATTGGGATTTTAAACTTCTGTAAAATAATAATTCTGAATAAGTTAATAGAAGGCCACCTTGGTTTAAAAGTTGGCTTAGTAAATTTATATTATCATAGAACCAATTTTCAAAAACAATGTTTTTGAATATGCTTATTATTCCAAATGAAACATCTATTGGGTGAGAAATTGTGTTTATATATCAAGTTCCATAAGTGTAACAGCCAGGCCAGGTTTCCCCCACTCACAGTCACCTGCTTTCTGATTAGCTCCGCACCTGCACGTCATCCCCAGTCATCACCGCAGCCCCATAAAACCCAGCACCTTACTCCTCAGGACAACACTCCTCTTGGTCAGTGTCGATTACCTATTTCTAAGTTTACTTACCTCTCTCATCTTTTTTGATTTCCAGTGTCTGCGGCTCTCCTTCGTAGTGTGGTTTCTCCTGGTCCCTCTCGTGGTTGTTGTCGTCGATATCCCAGAGTTCATCCATCTGTATTTCTGGTTCCAGTATTTCCTCTAGTCCATCCAGTTTCACCTGGCCATCTCGATCTGCTCCTCAAGTATGGAAGCTTGTAGCAGAGAGAATCCAGTTATCCACTCCACTCTCAGCCTGCTTCCTCAACCCTTTCAAAATCCAGCCCAGAACCTATGACCCTCGATCAGGGAAGACAAACAGAGACGGAGCGACTCCGTTGGCTGAACCGGGGTCTCTGTTATATTGTGGGGAGACAGGGCATTTCCGTGCATCATGCCCCATCCTTCCAGCACATCCAATGGTGAATGCCAATCATGCTGTACAAGAAAACATGCTTCCACTCACTACCGTTGTGAAGCTTACTGCACCTAACATCTCTCTTCCAGTGGTCGCACTCCTTGATTCCAATACAGCAGGCAATTTCATCTCCGGTGCCATCTGCCGTCAGCTCCGCTGCAAGACCCGTTTCTCAGAGAAAAGCTTTAATGTTTAGTCCATCAACGGAAAGCCCCTAAATTGCTGCAACATCAATCGAGTGGTGGATTCCATTCATATGCAGATTGGGTTGTTTCACAAAGAGAAGATTAATCTACTGGTTCTGGAAGGGTCCATCGCCGACATAATCTTAGGGCACCCATGGCTGATAAAGCACAATCCTGTGCTCTCTTGGGGCACAGGGGAATTTATCAAGTGGGGAAAATTTTTTTATTTTTATTTTTTTTTGTTTGTTTTTTTGTTTTTTGAGTGTTTTCCTGAGTTCCCTGTAAGAAAATTGTTTTATTCAATGTCTTTGTGTACCATGTCTATAGAAAGTCCTGCAGATCTATGTTCAAAAAAGATTCCCCAGTGTTACCAGGAGTTCCAGGATATCCTTTGCCCCAAGAGAGCCACACAGCTTCTCCCTCACCGGCCATGGGACTGTGCGATTTGACTTGGACTGAACGTAAGGTCATGGAAAAGTATGCAGAAGAGGCCCTATCCCAAAGTGACATCTGCACTCGTCTGTTTAAGTTTATATTGATAATATCCTAATCTTTTTCCAAGTCTGGCAGAACATCACCAACACATTGCGGAGGTCCTATCATGGCTCCTCGATCACAACCTGTTCTTGAAGGCTGAGAAGTGTTCATTTCATCAAACGACCATCCACTTCCTAGGTTTCATCATCACTGCTTCTGGTGTTAAGATGGACTAGGGGAAAATGGAAGCCATCACTTCTTGGCCACAACCAAGTACCATCACAGACTTCGAGCGTTTTCTTGGGTTTGTAAACTTCTACCAAAAGTTTAACTGTAACTATACAAATATTTTTTTTGTTGTCTCCTCCAAGGAAAGCCCAAGTCTCTGGTCTGGACAGAAAAAGCTGTTGAGACATTTCACACCCTAAAGAAGTAGGGGTGTAACAGTTCACCTAACTCACGATGTGATACGATTCATAATAGTAATCTCAACCAATCTTTGTTTAATTTGTTTCTATGATGTACTGAAATATAATTACAAGCACTTCATACGTTTCAAAGGCTTTTATCCACAATTACATGACATTTTTGCAAAGAGTCAGTATTTGCAGTGTTGGCCCTTCTTTTTCAGGACATCTGCAATTCGACTGGGCATGCTCTCAATTAACTTCTGGGCCAAATCCTGACTGATAGCAACCCATTCTTTCATAATCACTTCTTGAAGTTTGTTAGAATTAATGGGTTTTTGTTTGTCCACCCGCCTCTTGAGGATTGACCACAAGTTCTCATTGGGAATACGGTCTGGGGAGTTTCTACGCCATGGACCCAAAATTTCAACGTTTTGGTCCCCGAGCCACTTAGATATCACTTTTGCCTTATAGCATGGTGCTCCATCGTGCTGGAAAATGCAATGTTCTTCACCAAACTGTTTCTGGATTGTTGGAAGAAGTTGCTGTTGGAAGGTGTTTTGGTACCATTCTTTATTCATTTGTTTTTAGGCAAAATTGTGAGTGAGCCCACTCCCTTGGATGAGAAGTAACCCCACACATGAATGGTCTCAGGATGCTTGGCTGTTGGCATGACACAGGACTGATGGTAGCGCTCACCTTTTCTTCTCCAGACAAGCCTTTTTCCAGATGCCCCAAACAATCGGAAAGGGGCTTCATCTGAGAATATGACTTTGCCCCAGTCCTTAGCAGCCTTCTTTGCTGCCCTTCTTGACACCAGGCCATCTTCCAAAAATCTTTGCCTCACTGTGCGTGCAGATGCACTCACAGCTGCCTGCAGCCTTTCCTGAGCAAGCTCTGCACTGGTGGCACTCCAATCCTGCAGCTGAATCCTCTTTAGGAGACGATCCTGGTCTTTCTTGGACACCCTAAAGCCTTCTTAACAAGAATTGAACCTCCTTTCTTTGAAGTTCTTGATGATCCTATAAATTGTTGATTTAGGTGCAATCTTAGTAGCCACAATATCCTTGCCTGTGAAGCCATTTTTATGCAACACAATGATGGCTGCACGCGTTTCTTTGCAGGTTGCCATGGTTAACAATGGAAGAACAATGATTTCAAGCATCACCCTCCTTTTAACATGTCAAGTCTGCCACTCTAATCCAATGACAGCAATAAATTAATAATAATTGTAAATAATAAATTGTTATATTAATAAGGAAATATATTTACTAAATAAATTAGTATGAACTTGAATTAGTATAAACTAATATATATATAT
>CAIGQW010000596.1:225164-248569 GCA_903798125.1 Danio choprae
AAAAAAAGTGCATGTTTAGTAAACAAACATATGGGGTTAAATTGGTAATATGAACTCTAAGCTATAGCAGTAAGAAGTTTGAACAGTTATATCAGATACTAGGCCAACATGTATTGCTGAATTAAAACAGTTAGAGAAAGTATAATACATTGCAAGAAAGACCAACTAGTGAAGAAACACTAGAATAAGATTAGGAGAAAAATAAGTAAAGTACAGTCTGAAGCTAAAGAAATTAATTAGAGTAACATTTAAGAAAAATTTAAAAGAAATTAGGCATATTTACAAATGATACAAATGACTTAAAAATAAGCTGATAATTCCATAAAAATATATGGAAGGAGTCTTCCTTTGATGGAGGAAAAAATTGGAAAGAGGAAAAAATACTTATTAGGTCATCAGCTAAATGTCATATATAATTAAGAGGACATAGGGATGGACTTTGGGGGACTGTAGTCTCTTACCTACCAGACATCTCTGAGTGCACTGGCCAATGAAATAAGGTGTTGTAAAAACACAATGGACAAACTGTTGGCTGTGAACACTTGTGACATGAACTATAGCAGTGAGAAGGCCACATATGTTCAGAGACATTAACAAGAGAATGATGAACTGATCAAAAAGAAAAAGCGCTCCACCAGACATTTGCATCAGCTGAATGAAAGAAAAGAAGCCAGCACTAAGAGAGAGGGGGAAGCTATGGCCCTGGGCACCACAGAAAAGACTGCAGCACCAATCTACGAGCCAGTTGTCTCTGGTTGCGAGGTTGGATAGACTGACAGTCCACCTCAAAGCAGCTTCTATAGTCCAAATTAAGAACAACCATTACAGTAGGTAAATTAAGAACAAAAGTGTAACTACCCAATCTTGTATCAAATCAGACCCCTGACAAGTGATAGATAGAAATTATTATAATGCAAATTGTAAGTAAGAAAAAGTCTTATAGGAAAATTTAAGATGTATTCTTAAATATTGAAATGATGTTTAAATAATTTTGGTTTATTTTCATAAGTTTAATCATAAAGGTCCTTGAACATAGAAGGATAAATTACAATGCATGGTGGTGACTAAAGAAAAATAGACAGCTTTTGATAAGGCAAGACATAAATTGGATAATAAATGTGGATGGAATACAGTATTTAAGTAAAAAATCAAGTAAAGGAAATTGCTTAGCATAATCTTATTGTGAATTGCCTAAATCAAGATTTGATAGTTAAAACAGGAAAGATTCAAATCTAGAAAAATGATTTATACTTAAGAAATTAGAACAAAAATTGAAATGATTCATAATAATAGGTCAAAAAGTAACAGTTCTAAATGCACTAAAAGAAAAATTGAAAGAAAAAAAGTGTTTAAGAAAACAGATTTTGTGTCACACATAATCATATGTGAAAAAATATTCATTCATTAATTTTCTTTTCGGCTTAGTCCCTTTATTAATCTGGGGTCGCCACAGCGGAATGAACCGCCAACTTATCCAGCATATGTTTTACGCAGCGGATGCCCTTCCAGCTGCAACCGATCTCTGGGAAACATCCACACACACTCATTCACACACATACACTAGGGACAATTTAGCCTACCCAATTCACCTGTACCGCATGTCTTTGGACTTGTGGGGGAAACCGGGGCACCTGGAGGAAACCCACGCGAACACGGGGAGAACATGCAAACTCCACACAGAAATGCCAACTGACCCAGCCGAGGCTCGAACCAGCGACCTTCTTGCTGTGAGGCGATCATGCTACTCACTGCGCCACCGTGCAGCCCATATGTGAAGAAATAATTAGAAGCAAAATATTAATGAAAAAGTCAAAACAGAGCAGAAAGGAACCTACAAAACATACAGTAAATATTTAGTCAGCTTATAAAAAGTGCCTTAAAATTGTATGTACAACTGGTTTGATGGGAAAGCCTTAGGAAATAATTATTAGTCAAAAGAAAATAACACAACTTAATGCAACATAGGAATAAAAAAATAGTTTAAAAGAAAATTAATTATTTAAGAAAGAAGTGTCAAATTCCAATTAAATGATTGTCAATATAGGACAGATAAAATCAGCCAGCACAGTGAGGGTTAAAATTAAACCAGATGCAGTTCTGCTCAGAAAATGAGAGGCTGAACTATTAAAACTCATAGAGAAGTTTGTGAAAATAGGAGCATTATTAGAAACATGAAGATACGTAATATGCAATCTGTCCTAGACATTTCTATTTAAAATTACATTTTAATTAATGTATAAGAGACTAATAATATTTAATTGAATTTAAAGGTAATAATAAACTATGTGGGTAATCAAGACAGACAAAAGCAAATTGTATTTATGACATAAGAGCAATCAATGAGAGAAGATCTTCCAGCTGCAGTTCATACTGTATGCGGAAATTCGTTTCTCCGGATGGCAAACATTTTAAAGTGTTGAGTTTCTGTTGAGTTTAATTTAGGCAACTACCAGAGGAGGGTAGAAAAGTTGTACTTAGGTAGACTGAAGAATAACATATACTTTATACACCAGAATGCATAAAGGGTTAAAACGAGTGAGAAGATCTTAGGATGGACACTCTCACAATATGTGGATGATAGAATTATCTGCAGCATCACAGAGCTCTAGCTCAAGACTTGAGTGAAAGACTATTGCTCCAAACAGTGAGAGATATGATTTTGTTTGAGACTGTTTTTAGTGCTGAATGGATAGAGAATTATTCAATGAAGAAGCACTGTTAAGAAATTATGATGAGTAATGATTGAGGTACTTCTTAGATTTGGAATATCATCAGAAATAAGTTCATAATGGGTTCGCATTCATAAAGTAAATAGAATATTTAAAGTTAATAAGTAATAAATAAATAAAAACATCTAAATGAATACTGTAAATTGAGCAAAGGATACAGTGTATTATGCACAATTATAAGAAATGGCCAAAAAAGCTGAAGAAGATCCATTAAGGCCAAAGTTTGCCTAAATATGTTAAAATAATAAACTTAACTGGATTGATGTGTTAACAAATGCATTGATGAGTGATGGCATGGAAACTGACAGAAACAGACATCTAACACCGCATGAAGTGCTATTGGGTCGACCCTTGCAAGAAACCGTGCATAAAACCGTGCATATAATCTCGCCTATAACTTTGCACATAACCTCTGGGAATGGTTTGCAAAAATGTTGAATGCAGTTTGGACTTTTATGAAGAAACAATTAATTGCCATGTACGAAGCGATATCTGTGCAGGAAACCAGAAAGGAGCCATGTGAGAGCAGAGATACAAGGTCCAATTGTTCCAGATGATCAAGTATATCAGAGGATGCTCTGGAGAAAGTGGAGTGAGCTCAGGAGGAAAGGACCATATCTGGATGTGAAAAAAAATCCAACAGCTGCCAAAGAGGATGCCATCGACTGAGTACCATCTAACCAATGCACAAGGGAGCCAAAGGAAACAACTCCAGCAAGGGAAAGCTGACCGGCAACAGAGGAGCCATAATATCCCAAAGCTCTAAACAATGAAGTACAAAGTGTGGAAGGAAAAGTTTATCAGAATTCAGACTTTCAACCACACATCTCCATCAGCATCTTTTCAAAGTCTAATAAAGATGCTGATAGCTCAGAAGAAGAGAAACAAGGATGAGCAAAGGTCAAGATAAACATTTCATGCTTAGTTCTTTTGCATATTGATTTCATGTGCATATTGTTTTCATGATTACCTTATATAATATCACTTCAGTATAAGTGTGAAAACCAGCAGCTAGCACTGAACCAACTGAATGCTTATGCTTTAAACATTATTGTCTTTGATGTTTTAAAAAGAAAAACAGAGTACAGTCTTTTACTACTTTCTAATCAAAAGAGAAAGTAGATGTTTGGCTGGACGTATGCTAAAGTACGGTGGCATAATCTAGTCAATTGATAACTATTATTTGGCTCTTATCAGTCACTAGATAGAGATAATTAAGAGAACTGAATTATGAAACTGCACTATGGGTTAAAAGACAATAATATTAAGACTAAATGTCTTAAGAGGGAATATGACGAAGATTTTTTTATTCTCTAAGTGTGAAAGAGTTTGTATTCTCTAAAAGTATTCTCAAAAAGTGTGCAGTAAACATAAGCCAGGCATGAGCCAGACTAAAACTGGGTTTGTGTAAAATGAGAAGCATGCACAGGAGCATGCTATGAGAAGGCTATGCTGAAGAATGACTGAATATCTAAAATAACTGAATATGTAAAGCACTGATTATATATGTTAAATACTCATATGAGACTATATGTGTAAGAGGTATTCAGGAGAGTAACATATTATTAAGTTAATGTACAATTATGAAAATGTATGTAAACACTTGCATCTATGAAGTGGCATCTCTGGTGTGAAAACAGTTGCTTATGTAGACCTTAGCTAGTGGACTGAGAGCCAAAAATAACATGACCACCTAAATATATACATGACCTTTCAGTAAAGACTTCCTAAGATGGTTACAGGAGCAAAAATCTGTATAAAAGCAGCATCATGGACACATACAATTCAGATTTTTTCAGACATCTCGGCTTTATTATGTTGAAAAGTCTTTTCTGGTATCTAGAACCTCCAGTCTGATAGTGTCTAATTGATGAAAAGGTTGGCAACTACGACAAAGGGGCAAGGCCAGAGGCGCTGTAACGTAGCAGAGAAAGCTAAAATGCTGTCCAAATGCTGCCATTTCCACAGAGCTTCTTCTGTTTCTTTATTTGGGCTTCCAAAGGACATGACACAGAGACAGAAGAGCTTACAATTTAATTTTAATTATGTTCCAGATGATTCTAAAAAAATATATAGCTCTAGCATTTGACAAAGGACAGCTTCCAAAATCTCTCCCAGTTCAGTGCTGGATTCGGCTGAAAACTCCTCAAAGGAGCAGCTCCAACCATAATGGCAGAAGCTGTGGATTGTAAGCCAAAACCAGTAAGTGTTTTTATTTGTTCAAATTTATCTAAGACATACACAGGGGCTAGCATTAGCTGTATGTTGTAGCAAGGACGTAAACAAGGGGAAATGCTATTTGGCATTGCTAACAATTTAGCTACAAATTCATATTTATCAGTCAAACCGCTGTAAACACCCACAATCTTCAGCAGAGCATGCAGTGTCTCCCTATGCAGCACCTTTCCATGCATTCTACATCTCAAATAACCAACTCACTAAAGATATGAGAACGTTTAATATTACTTACACATGCTTATTCCGAATATATGTGAAAGACATTTAATGAAATGAAATTGTAGGTCCGGGCCTCACAGTGGCGCAGTGGGTAGCACGTTCGCCTCACAGCAAGAAGTCGCTGGTTCGAGCCTCGGCTGGGTCAGTTGGCGTTTCTGTGTGGAGTTTGCATGTTCTCCCTGTGTTGGCGTGGGTTTCCTCCGGGTGCTCCGGTTTCCCCCACAAGTCCAAAGACATGCGGAATAGGTGAATTGGGTAAGCTAAAATTGTCCGTAGTGTATGTGTGTGAATGGGTGTGTATGGATGTTTCCCAGGGATGGGTTGCAGCTGGAAGGGCATCCGCTGCGTAAAACATATGCTGGATAAGTTGGCGGTTCATTCCGCTGTGGCGACCCCAGATTAATAAAGGGACTAAGCCGAAATGAAAATGAATGAATGAATGAAATTGTAGGTCCATGAATTTTTCATTCATTTGCTTTTCTGCAAATGTAACTTATTGCAAACAATATAATTTTCTTTTTGATAATGACAATGTTAGATGCAGGGGTTGATTGTTACGCTGCTGTCCACAAAAGCACGAAACAGGAATTTTTAATGTAGGAATTTTTATCAAAAATACACTGATTTATTTACATAACTCATGGGAAACACTGGAACATCGACACACAGGAATCATGGGGTGAAGAAAACATGGGAGGATGATCAGAATGACGTGCTGACAATACAATACCAGACAAAAAACTGGACCAAACACAGGAGTATAAATACAAGGAACATGATTAAACTGATTACATACAGGGGATGAACACAGGTGAAACTAATGAATTAGGGAAACGGCGGGAAACAGAACAAAGGAATCACATGACATGGAACACAACACAGAATAGACATTACCCCCCCCCCCCCCCTTTTTTTTTAAATGTGCGTCCTCGGGTGAAGGAGACGCCACTGATGGCAGTGGAGTCCAAGGAGGGGACGGAGAGCCGTAGAGCGAAGGTGACGCCGAGGTCCCGGAGGGCCGCAGTGGAGCCAGAGCGTCAGAGGACCAAGGCCTAGCTGGAGGGAAGGAGGAGCTCAACAAAGTTGGTAGGACGATGCGACGAGGCGCAGCCAAAGGAGTGGAGTCTAGAGGTGTAGGAAGGGCGACGACTGACCAAGGTGGAGCCGGAGGGACGAGGGAGCCTGGTGGAGCTGGTGGGCTGACGGCCCACGGCAAAGACGAGGGAGGAATGAGCCAATGTGGAGCCCTAGGGTCGAAGGGCCAAGGCAGAGTCCGTAGCTCGGAGGCTGGAGGAGCTGACACTGGGCAACACCCTCCAGAGGGCGACGCTGGCAGGCTGCACCTTAAAGCGAGCTTCGCCTCTGGAGCTTGAGGGCGAGCTGGGGGGCTGGCTAACTGCAGCAGTGTTACATGACATTTATGCAAAGAGTCAGTATTTGCAGTGTTGGCCCTTCTTTTTCAGGACCTCTGCAATTTGACAGGGCATGATCTTAATCAACTTCTGGGCCAAATCCTGACTGAAAGCAACCCATTCTTTCATAATCACTTCTTGGAGTTTGTCAGAATTAATGGGTTTTTGTTTGTCCACCCGCCTCTTGAGGATTGACCACAAGTTCTCAATGGGAATAGGGTCTGGGGAGTTTCCAGGCCATGAACCCAAAACGTTTTGGTCCCCGAGCCACTTAGATAGCACTTTTGCCTTATGGCACGTTGCTTAGGAGCCACAATATCCTTGCCTGTGAAGCCATTTTTATGCAATGCAATGATGGCTGCACGCGTTTATTTGCAGGTCGCCATGGTTAACAATGGAAGAACATTGATTTCAAGCATCACCCTCCTTTTAACATGTCAAGTCTGCCATTCTAACCCAATGACAGCAATGAAATGCAGTGGAAAGTTTTTTTCAGGATTAAGTTAATTTTCATGGCAAAGAAGGACTATGCAATTCATCTGATCACTCTCCATAACATTCTGGAGTATATGCAAATTGCTTTAAAAAAAAACTTAAGCAGCAACTTTTCCAATTTCCAATATTTATGTAATTCTCAAAACGTTTGGCCACGACTGTACATTGTAAAAGCATTATAGAAATAAAGATGAATTGAATTGAATTCAAAAGGTTTAGCGTGTGCACTTATAATGAATAATAGCAAACTGAAATAAAATGAAATTTTAAAATATTCTACAACTGATGTTTAGCTTGAGGGAAATAACTACTTCTATGTTGTGGTTTGAACCTATAAAATTTGGTGTCTAATTACATTTCACTATTTAGTTTTTATGTACTTATTTTTTTGTGATATGTCAAAATTATAACTTTCATTCATTAAGAAAATAAAAAGGTCAGTAATGTATATAACATTGTGGAGTAGTTCAGTTTAAGTGCAATAAGTAATGTTGGAATGTTGGACATTTCTACTCTTGTTACTGACTTTATAGTGATGAACAATTCCCATACAACTGTACTGTGTGTACTGTTTACTGTTCTGTCAATTTACCTTCAGTTATTAATATAGTTAAATATGTACTTAAATTTTTAGTACTTAAGTTTGGTGAACTGAACAATTTAAGTATAATCTACAAAACCGGCAAGTTAAATAAACTTAAATATGCAAGTTTTGGGAGACTCCATTACTCAATTAAATTGAGGCAACGGGTTTACTCAATTTATTTAGTTCAGTCAACTTATTAGGGTTTTAGTATGAATTTAGGTTACTGAAGAATAAAACTAATATGCAATATGCTCCTTGCATAATGATCACAGCGAAACAACCTAATGCTCATTTTATATATAAACTATAAATATAAAAAATTTAATTAATTTTGAGTAATGGAACATTATATATAAAAAATCTAAACTTATATACAGTAGTAGGCTAGGCTAAATAAAGGCGCCTTGACAACGCTGAACATCACAGCACGTCTGTTTAAAGCTTCTGTGAAGAACAGACTATATATGACAGGCCACACAATCTCAATAAACACTGATGCTTGATGTCAAATAGGCTACATTAGGCATATCAACAGGCATATAATTTTATGATTTAAAAAAAAAAAAAAATTTTACTTTACACCAAATTGATGCTTATGTAATCGGGGTGCCAGAGTCTGGAGGAAGAGAGGAAAGGCACACAATTCACAGGCATTGCTTAAGGTCCAGTTTAAAGTTTCCACAGTCGGTGACGGTTTGGGGTGCCATGGTGTTGCTCCACTGTGTTTTCTGAGGCCCAAGGTCAATGCAGCTCTATACCAGGACATTTAGAGCACTGCATGCTTCCTGCTGAAGACCAGCTTTATGGAGATGCAGATTTTATTTTCCAACAGGACTTGTTGCTTTGCAGTCTCATACTTTTCATCGTCATACTTTTCAGTTAGCCAAGATTTCTAAAATCCTTTATTTGTATTAGTCTTAAGGGATATTCTAATTTTCTGAGATACTAAATTTGGGGTTTTCATTTGTTGTCATCAAAAGAAATAAAAACTTGAAATATATCAGTCTGTGTAGAATGAATTATACAGGTTTCACTTCTTGAATGGAATTAATGAAATTAATCAACTTTTTGAAGATATTCAAATTATATGACCAGCACCTGTATTTAGCTGAAGAAATACACCAGTTAGTCAGCACTAAGGAACTGCTTTCTTATTGAGTAGGTTGCAGAAAGCCCACACTCTGACTGTAAATTTAAATAGTTTTTTTGAATGTCAGTAAAAATATGTATTTTTGTATATTTGTGTTTATATGTTGCAAATGCCAAATTAAGGAGAGTTATGAAAAAAAAACATATAGCCGACTGACGTAAATGAAGTCATGAAACATTTTAAATGCACACAAATGCCACAAAAGCAGTGTGATCAATACAAAATAGCAGAAGACCATGTTCTTAAATAAAGAAGAAAAATTTAAGGGTCTTTGTGAGGAACAGAGGTTTGCAGATGTGAAAGAAATATTGGAGTGCATTTCAACAAAGAAAGCAAAACTGTTCTTTTAAAGGGTTAGTTCACCCAAAAATGAAATTAGCCCATAATTTATTCACCCTTATGCCATCCTAGGTGTATATGTCTTTCGTCTTTCAGACGAACATTAAGAGTTATTTAAAAATTCTCTGGGCACTTAAATACTATATTGGAAGTGAAGTGTAGGGGAATGTTGAAAAAAAGCACAAATATCATTGCATACATGTCATGTCTTTTGAAGCGGATCAATAGGTTTTTGTAACAAAAATATTTATTTTTTATAAATTATAAACTCCAATCGCTACTTGCGCATTGGCGAGTTGACTGAGAGTCAGATAAACCTCATTGAATCAAAGAACAAATCGAAGTTTAGTGATGACCCAAACACAGCCAACTTGACTTTTCACGAAAGACTTTACAGACGTTGGCAGTTACAAAAACCATCCCATATCCTGGACACATATGGGATAGTTTGACAACAGATATTTGTGCTTTTTTTGAGGTTTAAAAAGGGGTCACAATTCACTTCCATTATAATGTTTGTAAGTGTCTGAAAAAATTCTAAATAACTCTGAATGTGTTTGTCTGAAAGAAAAATGTCATGTACACCTAGGATGGCATTAAGGAGAGTGAATCAATTTTCATTTTTGGTTGAACTAACCCTTTAAGGGACAGAACCCTTAAAAATGTTGTCATTAATGTTGTTTTTTAAAGCTTTGTTAAATAAATGCATTTGAGACTTTTGCATTTGAGATTTGATGTTACTGATCTATCTATCTATCTATCTATCTATCTATCTATCTATCTATCTGTCTGTCTGTCTGTCTGTCTGTCTGTCTGTCTGTCTGTCTGTCTAATGTGTGTTTGTGTGTATGAATGAAGTCCAGTTAAACACTTTGTCCTCTTAATCCAGTGTTAGTAATGCGTGTCTGTGTGTATGAGTGAAGCCCAGTTAAAAACTGATTGTGCTGAAACGCTCACTTTTGCCCCGTCTCCACATTGTTGTAGGATGTCAGGTATTTCTCTTTCACAATAATTAAATTCTGAGTAGACAGAAAATGTTCCCATGCAATATGGAGAAGGTTAATATTTCTTACTTATCTGTAAGACAAAAGGAAAGGTGGGTCCCCATAAATAATGATAGTACTTTTTGGGAAAAAAAGTCCCAATAAACCACCCTTACCAGTGTGTGTGTGTGTGTGTGTGTGTGTGTGTGTGTGTGTAGCCAGCAAGAGCTAATATGTGTGAATGTCTCTCCGGTAACGATATTGCTTCAATAATCTTTGGCATTACCATATGTTTGCCATCTGAATGACTGCTGTTAGCTGAGCTATCTATAATATTACCATATGTATATGATATGGTCATCAGAGTAAATTGTGTTTGCTACTCAAGGGGGAAAATACAACATTATTTAGAATTATTTACAATAGAATCCTAATTCTGTATTTTTGTTTTGTTTTGCACAAAAAGCAGCCATATAGCTGAATATCTGATGTGGAGTGGGTTTCAATCAGCAGCCAACAGCAAACTCCTATGAAAAGATGTTCAAAAGCTTTCTGCCAGTGAGTGAGTGGGCAAAACAACAACAACAACAACTCTTGTAAAAGAATGTTTTTCTGCATATGCACTGGACTTATTTCAGGAATGTACTACTTGTGCTCAAATAAATCACTCATACTGTATCTGTATACTGTATCACTCATTTCTGTCTATTATTTTACAATTAAAAAAAGAAGTGGTATGTAAAAAGACTAAAATAGTTGTTAGAAACCTTCAGTATACTGTGTGATCATCAGACTGCTTCTCCACAAACAAGGAGAGGGAGAAAATCACAAGACATTGTCTCAGAAATATAAACCTAAAATTTCATTTTGCATGATATTGCCAGCAAATTCAAAACATATACTCAGGAGATGTGTGGCTTCTGACTTGTTACTTTTCTGTATTGCTCCAGGACTAATTTCATATATTTGTTTATGAAATAATAAAATGTTTAGTGCGGTGCAATTTTTTTTTACATTACATAAGCATCGATAACTTTTTTATTTTATTTTAAGCATTATAAACTCTAGATAATGGATAATAAAGTCCAAAGTGTCCTCTTACCAAAGGTACATGAACTGTGAATGTAGACCAAATTATTCAGCAACTGTTTTAGTTTGGGAAGGTAATTTTTGAGAAAATGCCTCTGATGGTGAGGGAGAGAAGGACACCGATATAGCCTCGGAAAACTTTTTGCAGAAATCTCTTTTTGCATGCTATCTTCATCAAATTAGAAATATAAACTCATAAGACACTTGGCTTTCAAGGCATATTTTTAGGTTATTTCATTAATGTGTTCCTGTGTTTGTATATGGAAAACAAATATTGAACACAATACAATTTTTTTTACTTCATAATGTATAACATTTTATATTTTTGAGCATGAAACTTTCCAGATGGACCACATTAAAGCTCAAAATGTCTTCTTTCCAATGATACCTATCATCACTGTTACTATTTAAAGTTAGGCAGGTGTAAATCCCCAAAATGAGTACTGGCTAACAGGTTAAAAGCTGATTCCCACATGACTTCAATGTATTATTCTCGTCTATGTTTTAATGATTAATCCAACTTATAGACTAAGTTGAAAGATTCAACTCATATTATACATCATATTCTATATAATCGGACAAATTCAGCTGAGGTTTTTAGCTGTGGCAGATGACACTTTAAGGATGCTTTTATAGAAGCATGTTGGAGTCTGGTGTCTGTTTGTTCTAGTACAATTTGTTTGTGTGGTTATTTTTCCAAACTGAATGTGCTTGGAAACAACTCTAGTGGTTAAATTATATGAAAGAAATTACAGATTTCTTTACGGATGCAGATTTCTTCACAGATTACAGATGCCTCGATTATGTTTGTTCAAATCACAATAACAAAATATAGAGGTGTTTAAAGCATGCAATGGCTTCAAACAATAGTATAAAGGAATTTAAAACATCAATAAATATAAATTATGATAGAAATGTTTTTCATAAGATACAGCTTTATGAATGTATCTTTAAGTCTTTAAAAATGTGTTTTTAATATTTTTATTCTGTTCAAAGCAACATTAAGTGACGCTGCTAAGCCTCAAAAATATTGGATAGTTTTGCATGTGTTAAATGATCAATCATTTCACGTGATTATTTACTTTGCATCACAATTACATGTATTATTATTAGACACCTTATGTGTAAATCCCTATAAGTGGGTGGGGTGCTGGCTAACAGGTTAAAAATAGACCAATCCCCATCTCTCAAATTTACAGACATACAAACACACTCATTCAGTATTAAAGCACTAAGCCTCTTTAAAAGGTTTGCATCAGCAGGAAGACTAGAATAGGCTTCTCCATTTGCCCCACAGCAGGGCTAAAACAGGACCTGAAAAGAGTTGGGATGTTAATCCTTTAAAAATTCAGGAGATGGTTTATGGAGTTGCTATCTGGCTGAGTGTAGCTGTAGTTTAGCTTGCCTTGCTCTGCTTGAAAATCTGTTTTTATTCTAAATGTATTTATTAGTATCACAACCAAACTCAGTCGATCAAATTAGTTGCTAGCTCTATAAATATTAAGTACATGAGGACATTGTGTTAGCATCACAGCTAACATATTTCAACAGTCCAGTTGTAAGTATTGTTAGCCCATTGTTTTAACTCATCTTTGGCCTGTTTTCTCTGTCCTGTATACAGTGGCTTGCAAAAGTATTTATACCCCTTGAACTATTCCACATTTTCTCACATTATGACCACAAACATAAATATGTTTTATTGGAATGTTATGTGAATAACCAACACAAAGTGGCATACAATTGTTAAGTAGAAAGAAAATTATTTATGAGTTAATTTTTTTTTTTACAAAAAAAACTGAAAAGTGCATTGTGCAAAAGTATTCAGCCCCCTTTTATCTGAGTGCATTCAATTGCCTTCAGAAATTGCCTGATGATTACTGGCTGATTGAATGTTGACCTAATGATTAAATAGAGTCCACCTGTGTGTAATTTAATCTCAGTACAAATACAGATGTTCTGTGACGACCTCTGTGGTTTGTTAGGAGAATATTGGGGAGCAAACAGCATTATGAAGACCAAGGAACACACCAGACTGGTCAGGGATAAAGTTGTGGAGAAATATAAAGTAGGGTTAGGCTATAAAATAGATTTCCCAAGCTTTGAACATCTCACTGACCACTGTTCTGTCCATCATCTGCAAATGGAAGGAGTATGGCACAACTGCAAACCTACCGAGACATGGTCGTCCACCTAAACTAACAAGCCAAACAAGGAGAGCACTGATCGGAGATGCTACAGAGATCTACAGCTCAGGTGGGGGAATCTGTCCATAGGACAACTATCAGTCATGCATTGCACAAATCTGGGCTTTATGGAAGAGTGGCAAGAAGAAAGCCATTGATAAAAGAAAACCACAGGAAGTCCCGTTTGCAGTTTGCCAGAAGCCATGTGAGTGACCCAGCAAACATGTGGAAGAAGGTGCTCTAGTCAGATGAGACCAAAATTGAAATTTTTGGCCTAAATGCAAAATGCTATGTGCTGAGGCCACCTGCTGCCCAAATGGGGAGACCTGGTGGCAAGAAGACAATATGGACTAACCTTGAAAAGAGGGAGTACACATATGATTGATGGTTAGCGGAGAGGGAAGACACAGGCCCACCTGGAGAACGGCAGCGCTGGCAGGTTTACTACGCAGTCTAAAAAAGAAACACTGTAGGAACTTCGAGCACCTAGGTGGGCCGGGGTCTCAGGAAAACGTGAGAGTGGGCTAGCCCGAATTGCTGGCAAACTTCGCTGACCGAAATGTTCCTTCCTTGTGCCGCTGGGCCGACACCTGTTCCAGCCATAGCAAGCAAAATGGAATCAGGCTCTGGCAGAAAAAGGTGCCCTCAGCGCTGTGTGAACTTACTGTGCACCTCCAGTAAAAGAAGGGGACGGGAGGCTGAGAGGGTTTCCCTTTCTTATCCTCCACATAACACCCATCTAATCGGTCTGGCAGCAAAGCTGGGAGACAAGCCATCTCCAGCCTCGCCGTCGAAGCAGCCCAGGTTAGCATGGCCATCATATCAGATTTCATATCCTAAACCTCACTTACCACCCCTGAGGGAGGAAGCGGGTCCAAATTGTCATCAGAAATGACAGCCCACCCTCCAGTGCAGAGATGGACATCTGGTCCTCGGTGTCATCAAATGAGAGGGCGACCATCCCGGAGGATGGAGCGATTCTCTCACATGAAGCTTGAATGGCACACGCTGAGGATTGGGAGGTCCGCAGGCCCGAGGGTGGCAGATTGACCCCCATTGTGACCCTCAGATCTGCCTGATTGCCAACCGCTACTTGCGAGCCGCGATCTTAGCTGCGCAACAGACATGCTATCGCAGTGATGGCATGTTCTGCCCGCGAGCACCGCATTAACATGCTGAACCCCCTAGACATGCAACACAGTGCTCGTGCCCATCATCCGTGGACAGGGAACCACCGCATCAAGAAACGCACGGTCAGAGCGATGTCTTTAAAAAGATGCGCTGCACGACTGTGTTGCTCTTTTAAGAGAATTTGCTTCTGAGTGAAACGCCCAGGGACGGGAGAAGCCTAGCTCAACTGTCACTGCTCGGGCTGTCACTCGCACTGGAACCAGGAGAAATCAGCCTCTCAGAAGATGACAGCTTTCTCTCACTCTCCCTAGAACTGCACGTGAGGCTTCTGAAGCAAAAAAGGTGTTGTTGCGATGCACGGCTGGCATTCTTATACACGAATTGATTGTGATTGCTGCCAGCTGCGTGCGCTAACATTGCCAACTCATTGGCATGGCATGAAAACTTTTGCACACTGCACTTTTCAGTTTTTTATTTGTAAAAAAAAAAAATTAACTCATGTATAATTTTCTTTCTACTTCACAATTGTATGCTACTTTCTTTTGGTCTTTCAAATAACATTGCAATAAAATACATTTATGCTTGTGGTCACATCTTACATGTAAACAACCTACAGTTGTAATTGTTCTACAGACTTTTGTTTGGACTTATCACTTTATCGCTTTTTCCTGCATTCACTTTCCAGTTTGTGGGATTTCAGGCAAGATTTAATTATTAACCGTCCAAAAAAAATTGGGGAAATCCTAAAAGATTCCTGAAATCCTTGGCTAAAATCTGTGCTCTTTGATCATTGATTTGACATGTTCATAGACAGTTGCTTAATGGCAGTTGTGATCAGATTGTCCCTCCAATGAGGTTCTGGCAGCATCAGATTTTAGTCACTTCCCTGCAGTGTGACAATAGCTGTGATGTGTGACAAACCAAGAACCAATAGGAGCATAGAGTTTGAGGATGCAATCCGTGTGACAACTTTAAACAGTTGCAACAAAATGTCAAAATACTTTTTTTTTCTTCCTGGTTTTCTAATCGAGGCTGACTGTGAGCAAAATTGCCGCTACAGATTGTTTATGTTTGCTGTGAGGAATAATTTCGGAACGTGGAATTGTAAAATTGTCAAAGACGGATGATGGGCCTACTCATCGGCATAATCATACCTTAGACCTAATATTATCGCATGGTATCGATATTGATAATGTTGACGTTGTGCAACAGAGTGATGACATTTCAGATCACTATTTAATCTCTTGTTCATTGTGCATTGATAGGTCTACAAAATCAGCTTCTATTTATAAATATGGTAGAACGATCACTGCTAGCACTAAAGATGACTTGGTCAGTAACCTTCCTGATCTTTCTAATTAACTTAGCATTCCAGGAAGCCAAGAAGAGCTTGATACTGCAACTAAAACTATTGATTCTGTCTTTTCTAGCACGTTAGACATAGTTGGTCAGTTACACTTAAAAAAGATTAGGGGAAAAAAATCTGACGCCATGGCACAATGAGCATACACACGTGCCTTAAAGAAAGCAGCCGGAAAAATGGAACGTAGATGGAAAAAAAACGAAACTAGAGGTTTTTCGTCTGGCCTGGAAAGAAAGTATACTTAACTTTAGAAAAGTTTTAACGTCTGCCAGATCTGCTTATTTTTTTACTTTAATAAAAGATAATAAACACAATTCTAGGGTGCTGTTTAACACAGTGGCCAATCCAACTAAAAATAAAGCATCAACATGCATTTATCAACACAGCAGTAATTACTTTTTTCACATGCAAGATTGATGATATCAGAAATAAAATAAGCACCATCAATCTGCCTTCTACAGCATCGTCCCAATTAGTGCCCTTTTTTATTGTAGACCATTAATGGATAAACTTTAAACTTGTTATGCAGTAGGTGAGGAAAGTGTTAGATCATATACCGACCAAATTATTAAAACAATTGTTTTTAGAAGTTTCTGAACCTAGTTCTAAAACTTAGAATTCATCCCTGCTTTTAGGATATGTGCCTAAAACTTTAAAACTAGCTGTCATTAAGCCTCTTATTAAAAAAACACAGCTTGATCCCAAAGAATTAGTCAATTATAGACCCATTTCAAACCTGCCTTTTCTATCAAAGATACTAGAAAACGTTGTATCTGCTCAACTATGTTCCTTCCTACAGATGAACAATACTTATGAAAAATTTCAATCTGGATCTAGAGAATTTCATAGCACAGAAACAGCACTTATGAAAGTTACAAATTACCTGCTCCTGTCGTCCGATCATGGTTGCATTTCTCTCTTAGTGTTATTGGACCTCAGTGCTGCATTTGATACAATCGATCAAAATATTCTCCTTTATAGGCTTGAAAATGATCTTGGTTTTACAGGAACTGCATTGGTTCAGGTCTTATCTATCTGAACGTCATCAATTTGTATCAGTTAATGAAGAGGCATCATACAGATCAAAAGTACACTGTGGGGTACAACAAGGCTCAGTTCTTGGCCCTTTACTTTTCACATTATATATGCTACTGCTAGGCGATATCATTTAAAAACATGGAGTTAGTTTCCACTGTTATGCTGATGATACACAACTTTATATCTCCTCTCAACCTGATAATGTGTAAAAATTTACGAAATTAACAGATTGTATAGCTGATATTAAAAATTGGATGACTTAAAACTTCTTATTAATAAATTCAGATAAAACTGAGGTCTTGCTTATTGCACCCAAGAACCTTAGAAAACTGTCTAACCCTTGATGGATTCTAAGTTCACTTCTCATCTTCAGTCAAAAATTTGGGGGTGATTTTTAATAGCAACCTGTCGTTTGAAGGCCAGATTTCAAGCATCTCTTAAACTGCATTTTGTTCATCTTAAAAATGTTGCCAAACTTAGACATATGCTATGACCTTACATCATAAGATGGCACCGCGGATGGCTGCCTCGGTATGGAGCTCTCCAGTTATCTCACTGTTTTTGTTAGTTTGTCCTGTTTAATGTTTGTCATACGCGATCAGTTATACCAGGGACGAACTGCTGAACATTTGGCAGTGCACACCAATTAATCACTGGTTTCTGATTTTTCTGGCATTTTGTGGAACATTGTTGTTGGCAGAGTAGCTGCACTGTGGAAACGCTACAAGACGCGCAGGCGTGGAAAGCGAGCCAGCACGCTCGTCAGGCTCAGACAGCGCGGCTTTAGAACGCCACTGCCTAGCATCCATCTGGCGAATATCCGCTCTCTTCCTAAAAAATGGACAAACTACTTCTGCTCTCATGCAATAACAAGGACTTTCCCAACTTTGCTGCTCTGTTTCACTGAAACCTGGCTGAATGAAGCCATTCCAGACGGCGCGTTTCACATACCGGACTTTCAGCTGTTCAGAGCGGATCACGGCGTCAACGGGCAAAACGCGCGGTGGTGGAACATGCTTTTACATCAACAGAAGGTGGTGTACGGATGTAACTGTGTTAAAGAAGATGTGCTGTCCTGATGTGGAAGTGCTTTTCATTAACTGTAAGCCGTTTTCTCGTTCATTCTCATCTGTGTTTATATTCCACCACAAGCACACTTGAGTACTGCACTGCAACAGCTGGCTGATCTGATCAGACATAGACATGATCTATAGAACAACAACACCCGGACTTTGTTTTTATCATTTTCAGTGACTTTAATCAAGCAAAACTCACACATGAGCTGCCTAAATTTAAACAGCATATTACATGCCCAACAAGAGACAATAATATTTTGGACCATTGCTACACAACAATAAAGGATGCATATCGCTCCATCGCCAGAGCAGCTCTAGGACTCTCCTACCACTGCCTGGTTCATCTTCTGCCAACTTACAAGCAAAAACTTAAAACTACTAAGCCAGTATTAAGGACTGTTAAGAGATGGACCAACGACACAGAGCAGGACTTACAAGCCTGCTTTGAATGCACTGACTGGAGTGTTTTTGAAGCTGCTGCCACCAATCTGGACGAGCTCACAGAGACTGTAACATCATACATCCGTTTCTGTGAAGAATTATGCATCCCTACCAGGACTTATTTATCATTTAACAATGATAAACCATGGTTCACACCAAAACTTATACAGCTTCGTCAGGCCAAAGAGGATGCCTACAGGAGTGGGGATAGGGTCCTGTACAATCAGGCCAGGAACACACTGACAAAGGAAATTGGTGTGGCTAAGAAGAGCTATGCCAAAAAGCTGGAAAACCAGTTTTCTGCCAACAACCCTGCATCAGTGTGGAAAGGCCTGAAAGACATCACCAACTACAAGACACCACCCCCCAGCATCGACGGCAATAAGCATCTTGCAAATGAGCTGAATATGTTCTATTGTAGATTTGAGACCGCCGACCAGACACCCCACGCCCGCCGTGACCATCCCTCTACACAGCCATCAACACCTCCAGCCATCCCCCTCTCACCCCCTGCACTTTAGATCAGTGAGGATAATGTGTGTCAGATCTTCAGGAAACAGAAGAGAAGGAAAGCACCAGGCCCAGACGGTGTCTCACCAGCCTGTCTGAGAACCTGCGCTGACCAGCTGGCCTCCATTTTCTCACAGATCTTCAACAGATTACTGGAACAATGCACAGTTCCATCCTGCTTTAAGCGCTCCACCATCATTCCAATCCCGAAGAAACCGAAGATCACAGGACTCAATGACTACAGACCTGCTGCCTTAACATCTGTGGCCATAAAGTCATTTGAAAGACTGGTGCTAGCATATCTGAAGGACATCACTGGACCTTTGCTGGACCCTCTGCAGTTTGCCTATAGAACAAACCGGTCTGTGGATGATGCAGTCAACAAGGGACTGCATTATACCCTACAACATCTGGACAAAAAAGGGAACTACGCACCGGCGTACCCCCTCTTCTCCCTATACACCAACGACTGCACTGCAAAAGACCCCTCCATCAAGCTCCTGAAGTTTGCGGATGACACTACTGTTATCGGCCTCATCCGAAACGGTGACGAGTCTGCATACAGACAGGAGGTAGAGCGGCTGGCTTTATGGTGCAGATACAATAACCTGGAGCTGAACACGCTCAAAACGGTGGAGATGATAGTGGACTTTAGGAGAAAACCCCCGGCACTCCCCCCAATCACCATCATGAACAGCACTGTGGCTGCAGTGGAGTCATTCAGGTTCCTGAGCTCCACCACCATAGACTCTATTGTGAAGAAAGCCCAGCAGAGACTGTACTTCCTTCGTCAGCTGAGGAAGTTCAACCTGCCACAGGAGCTGCTCGTACAGGTCTACTCAGCTGTCATCCAATCCATCCTCTGCACTTCAATCACTATCTGGTTCGGCTTAGCTGCCAAAACCGACCTCCGCAGACTACAGCGAATAGTCCGGACAGCTGAACAAATCACTGGCACTGCCCTTCCTACACTTCAAGAACTGTACTCTTTCAAAGTGAGTAAAAGGGCTTACAAAATCACTCTGGACCCCTCACACTCAGCGCACTTCCTGTTTGAACTGTTACTGTCTGGTCGGCGCTACAGAGCACCAAGCACAAAAACAGCCAGACAGCGGAAAAGTTTCTTTCCTCAGGCCATCTACCTCATGAACAGTTAAATATTCCCCTACTGTGCAATAAACATGTGCAATACTTTCTCATTTGCACTTGTACACAGCACCTTATAACAATATACAATGCAATACTTTCTCTACGCATTTGTACAAAAAATCTTTTTTCACATTGTCATTATGGGGTATTGTGTGTAGAATTTTGAGGAAATAAATGAATTTAATCTATTTTGGAATAAGGTTGTAACATAAAAAATGTGGACAAAGTGAATCGCTATGAATACTTTCCGGATGCACTGTAAATAGTCCTTACACCTTCCAGCTGTAACCCAGTACTGAGAAACACCCATACACTCTCGCATTCACACACACTTACACAATGACCAATTTAGCATATTCAATTCACCTATAGCGCATGTCTTTGGACTGTGGGGGAAAATGAAGCACCCGGAGAAAAACCCACGCCAACACGTGGAGAACATGCAAACTCCACACAGAAACGCCAACTGACCCAGCCGGGGCTCGAACCAGTGACCTTCTTGTTGTGAGGCAACAGTGCTACCCACTGAGCCACCGTGCTGCCTGCCTAAATATTATTAAAATTGTTGTGAAACAACTAAATGTCAATATCAATAAATATAATTTTTTTTTCTTCTAATAAAAAATGCTAGCGATTGGTCACACTTTCCAAGGGTCATATTTAAACAAGAAAAATAATTGTGAAAATACAAAAATACAGCTATACTGTATGTCCTGTTTAGTATCAGTGTAAAGTTCAGAAGCTATGTATAGGTCTATGTTTTTTGTTCGTTTGTTTGTTTGTTGTTGTTGTTTTAATTAAAGTTAAAGTAAAGTTAAAAAAGCATGTATGAAGAGGCATGCTTTAAAAAAATGTTATAGAGACCAAAACAAATAATTTACTACATGGAACGCACATTTTCAAAGGAGATTAACAAAATTTTGTATTGTTATTTTTAGATAAACAAACATGTTCACTTAGCATGTTTCTTAAATATCTCCAAACATATTATGGTATTGTGATTTAGAAGAGTTAAAATCATACATACAGCACCTTAAAAAAACATACAAAAACACAAAAGGAATAAGCAAAATAATTGGACATATTTACTTATAGGCAACACAATTCAGTGAGAATAAGCATTTGTCATCTTAATTATGCTACAGTCATTTAAAACAGAGTGTACAAAATGAGCATATAATTTGAGCTTCTTACTTATGGGTGCATCAAATAACACATTAAGAAGTCTTTATAATATTATTCATTACTTAAATGTAATGCTGAGAATGATGGTAAAATCCTCAAAATGACATTCCAATAAAGCAAATGTTTTAGTTTTCAGACATGCACCATGCAGTTTCAGCCCTGAGTCATCAGCACATGAACTGATGATGTAACAGAAGAGCTCCATAAGGTCAGAGCTGAGGCTGATTAACACTGCACAACTGCACTGCAGCACTGACCACATGTGTATGCAACTCACAGCAGCAGTCACTTGCATACGTACAAACGATGTGGTTTTCTTTAAAGAAGACATCTTTCTGGAAACTCATTTACACGCTCAGAAGGAATAAGCATATGTCACCTGATGTATGTCAGTATGGACATCTATTGTGTCTATTGTGAAATCTAATTGGTTAGGCTTTATCTAAAGGCAGTATTTGGTCACAGTCATCTGTTATTTACTCCACAGAAAATATTTGACTGCAATGTTATGTTTTACAGCTTAATATAGATTATGCTGAATGAAACCTTGATTGTTATTCTTTTAACTGATTTACTTGGCATCTTTATGTTGTTGTAGAGGTGAACCGAAATAGGATTTACATAGTTGAATCTGAATTTAAGAATTGTACCTGTAATTGACTGTAGCCAATTACAAAATAGCAAAATAGTTCAATTAGATAACATTGAGGGATCAATTTATGATTTTTTATTTATTGTTTTGCTTGTTTTTAACTGCAGATAAAGTGATGTGGCAGGCTTTTTAGACAAACATGCTCACTCTTTTTTGGGCATGGCTCAAGTGAGTGCATTCATTCTTGAAATTAAAATTTATTTATTTTTTCCTAATCAGATCTGTATCTGATAAATAGATAAACAGAATATCATACACTTTTAATTGTTTCTGTGCATTCTGGAATATATTCATTAATATTGAACCAGTGCACAGCCGTGATCCTGGAAAGGTGTGTCTCTGTTTCAGTTTTTGCGCAGGTGCAGTGAGACAAATCATTAAGCTCAACTCAATTGGTTCGTAGCTTTGATTTAACTCAAATAGCCGAGCAACATTTCTGACATGTCAGAAAATCATCAGATCATTGCAGATCGGGATAGGTAATCGCCTCTCCATTCCTCCTATACACTACATGAACATTACATGACAAATTATGCACATAAAAACTAAACTAAAAAAGGTCGCACAAGAACTCAACTCAAAATTAGATCTAATTCACACAGTGTATGCACGGCTTAAGACATTAAAACACTCTAAATTAATAATAAAGGTAATAATTCAAATACTAGTTCTAAAGGGACAATTTTGAATAAGCAATGTCTTTTGCTGTTTAGACGGTCAGCTGCAGATGCTTACACAAAGACATTTTTGAGACTCTCTGTGTGCAATTTTATGTTTTATATAGACGATAGACCCTTTTCACAATTGCGTCACTTTGCTTCCGCCTTTCCGCCATGTAGTGTATTTTTAGTTCCAGTTTACCTTTGAATGAATGGGATACTTCTTAGGAAAATTTACAACTAAAATATTAACATTGCACGTTGTGATTTAGGACTATTAAAGTATTGGACATGTGTCCAAATGTTTCTCTTTCAGTACTTAACTGCTTTCTGAGTTTGAAAATGATTGCTTAAATTAATTTTGAATAAGAATAAGATATTGTTTATCAAGGAAAATATATGTTTGCAACTTTTTCACTTATTAATTCAGTTCATTTCCTCAGTAATATATATATATAACTTTGATGCTGCTATGAGTATAAATTATATTAACTGTTATATGTAAATGTTCCAGCACAAGTAAAATTCTGTATTAAATCTTCTCATATCACCTGGTATGTCGTCTATAAATTCAATCAGTTTTTATTTTTTGCAATACCTCGTTTTAATTTAAATGTATTATCTTTCTATACCTAAAGATGTTAGGTGAACAAAGTCTTATTTTAATGAATATAAGTTTTAAATAAAAAGTGTTTTGTTTGAGAAATAGAAAAAAAAGGAGAGGGGGGGCTATACTCATTTATGCTAAGCACTGTATTTTATTTCTCTAATTATTCAT
>CAIGQW010000596.1:274686-320437 GCA_903798125.1 Danio choprae
ACACAAACACCAGGACAAGTGCGCGCATCCAGACCGCGCGCAGACCGTAATGCGGGAGCGCGCGCGTCTTGCGCGCTATCAAAAATGCCGCTCAAACAATGACACAAGACAGAAAACGAGTGCTCGACCCGAGAAAACTCGAGCCGAGCACAACATACAGGACAAGACATGACTAGTGTCTGGACTCTGCCACCTAAACATGAATTTACAAGACAGGAGTGGCAGAACCCTGACAGTTACGGCCAGAAACTCAACCCAGTGGCGAGGCTACATAAGGGCTAGAGTGGTACTGACCCACTCAAACTGAAGGCTGGTGTCCTTTAGTCATTGTTTGTCAATAAAATGTTAAGTCCCCCATTGCACGAAAATGGAAATGTTAAACTGTTGCTCCCCAGAGCAAGGTGAGAGGTATGATAACACTATACTAATCGCATTTAGGTTGTTTTCAGTATTAAATAAAAACCCTTTGGCCAGTTCTCATTGTAGACTAATAATGTTTCAGCCAATGTTTGTAGTTTTACATTTCAAAACATATTAGCAAGACATATGTATATTAATATTAACTGTGAGTGACGTCACTTCCTAATACAAACACACCCCATAAAATAGTGCCACTTCTGTCATTTGATTGACAGGTTTCTGTGTAGATGTTAGACATTCAAATGCAAAAGGGTTTGCAATTCCACTTGAGTCTTGGCAGGTTATATGCACGATGCAGAGAAAAAAATAAATAAATAAATTATAGCAATTAATTTAGCTATTTATATATGTCAGGCTCATAGCTCCTAAGACATGGGATAACTTTACTTTTTTCATTTGAAATGTGGCAGTCACTGCATGTTCATGAAAGCAGAAATGAAAATGATAATGTGGGATTTGCAATTACATTTGGATTATGTCACAATTTATGCATCCACATATTGAAAATGCAATGGAAGATCCAATTTGCAATTGCATTTAAAAATTGTCCAAAATATCCTTCCATAAATTTCCTTTTAAATGTCTTCAAAAAGCATTATATTTAGATTTGATAGTTTTAAAATATTCTGTATACATTATTGCAATAATAATAGTCAGAGTCAACTGTTTATTTTCCTGTCTTGTTTTATTTTCCTGTTTTGTTTTGATGGCAGAATCTGGGCACCACTCTTGTCTGGTCATGTAAGTTTTTCTTGTCTTAGTCCTTGAACATGCGATCTTGGGTGAGTTTGAGCTGCTCGTTCTTTCTTCTTTTTAATAGACATGCATTTCATGCTCTTTCTTGTCCTGGTGTTCATGTCATTTGTCTGTGGCATGATGTTCAATCACATCGCTCCTATCAAGTTGGTTTCAGTTTATGTTCAGCACTGGGGCTTAAACAAGATCTATACATTGTTTCAAAGTAAGTTGTCTTTTAATTT
This sequence comes from Danio choprae, assembly GCA_903798125.1. NCBI lineage: Eukaryota > Metazoa > Chordata > Actinopteri > Cypriniformes > Danionidae > Danio > Danio choprae. The sequence continues at coordinate 276,087 of CAIGQW010000596.1, forward strand.
ATGTATTTATTACCTTACCTGTTAAAGTAAATCACAGATTGGAGTATACGCATCATTATGAATTAAGCCTGAAATATACACTTCATAAATTAGGCCTAAAATGTGTCAAATTTTGTATGGTTAATGTCTGCCTCTTTTAGATCTGAGGAGGGTGTGCAGCAGCTTAACCTGAAAAACCTGAAAAAATTATATTTGTCTCCATTGAAATGTCTAAACTGGCAGGGTTTTTTTTTTCTCTTGCAAGAGCATTCAGAGGTGTACAAATACACAATCTATATAAGTCATTTCTTGTAATTGCACAATTTTAAAGCCTTATTGATTTATTAAATAATTTTTATTGCATGCCTATATGCATGCATATGTTTACATTGGGTAATAAGATACATTTTAGTCAATCAGACATTCACAATTAAATGCTTAGGGTTAGAGTCCTTGGTCCACTTTCAACCATGGTATACTGTACAGGCTTTCTCTGATCTTTCAATATAACACTGCGAAAAAATAACATTATTATGTTTCAAATAATATCTATATTTGGTCAACATTTGTATAGTTAGTACTAAATTAATTAAATGCTTTATGCATTATTATTTATTTTCGATTTCGATTTTAGTTTCTATTTAAATAAACAAACATTTCAATCTTTGAAAGTAAATATGCTGGGTGATTTATGAATAAAGTTAAAATGCAAAAGATCGGGAATTAATCACGTGAAGAAAAGATCATGCAAAAAGTTAGCTTTTTTCATAGAATAAATGTATTATTATATACATTTAAAATGTATTCTAAATTTAAATTTCATTTAAAATGTATTATATTTTAAAATGTTATATAAATATTTTTTAAATGATTATATTTTCAGTTTAGTTCAGTTCAGTTCAGTGTGGTTTAAATTTCACTGCTGAAAGTTCAAACACTGAAGAGCAAATCCACCAAAGCGCAGCTCCACAAGTCCCGATTCGAGTAAGCCAGTGGCAACAGTGGCGAGGAAAAAAAAACACCAATTGACGAAGTGAAGGGAAAAAAAAACTAGAGAGAAACCAGGCTCTGTTGGGCACGATCATTATTCTACTGGCCAAACTTCCTGTGTGGAGCTGCAGTCTAAACGCCAGAGGCTGGAGAAGCTGGACGTCCATCGTAGAAAAACTGCAGGTGTGGGTAGGGTACCGGTGGGAGGTCAGGCTGGCCCACAGGATCAATGCGTAGACTTGTTTGTTACTGTGGCCTTTCAGGAATCAGTCGCATGCACACTCATGCATCATACCGTTATGCGATGCATTGAGTGTATGCTTTACTAAAAAGATAGGTCTTTAATCTAGTTTTAAACTGAGAGAGTGTGTCTGACCCTCGGACATTATCAGGAAGGCTATTCCAGAGTTTAGGAGCCATAAATGAGAAGGCTCAACCTCCTTTACTCGACTTTGCTATTCTAGGTACTATCAGAAGCCCTGAGTTTTGAGCTCTTAAAGAGCGGGTTGGATTATAGCAAGACAGAAGGTTGGTTAGATAAACAGGAGCTCCATTATTTAAAGCTTTATAAGTAAGAAGCAATATGTTGTAATCAATACAGAACTTAACAGGCAGCCAATGTAAGGAGGATAAAATTGGGGTGATATGATTATATTTCCTAGACCTGGTAAGAACTCTGGCTGCTGCATTTTGTACTAGCTGAAGTTTATTAATAGAGGATGCTGGGCAACCAGCGGACAGAGCATTACAGTAATCCAACCTAGAAGTCATAAAAGCATGAACTAGCTTTTCTGCATCTGAGATGGATAGCATATTTTGTAACTTAGCGATATTTCTCAGATGAAAGAAGGTGGATTTTGTGACATGGGAGATATGATTTTCAAAAGTTAAATTGCTGTCTAATATAATAGCTAATGTTAACTTTGTATCCCTCTAATTGCAGGTCGAGTTGTGAAATCTGCTGTGTACAGGATTTAGGCTCAATAAGTAATAATTCTGTTTTGTCTGAATTTAAGAGAAGAAAATTGTTGGTCATCCAGTCTTTAACATCTTTTATACACTCAGTTAGCTTAGACAGTTCAGATGTCTCATCAGGTTTGTTGAAATATATAATTGAGTATCATCTGCATAGCAGTGAAAGCTGATCCCGTGTGTTCTAATAATGTCTCCCAGGGGTAGCATGTATATCGTAAACAGCAAAGGGCCTAAAACTGATCCTTAAGGCACCCCATACTTTACTGGCCTGACTTGTGAAAGCTGTGTGGCCTGACTTGTGAAAGCATTTATATTCACAAACTGGTAATGGTCAGTTAAGTATGACTTAAACCATTGTAGAGCCTGTCCCTGGACACCTGTAGAATTTAAGCGATCTATGAGGATATTGTGGACGATGGTGTCAAATGCAGCACTAAGATCAAGTAAAACTAATAACGAGATGCACCCTTGGTCAGCAGCTAAAAGTAAATCATTGGTTATATACAGCAACTACTTTTTCTAGTATTTTAGACATAAATGGAAGATTTGAAATAGGCCTATAATTAGCCTAGTTGCTGGGGTCCAGTTGTGGTTTCCTAATAATAGGCCTAATAACAGCTAGCTTGAAAGGATTTGGAACATGGCCTAAAAATAAAGAAGAGTTAATAACATTAGGAAGAGGTTCTCCTACTACAGGTAGCAACTCTTTCAGTAATTTTGTTGGAATTGGGTCTAACATACATGCAACTGGTTTAGAACCATTTATAAGTTTATCTAGCTCTTCCTGTTCTATCATTTTGAAGCACTGTAGATTATTTTGATTCAGTGGAATGTTTAATGAATCTGAAGTATAATGTGGTGCAGAAAGTTTAACATCTTCTATTTTCTGTCTGAAGCTTTCTATTTTATCACTGAAAAAATTCATTAAGTCAATACTACTAATTTGCGGTGGGATATTTTGTTCCAAAGATGACCGATTATTTGTTAACACATCTGTATGTGGTTATATAACATTTGTATGAACACATCCTTGTAATCCTGGATTACGCCACGAAATACCCCTGAAGAAAGCCACATCTGTGGCGATTGCAAAAGAATTATTCCTGCTATGCAGTGCTATGCAGAGTGGAAATACCAGCGAAAATACTGACCGACCAGGGCACCCCCTTTATGTCCCGGCTGATGGCCAACCTCTGCCAGCTCCTAAAAGTTAAAAAACTGAGAACATCCATATATCATCCTCAGACAGATGGCTCTGCTGAGTTGTGGCAGAGGATGGGCACGACTGGGAAATCATGATCCCGTACGTGTTATTTGGCATCAGAGAAGTACCGCAGGCCTCCATAGGGTTCACCCCGTTTGAACTGCTGTTAGATGTGGCCCGGCAAGCCTGGGAACAGAAACAAGCACCCCATCTCTCAGTACGGGACATGAGGGAGCGCACAGTCCGTGATGCCACAGTCCGTGATGATCCTTATACCAACCACCACATCAAAGTTCTTGGCATCATGGAAGGGTTCGTACACCGTAATTGAGAAGGTGAGGCCGGTAAACTATCGAGTTATGTCAGCCGGGACATAGACGTGAAGAGCAGCTCTACCACATAAACCTAATGAAGCGCTGGATTGAAGCTCCTGGCCCCCTGGTGGTCTTTGCTGAAGAAAACACACATCCATATAGGAGAACTCTCAGCTGCCCAGAAGGTAAAGCTCCAAGCCCTGATTGGTTAGTTCAAGGATGTGTTCTGTGAAAAACCGGGCCGAACGTCAATCGCCCACCATGACATAACCACTCCACCTGGCACCATCATCCGGCAAAGGCCCTATCGAGTGCAAGAAGCTCGCCTGCTGGCTATCAACGAGGAAATCGAAAAGATGTTGAAGTTGGGAATAATTTAACCATCCCGTGGTAATTTAACGTAGCCCGTGGTCCAGCCCCGTTGTGATGATACCGAAACCTGATGGCACCCTCTGCTTCTGCTATGATTTCAGGAAGCTCAACAAGAATTTAATGGGTACCCCATGCCTCGGGTGGTTGAGCTGCTGGACAGGCTGGGTGGAGCCCGATTCATTTTCATACTGGACCTCACAGAAGTTTACTGGCAGGTCCCCCTCAGTCCAGGAACTACCCGGAGGCCACTGGCATTATCAGGTTCTTCTCTTCGGACTCCATGGGGCCCCAGCCACATTTCAAAGAATGATGGACATCTTGCTGCAGCCCCACCAGCCATATGTAGCAGCATACCTGGACAATCTGGTCGTCCACTCGGGGTCGTGGGAAGAACGTGTGTCCCGTCTGAGGAGGGTGCTTTTGGGGCTGGGCTCACAGCTAACTCCAGGAAGTGTCATCTAGGACTAGCAGAAGCCAAGTACCTGGGCGTTTACATAGGACGGGGCCTAATCCAACCACAACAAAATAAGGTAGAAGCCCTTCAAAAGTCCCTACAACCGACAACATTTCTGGGGTTAGCGGGCTACTATAAGTGTTTCATTCCTAACTTCTCGTCCTTAGCCAGACCGTTGACAGACCTGCAGCTGCACGCACCGAACTTCAGCTGCCCCTTTCTCCCCCAGACTGATGCATCCGACTCTGGCCTGGGAGCGGTCCTCTTCCAGGTCCATGTGGAGAGCTTACCGATGCAACGTCGCCATGGTCCCGGATATACAACAGCTGCCACCTCATCACACCGAATCAGCTACAGCTGAGAGTCATCAAGAGACACGCGCCCAAACAACTGATTATGAGCTTAATTTCTCCTGAATGACTCAGTGACTAATGTCTATGTTCTCTCTCTCTCTCTCTCTCTCTCTCTCTCTCTCTCCGCTCTCTCTCTCTCTCTCACAGCGAATTCCAGCAGTTGAACTGCACCATCCACTTACCTGCACGGCCTCACTCTTTCCCGGAGCACCCGCATGCTTCCCGACCAGAAGACTGCAAACACACTTCGTCTGTACCACTCATACCAATTGAGCATCATGTCAATGCCACAGCCTACCTGAGTATTGTTGCTGACCATGTCCATCCCTTTATGACCACAGTGTACCCATCTTCTGATGGCTACTTTCAGCCAGATAACGTGTCATGTCATAAAGCGCAAATCATTTCAGACTGGTTTCTTGAACATGACAATGAGTTCACTGTTCTTAAATGGCCTCCACAGTCACCAGATCTCAATCCAATAGAGCACCTTTGGGATGTGGTGGAACAGGAAATTTGCATCATGGATGTGCAGCCGACAAATCTGCAGCAGCTGTGTGACGCTATCATGTCAATATGGACAAAAATCTCTGAGGAATATTTCCAGTACCTTGTTGAATTCTTGCCACAAAGGAGGTTCTGAAGGCAAAAGGGGGTCCAACCCGGTACTAGTAAGGTGTACCTCATAAAGTGTATATGTGTATGTATGTGTGTCGCGACCCTTGTAGATCACTGGAGAACAATCACTATAATTGATGTTACTACACATCTGCCACTGAACTGGACTACATCTCTCATCATGCACCTCACACACACCAGTTCCAGATCACCACTGATTACAAACACACAGCTGAAGCTCACCAGGACTATAAATACACCTCACTCACACACACTTTGCTGAGTCTTGTTAACTGTAAGTGAGCATTTCCTAGCGGTTTTTACCTTACTTTTTTTTTTTTTTACTATTGTTTATGTTGTTTTGTTGCCTGTCCCGATCATTCGCCTGTTTATATCAATCACTCTCTGGATTACCTTCATGCTCCTGTCTGTTCCTGTTTTGACCTTACCTGTACAATCATCCCAAATTAAAGCTGCATTTGCATTCTCACCTCTGTTGTCAACCCGACTTATTACAATGTGTGTGTTTTTTGATGTACAGTCGTGGCCAAAAGTTTTGAGAATTACATAAATATTGGAAATTGGAAAGGTTGCTGCTTAAGTTTTTATAATAGCAATTTGCATATACTCCAGAATGTTATGAAGAGTGATCAGTTGAATTGCAAATTGAATTGAATCCTTCTTTGCCATGAAAATTAACTTAATCCTGAAAAAACTTTCCACTGCATTTCATTGCTGTCATTTAAGGACCTGCTGAGATCATTTCAGTAATCGTCTTGTTAACTCAGGTGAGAATGTTGACAAGCACAAGACTGGAGATCATTATGTCAGGCTGATTGGGTTAGAATGGCAGACTTGACATGTTAAAAGGAGGGTGATGCTTGAAATCATTGTTCTTCCATTGTTAACCATGGTGACCTGCAAAGAAACGCGTGCAGCCATCATTGCGTTGCATAAAAATGGCTTCACATTGATATTCGGCAAAAAGTATGGCGAATGGGCTGCTGAGGCTGCTATTTTGAAAAATGTTAGAATACGGTAGCCACTGACTACAAGTTTTCCAACATTCTATATGTGAGGTGTGTGTGTGTGTGTGTGTGTGTGTGTGTGTGTGTGTGTGTGTGTGAATTGAATTGAATTGTGTCCATTTGAATTATTGACAATTGTAATTTATGAAACGGAATATTATATTATTATATTATAATATACAGAATTTTGAATTCTGATCACTTAAATTTCAGATATTCAATATTAAAGACAACTAAATTTTTAAAGCAGATTTTTAAAGATTTAAAAGAAAAATGTTGGTTCTGAATTCCTGACTGCAGATGTCCAGTTTATAAAAATACAGTTTCAAGTTTTCAAAATGAAGAAATTCGGAACATCAAATTCAATATTCTAAAATTCAAAACGCAGAAATTCATATTGGGGTGGCATGGTGGCTCAGTGGTTAGCACTGTCGCCTCACAGCAAGAAGGTCACTGGTTCGAGTCCCGGCTGGGTCAGTTGGCATTTCAGTGTGGAGTTTGCATGTTCTCCCCGTATTCGCGTGGGTTTCTTTCTGGGTGCTCCGATTTTCTCCACAGTCTAAAGACATGTGCTAAAGGTGAATTGAATAAACTAAATTGGCCGTAGTGTATGAGTGTGTGTGTGTGTATGCATGTATGTGAAAGTGTATGGGTGTTTCCCAGTACTGGGTTGCAGCTGGAAGGGCTTAGGGAGATTTTAACACAGAATTATTTTCTTTCATGGGACTGAGATTAATCTAAGAACACACATGTGAGTAAGGACTGAATTCTTTTTCTTTTTCTTTTGGAATTTTCACTGATTTCAGTGTAACACTACTGATTTATATTGTCTTATTTTATGTTTTCTTTTATTTTCAATTGAATTCATTGATTGGGATTTGTTTTTGATTTAATTTATGACAATTTTAAAGAGTGTGCACCCTGGGGATTATGTACATATAGTTATTGTGTTTCTAAGGTAAATGTTATTGTTTAATAAGGAAAATATTTTTTTAGTAGTGTATAAGTGTGTGTGTGTTTCCCAGTACTGGAAGGGGATCCGATGCATAAAACATATGCCAGAATAGTTGCCGGTTCATTCCGCTGTGGCGACCCCTGATAAATAAGGGACTATTCATCCATTCATTCATTTTCAATCGCTTTTCCAGGGCCGGGTCGCAGGGGCAGCAGTTTTAGGAGAGAAACCCAGACTTCCGTCTCCCCAGACACTTTCTCCAGCTCCTCCGGGGGGATCCCGAGGCGTTCCCAGGCCAACCGAAGGACATAGTCCCTCCAGCGTGTCCTGGGTCTTCCCCGAGGCCTCCTCCCGGTGGGACATGCCTGGAACACCTCCCTAGGTAGACGTTCAGGAGGCATCCGAAACAGATGCCCGAGCCACCTGAGCTGACTTCTCTCGATGTGGAGGAGCAGCGGCTCTACTCCGAGCTCCTCCCAGGTGACAGAGCTTAAATAAGGGACTAAGCCGAAGGAAAATTAATGAAAATAAAGGAAATTCAGATTGTAAAATTCAGATACCACAGAAAAAGGACCGGTGTCATCAACAGGGAAAAATAGATGATCACCAAAGCATCAAATGAAGAATTTTGTTGGCTCAGGAGGACATTCTTCTGCATAACCATGAATTGACCAGAGGTGAGTGATTCTTAAGCATTTATAGTTCATATAGATTTGTTAGGTTAGTGTTTCAAGCATGTGAAACATATGTCTAAGCATCTTAACAGCTTAGGCTACTTCATACATAGAACGGCAAATTTGTTTCTGCTTGGTTATATTTATGGTGGCTTGAGAATGTAGAGGTATAGAATTATGGCAGTCATGTGTTTTATTTTGTTTTTACAGCTGTGATGTTTGCATTGATTAATCATCATTTAATATTAGTGTTCCTATAAGTTCAGGTTAGTTATAATGTGTTGATGCCCATCATTTCAACCTGTATGTCCTGGCGGGTGATGCTAGGGGGCGATTAGTGAGTAATACGTGAGCCACAGGAGGTTTCACGCATTCATGAATAAGTCACACTGCCAGTACTGAAACACTGTTCACAGTATCTTCTCATCGTGTGTTTGATTTGTTACAGGTAAGATGGATTGATCTGGCATCGAATGTTATGTTTATTATGTGTTTGTCAGTGTAAATAATGTGTTTGAGGGTCGTATATGGAAAAAAATGAACCGCATCAGCGTACTTGCGGTAAAAATGTGGCCGAGTCGGATGCGGGGGCACGCACGCTAGTGGAGGCCATCGACATCCATAAATGGAGATCGCGGTGACGGAGGCCACGCGTGATTATATAAATATAAAATACATATAAATTATTATAACATTTATTTAATGAGAGTTTACAGTTTGAGACAATAATGTGGGTTAACACAGTTTCATAATGTCATATCAAAATGTTAGAAAATGTTGAGGCTGGTCCATGTTCTCCGACTCTATTGTTGACGTGGCTGTGAGGAGCTGTGGCCGTAAGGTCTGTGGTGCCTGTCGAGGCGGCAATCCACGAACCTGGTGGTGGACACCGGAAGTAAGGGATGCTGTCAAGCTGAAGAAGGAGTCTTACCGGGCTTGGTATATATATACACACTTATCTCTCCCTCTCTTTATACAGATTGAAGTTTTCACCAACATGGAAGGATCTAACTGTCACGGTTTATGGGTCTGTGCGTTCTTTTTGTATGTTATGTGTGTTGTCGTGTGCTAGCTTGTGTGTCTGTTTCCCTTTTTGTTTACCTTCTCGTACCAGCTCACTAATCTGCGTCCTCCAGTTGATTCCGGTTTCACCGGCTATATAGTCAGTCGGTGGTTACCGTTGGGTTTCAGTCCGTTATTTGTTTTTTGTTCCTCTGTCTTTGTCTCTCAGATCCTCTGCACTCTGTTCGTTGGTTGACGATTCGTTTGACCTATTGGTACTCTTGTTGTTGGACCTCTTTTCTTGTCTCTGGCTTCCAGCCGTTGGTATCCTTTTATACACATTGTTTCTGTTAAATAAATTAACTCGCTACTGGATTCTCCCTGTCTCGTGTCGTGACAGAACGGACTGATCATTAATGGATCCAGCGAGTATCCCCGGCGTGACTGAGTTTGTGGCACACACCACCACACGCATGGACAGACAGGAAGATCTGATGACCACTACTGGTCGCGCTATCCAGGCGCTGGTCACGCAGGTGTCTGAATTTACCACCCAGTTGCAACATCTTCGTGATGCCAACATTCAGCAGCCTGTTGCAGCTAACATTAGTCCACCTGTTGTGTCGCTTCCTGATCAAGCTGGTAGATCTTCTGAGCTTCGCCTTCCACCTCCAGCATTCTGCTCCGGGGAACCAGAATTTTGTCGCGCCTTTTTGGCTAAGTGCTCCTTGTACTTCTCCCTGCAACCTTCCTCGTTTCCCACAGAGGAATCTAAAGTGGCGTTTGTCATCACGCTCCTCACTGGGAGAGCAGAGCTATGGGGAACCGCTGTATGGGAGAAGAAACTCCTCAGAGAGTTTCTCAGCAGAGCTTAAAAAGGTATTCGATTGAGCCGTGGCGGGCAGAGAGGCGGCTCGAACGCTTACGGAGTTGCAGCAGGGGCTTCGGAGTGTTGTTGACTACTCCAATGAGTTCCGGACCCTGGCGGCGGAGAGCGAATGGAACGCTCAGGCGCAGGGGAACGTCTTTCTCCACGGGCTGTCAGACCGCATAAAAGACGAGATTTTTGCGCTCGATCTTCCTCAAACCCTGCACGGGCTCATTGATCTGGCCATTCGTGTGGATTCTCATCTACAGCTCAGGGAAAGACACACGCGACACACACACCCCCTAGAGAATTCCGTCTTTCACGGTAGTTCCAGGGGTGATGGACACGCCCCTCTCGGAACCTGAAGCTATGCAAATGGGCCGATCTAGGCTGTCGCTGGAGGAGAAGCGCAGATGACGCAGCGAGGGCTTGTGTATGTACGGCGGTGGTGCGGGTCACATTGCGGCGCAATGTCCCGTAAAAGCCAGAGCCCATCAGTAGGTAAGAGGTTACTTACGGGTGGGGTAACTTTGAATAAAGCCTCTCTTGCGGTCACTCTTCTGAAGGTGAAGTTGGAGTGGCCCTCTGGGAATTTTCTGACTCAAGCACTTATCAACTCTGGTGCTGAGTGAAATTTTATTGACTCTGCCTTAGTTCAAAGACTTAAACTTCCTGTGATTTCTCTATCTCAATATATCTCTGTTCATGCTATTAATGGTTTTTCTATTCCTTCCATTACTCATTCCACTAGTCCCACAAGACTGATCACTTCTGGTAACCACTCTGAAATTATAAATTTTTTTTTGACAGAAGCTCCTGTCACTCCAGTGGTCCTTGGGCATCCTTGGCTGGTAATGCACAATCCACATATTAATTGGAGGCAGGAATCAATAATTTCTTGGAGTGAGAGCTGTCATGCTACGTGTTTGTTGTCTGCCTGTTCTTCTGTGTCTCGTTCTATTTTTCAGGAAGAAAACACGGACCTGTCAAACGTGCCCAGTGAGTACCTCAATCTGAAGAGAGTGTTCAGTAAGTCTCGAGCTGCTTCTCTGCCTCCGCATCGTCCCTATGACTGTGCTATAGAGTTATTGCCAGGTACGTCTCCACTTTATTCGCTCTCCATTCCAGAGAGGGAGGCCATGGAGAAATATATTTCTGATTCTCTAGCAGCTAAGATCATCCGCCCTTCTTCATCGCCAGCAGGGGCAGAATTTTTTCGTGAAAAAGAAGGACAGCTCCCTCCGCCCTTGTATAGACTACAGAGGGCTGAATGCTATCACGGTGAAGAATACTTATCCTTTGCCGTTGATAGTCTCCGCCTTCGAACGTATACAGGGAGCGTCCTTTTTCACGAAATTAGATCTCCGCAATGCTTACCATTTGGTCCGTATTAGAGAAGGCGATGAATGGAAGACTGCTTTTAATACCCCCAGGGGGCATTTCGAATATTGTGTTCTTCCTTTTGGTCTGTCAAATGCCCCTGCAGTTTTCCAAGCACTCGTAAATGATGTGTTGAGAGATATGATAGATCAGTTCATTTATGTTTACCTGGATGACATACTGATATTTTCCCATTCTCTCCAGGAACATATTCAACACCTCAGGCGAGTGCTTCAGAGGCTGCTAGAGAATGGGCTTCATGTCAAGGGGGAGAAATGCGTATTTCATGCACAGTCGGTTCCTTTTCTGGAACATTTCGTGTCGGTCGATGGGATGCGCATGGATCCAGAGAAAGTTCAGGCTGTGGTAGATTGGCCAATCCAAGACTCCCGCAAGACACTGCAGAGGTTTCTTGGTATTGCCAATTTTTACCGGCGTTTCATTCGCAACTTCAGCCAGCTCGCTGCACCTCTGACTGCCTTAACCTCTATCAAGACTCAGTTCAGGTGGTCCAAGGCAGCGCAAGTTGCGTTTGACCAACTGAAAAGCTGCTTTGTTTCAGCTCCCATTCTCATTGCCCCTGATCCATCACGGCAGTTCATGGTGGATGTTGACGCATCAGAGGTGGCGCTCTTCCACGGATGGCAAGGTGCATCCCTGTGCGTATTTTTCACATCGTCTAAACAATGCTGAACGTAATTATGATATTGGTAATAGAGAGCTGTTGGCTGTCAAGCTCGCGTTGGAAGAGTGGTGTCATTGGTTAGAGGGTTCAAGGGTTCCCTTTATCATTTGGACCGATCATAAAAATCTGCAGTACATCCAGTCCGCCAAAAGATTGAACTCTAGGCAGGCGCGGTGGGCTTTATTTTTCGGACGTTTTGATTTTTCCATCTCATACCGACCAGGTTCTAAGAACGTTAAGCCTGACACACTGTCTCGGATTTTTGATCACTCCGAGCATACATCATCGCCTGAGTCCATTGTGCCATGCAGACTTGTTATCTCTGCTATCTCTTGGGAGATCGAGTCGAGGGTCCGCACGGCCTTAGAAGGGGTAACGCCTCCGCCTGGATGCCCACCGAGTCATTTATTTGTGCCAGAGGAATTACATAAGGGATACATAAGGGCTCGTGACATAAGGGATTTTGTGTTAGCTTGCTCAGTTTGTGCTGTTTCTAAGACTTCCAATTGTCCTCCCGCAGGGCTTCTTCAGCCGCTGTCAGTGCCGTTGAGACCCTGGTCCCATATCGCTCTAGATTTCGTTACGGGTCTCCCACCCTCCAATGGGAATACGGTGATTTTGACCGTAGTGGACCGATTTTCGAAAGCCACCCATTTTATTCCTCTGCCCAAATTACCATCAGCCAGAGAGACAGCGGCTGCTGTCATTGACCATGTATTTCGCATCCATGACAGATGTGGTTTCTGACAGAGGGCCTCAGTTCATCTCAAAATTTTGGAGAGAGTTTTGTCATTTATTGGGAGCAACTGTTAGTCTTTCTTCTGGTTTCCATCCTCAGAGTAACGGTCAAACAGAGAGAGCCAACCAAGATCTTGAACGTATGTTATGATGTTTAGTGTCTCAGAATCCATCCTCCTGGAGCCAGCAGCTCTCATGGGTTGAGTACGCACATAACTCATTACCAGTGTCTGGCACGGGTCTCTCTCCATTTGAATGTAGTTTAGGGTACCAGCCACCTGCTTTTCCCAGTCTGGAGTCTGAAGTCGCGGTTCCCTCCGCCCACGCCTTTGTCCAGAGACCCTCCTTCAAGTGGGTTTGCGCACTAAGGCTAAAGCTGATCCCCACCGGTCTAAGCCTCCCGTTTACGTCGTTGGTCAAACAGTGTGGCTTTCGTCTACAAATATTCCTCTCCGGACCGTATGTAATAAACTTGCACCCAAATTTATTGGCCCATTTACTGTCATCAAAATCATTAGTCCGGTGGCAGTTCGCCTCAAACTTCCTCCAGCGTAGAGGAGAATTCATCCCGTATTCCATGTCTCTAAATTGAAGCCCGTTTTTCATACGGCCATTAATCCGCCTACTCCAGTCCCCCAACCCCCACCCCCCACGCCGCGTCTCGTTGATGGGGAGACGGTTTATTTGGTTAAGCGCATTATGGACTCGAGACGGAGGGGACGAGGATTCCAGTACTTGGTGGACTGGGAAAGTTACGGTCCAGAGGAGAGAAGTTGGGTTCCTGCAAGGGACATATTGGACCATTCTCTCATCGATGATTACAATCGCCAGGTAAGCTCTTCTGGAAGCGCCAAGAGGCGCTCCTAGGAGAGGGGGTACTGTCACGGTTTATGGGTCTGTGCATTCTTTTTGTATGTTATGTGTGTTGTCGTGTGCTAGGGTGTGTGTCTGTTTACCTTTTTGTGCTGACAGCGTGCTATCGTACCAGCTGACTAATCTGCGTCCTCCAGCTGATTCCGGTTTCACCGGCTATATAGTCAGTCGATGGTAACCGTTGGGTATCAGTCCGTTATTTGTTTTTTGTTCCTCTGTTTTTGTCTCTCAGATCCTCTGCAGTCTGTTCGTCGGTTGACGATTCGTTTGACCTGTTGGTACTCTTGTTGTTGGACCTCTTTTCTTGTCTCTGGCTTCCAGCCGTTGGTATCCTTTTATACACATTGTTTCTGTTAAATAAATTCACTCGCTACTGCATTCTCCCTGTCTCGTGTCGTGACACTAACAAGACTGCACAGCGATTCACCCTGGAGCACTACCACAGATCACCAGAGGACTCAGCACCAGCACTACTTACCATTCCCTGCCACTACCCTTTGGGCACTTTGTAAATAAACCACCATGGCTTCATGGCTTTTGATAACATCTTGCAAGTCCTGTGTTGTTTACTTCTCTCGCATATATATATATATATATATAACCACAGATTTTACAAAATCAGATAAGTCATTTTAAATGACTTCACTGTAGCGCTATGTGTAATGTGTAGCTACTGTGGCTATAATGAGGTTACAACAGTCTATACGAGTAATATATATCTACTGTGGATCAACAAACTTGAAAAAAAAACGGGAACGATGTGAATATTTAAAATGCAGAAAAGCACAACATATCATGTGAGCCTCACCTTAAATCCTTCAAAATTTTTGAAATGTTCAGTTTGGACCTTTTTACGTTTATTTTTCCCTACTTTTATCAAGATGGTATTTCTACCCAGGCAGACGCAGATCTCAGAAGAGATTTGCTTGTTTATTTTGAATATACAGTACTACGTCCTACAGGACATTCAACTAATCTTTGTCATACAAACTCCTATCTTGTTTATCCGGTTTACTGCAGAAGCGGTGTCACGGCATGCATTCTGTACATCATTTTGTTCATCAGTGTCCAGCAAAATGTTGGCATTGAGAGCTTTTAACCAGCGCAGGTTGATGTTTTATTTTTTTAATTTGCTTATCATATGCATAATTTTTTATATTTTCATATGTTTGGGATCGTATTATGTGTACTCAAGAAACAAAATATTACCTGCTGGTGAGTTACATTTATCTTTATAACTGATGTTTATTGCTTTTTAATGTTTGTTCACATTTTAAAGTCATTGACTTTATGTGATTTGGAATGAAGTTACATGATTCAGTACAGGATGCCAGATCATTGCAAGCAAGAAACAAGGAGGAATTTGAAAATGTCATTCAAAAAAAAAGTCCATATTTAAATTAGCTTTAAATGAGACATAATACAATGATATGAGATATAATAAGAATGTATGCCATATTTTATTCTTATAACTTATGAAGTAAATTATAAATATTACATGAACATAAAAATATTTTTTTAAAAAGGTCTCTTTAATAGAGAAAGGGGAAGAATGACAGTTATATTTGTGGATATAACACACAAGTAATAAATGAAACAACAACAAATGAGTTTAGTAAAAATTTAGATTTTTTTTTCTTGTTGCTCTAGTAGATCTTTCATGAAATTGGAGTGAAGCATAAACTGACAAAAAACGTGCAAGTGTCCTTTGAGGTTAAAAAGTAAAAAAAAATCAGATAGGATTAAGACAAGCTTTGATTAGAAAAATTTATTACTCTTAAGTTAAAAGTAAATAAATGTATCATAATCATCATCGTTATTCATCTGTATAAATTATTTAGTTAAAATATGTATGCTAATTTTAAATTACCATACAAAATAATAATAATAATAATAATAATAATAATAATAATAATAATAATAATAATAATAATAATAATAATACTTTAAAAGCCAAACACTTCCATCCATGTACTTATTTTTATTGCTCAAAACTTAAATGGGACACTGCAATGAGCATTCAAATATTTATGTATTTGTATACTTCTTCTTTGTATACGTTTGCCAGTAACAACAGATGTAAGCAAAGATATCAGGAAGAGAGAATCAGCTCCAGACATTGAGACACAGGAGACACAGGTAACATCATTCAATTTTAGATTTGTCAACTTTACAAAAAAAATTGTCCCCTTCATAAAATAAATAATTTCTTCTTTCTGTGGCTTTCCTATAAAAAAGATTGAAGATGACAAACAGCCAGTCAGTATATATCAGGTGTGTATATAATTCACTTGTCTTAAATTTGAGAGATTATTCTAAGGTTTTGACAAATGTTTGTATAACAAATTATGTAAAACTCCTCAAAAACGAAAAAATTGTTAGATCTAACAATAATTGCATATATTGTCAACCTTTTCGAAGCAAAAAATTTATAATCAATTGATAAATGTATGTTTCACTATTAAATTTTGTGATAGGTTATAGTGTTGTTAAAGTTTCTCTGTTGTAATTAACAATGTCACAGTAATGCCTGGCACTTTCCCCATCAGCGATGCCAATCACTTGAGTTCTAGTCACACATGTTCATGATCATGCTTATCACTAGGAGTCGGTTGCACTAGCAGTGCATACTGTAAGTTAAAATGTTGCCTTGTGACGTAAAGGGACACCAAGTTACAACTTACACACTACAAAATATTGTTTGTGTTGCACCACTGAAAATGTTATGCTACATTCCAACTAAATATTTACAACAGCCTTACCCCATGTATAATGGTAGAAAATGAATGACTAGTTTACATAGAAAAGCTTGCAATGATAATGAAGAATGATCTCCCTCTGATCACACATGCAGCTGAATCCTGTCACTATGGATTGTTTGGACTATTTATACACCCTGCACCCGTTTGTTGTTGCTGAGTCATTTGTATGATATGTTGTGCATGTGTTGTGGTCACGTATCTTCCTTTAGTTTGTTGTTTTGTTTATTATTGTTCTTTTGATACTTTGATTATCTGCATGATTATTTCTTCATTAAATGCACTTGGATCCTACCTTTTTGTATCCGTTTCCTAAACGTACCGTGACAGAATGACTCAGCCAACATGGATCTAGAAGGTGAAGAAATTGTCAGACTCTGTCAAGGTAATCGCTCTATCGAGCATTATGTGAAGGAGTTTTTGCGGTTAGCTCCGAGATGCAGCTTCAGCGTTCTGTGTTTGATGATGTTTTTCAAGGAGGACTCTCAGACCCAGTTCGCTCTAACATGCCTGCATTTGATGAGAACTAAGGTTTATATTTATACATGGAGTTTGCACTTTTGTTGTCGGGCTCTCCCTTCTTGGTCTCATATGTGGAGGAGGAAAACCCCCAGGAGAGAGGGTTGAGAGGTGAACAGCAGGAATTTTGGTTACCGGACCTGCTGTTCAATTTATGGGCGAGAGCAGGAGAGCCAAACTTAATTTACGTTTAAGTTTACAACCAGTTTATTCTGAGCCCCTCGAAAGACTTTTAGAATTTTGTGACTCCCTAGTGCCGTTAGAGCCGCCACTTGAGTCCCACAAAAAGCTGCCAGAGCCTTGTGACTTCCCAGTGCTGCCGGAGCAGTCGTCGGAGTCGCCACTTGAGCCCCACAAAGAACTGTCAGAATTGTGTGACTTTTCAGTGCTGCCTGAACCAAAGCCTACTGACCCACTGGGGTGGTCTGAAATGGCAGTGTTCCCTGAATCTAAGCATCCTGATTCATTGGACCTAATTGAACCACCATTGTCTTTTGAACCTAAGCCTCCTGATCCACTGGAGTGGTTTGAAACACCAGTGTTCCATGCTCCAGGTCCTCCGCAGCTTCATGCTCCAAATCCGCCAGAGTTCCATGCTCCAGGTCCTCTGCAGCTTCATGCTCCAGATCCACCTGTGTTCCATGCTCCAGGTCCTCCGCAGTTCCATGCTCTAGGTCCTTCGCAGTTCCATGCTCCAGATCCACCTGAGTTCTATGCTCCAGGTCCTCGGCAGCTTCATGCTCCAGATCTACCGGAGTTCCATGCTGCAGGTCCTCCGCAGCTCCATGCTCCAGATCCACCTGAGTTCCATGCTCCAGGTCCTCCGCAGCTATATACTCCAGGTCCACCAGAGTTCCATACCCCAGGTCCTCCCCAGATCCATGGTCCAGGCTTTCTGCAACTCCTGTTCCTGCTCCTTCACAGTGTTATGTTTCAGTTTTATTATAATTTCAAGTTTAAGACCCTCCATCCCTTCCCCTCTTCGGCCTTCGCTCCACCTCCCTCCGGGATTGTCTTGTAGCGTCTGGAATCCGCTTCATAGGAGGGGGGTACTGTCATGTTCACCAGCGATCTCTGCGATCTCTAAAAAGCAGGGGTACTTTTTGTATCCGTTTCTTCAACATACGTGACACTTAATTTCTTCTCAAATCTTTTTTTTTTTTTGTCTTCTTGTGAAAGAAGAGTGTTATTTTTTTTTTTTTTCAAGGAGTGTTTTGTGTTAACTATATGCAAAAATTCAAACAATATTTTTTTTTATTAAAGCAAGTTTTATTCCCTGTTTTGTTCTCTTTCATGTGTAGGCCATTAAAATAATTTTATGATAGCTTCGTGTGCATTTTGCATTCAAAACTTTCAATGTAGGTATGTGTGTCATCTGATATTAGTGACCCCAAATCAGAAAAAGTTGGGACAGTATGGAAAATGCTAATAATTTTGTTTTTGTGATTTCTAAATTTACTTCAACTTTCCAATTTCATTGCAGTCAATACAACAAACATTATGTAATGTGTTTTTATGTTTCCAAAATAAAACGTATTGCAATTTTGGTTCTTACAACACATTTAAAATAAAAGTTGGAATAGTAAAGCATTTACCACTTTGTAAAGTTGCCATTTCTTTCACAACACTTAAAAGACATTTAGGGACTGAAGACACCAGGGGATAAAGCTTTTTTAGGTGTAGTTTTTTCCCATTCTTTCTGCAAACAAGTCTTAAGATGGGCAACAGTACGGGGTCTTCGTTGTCACATTTTGCACTGTAAAATTGAACTGTGCTAGAAAGGCTGTTCCAGAGTTTAGATGCCAGATATGAGAAGGTTCTACTGCCTACAATCAAGTTTGATAATCTAGAAATAATTGATTGTCCATAATTAATTGATCTTAGCGGATGTGAGGGGCTGTAATACACCAAGAGCTCTCTCAAATACTGGGGAGCTAAGCCATTCAGGACTTAGGTACTCAATAACATTTTAAAATGTATAAAATGTTTAATAGGTAACCAATGCAATGATGAAAGAACCGGAGTAATATTATCATATTCCTTTGTTTTAAAAAGGTATTCTAGCAGCTTCATTTTGAACAAATATTGAGAAATTGTGCAATTTCTCACAAATATTTTTTTCTCTGTAGGAAGGAACATAGATGAGTAGATACAACTTTTTGTAGTATCTTTGATAAAAAAGGCAGATTTTTAATGGTTCTATAATTAACTAATTCTCCGGGATCAAGTGGTAGTTTTATAATAAGAGACTTAACGACAGCTAGTTGAAACATTTTAGGCACATATCCTAAAAGTAGGGATGAATTGAAAATGTTAAGAACGGGTTCAGCAACATCTGAAAACAATTGTTTTAATAATTGAGTCGGTTTAGGATCTAACTAAGACATTGTTGATTTGAAGGAATTTACCAGTTTAGACAATTCTTCCACACCTACTGCTGAGAAAGTCTGAAATTTGACCATTAACAATCTACAGTGCTCTAATTAGGAAGATGCTGTAGGAAATAGATTGCTTATTTTTATCATCATCAATCATCAATCTTATATGTGGAGAATTACTCATTGTGCCATGGCATCTGATTTTTTCCTTAATGTTTTTAATTGTAACAGAGCAATTATGTCAAAAGTGCAAGAAAGTACACAATCAAAAGTTTTAGTTGCAGCGTCAAGAACTTGTAGGCTATCTGAAATGCTAAGGAAATTAGAAAGATCAGGTAGGTTACTGACAGTCATCTTTAGTGCTAAAGGTGATCATTCTACCATATTTATAAATTGAAGCTGGTTTTGTAGACTTATCAATGCACAATAAACAAGATTAAATAGTGATCTGAAATGTCATTAATCTGCTGAACAACTTCAACATTATCGATATCGAAACCATGTGTTAATATTAGGTCTAAGGTATGACTATGGCAATAAGTAGGTTAAAAATATTACTATATATTATGCCAGTGCCTCCACCTTTCCCTTTAAGACAAGGCTTGTGTTTATAATGATATCTTTCAGGTGAAGACTCATTTGGGGTCATGTAACCATCTGGTTTTAGCCAGGTTTCTAAACAGAGTGCCCCTAGGTTTAGATTGGTTATCAAATCATTAACAAAAAAAAACATTTTAGAGGAGAGTGATCTAATGTTCAGTAATCCAAGTTTAATCTTTTGGTTACCTTTATTTTTCATTTGATGAACATCAATTAGATTGTTACCCCTGAAAGTGTTTGGGAGTTTTGTTTATTTAGAGGTTTGGGGAACAGACACATATCTGAGTTTGGTAAATCGTGGAGGCTTGCTGCAACAACCGGACATGCAGGGCAGTCACATCTAAAACCTTATCTAGAGACCTAGCACTCGTACTATCCTCAATTAAAGTTTGGATATGTGTCTCTAATTCTGAGATCTCCACTGTCAACCTGACTATTTTTTTAAATTTTGTACATTTATCACAGTGTGATATACACTAATCATGTGGCAATAAATGCATGTGAGAAGAACAGGAGAAGCCATTTTTACTCACCATGAATTGAAGTAGATTCAGATTTACTACTGGAATCTGATGAGTTAAAAAGAACTGGAGCATGTGTATGAGATGAGCAATAGGCACTAAAGAGAGAGACCAAAACAAAGCACAAAAAACAGAGCACACGAACAAGACAATTTACAATATAATATAAAGGGTGCGATTAGGCGGAGCAAATCTCTTGTTCGCTAGTAATAAATTTTCTCGCTTGTATGAGTGCTGTCCTTGTTGCACTTAGACCGTGCATGCTCCAGCTTAATGCGGGCGCACGAGGTCCGGACGTGGTCTAGATGCGCGCTCTCGTCTTGGTGTTTGTGTTCGTTCTGTCTGCAGCGTGGTGTTTCATTCCAAGCGTCTCAGTCTAGTTGGTTTCGGTTGACGCTGGGATGAAACATGCACGTTGCAAGTGTGAGTGCACGGTGAGTGTTTTTATTTATCGTGTACTTGTGTCTTGCATTCAGTCTTGTGTTGATGTTGTGTTTAGCACGTGGTGCATGTTTACATGCGCCGCATGCTTTGTCTCATGTGAACGCGGTTAATGAGTTCTCTCATTGGCTGCGTGTTCTAGCCTCGTTTTGTGTGAGCACATGGCTTGTGTTGTTTCTTTGTGTCATGTGCTCTCCCGTCTATTGCGTAGTCCCACCCTTCTTGTTAACCCATTATTAGTTTATTATGTTCACCTGTCTTTGTGTAAATTATTTCTGCTTATATTCTCCTCATGTCTGCTGTCCTGTGCCAGTTCGTCGTCGATTATTTCATTGTCCTGTTGTGTCCAGCCCTGCTCTTTCCTGCCAGCCCGGTCAAGTTAGTTTTTGCCTTTTTTGTTTTCCCCCTCGGGGTAGTTTGTTTTGCCTTTTATTTTATTTTTATTAAAAAACTCATTTTTAGTTCTGCAATTAAGTCTTCTCTCCTTTCCCCACCCTACAACCTTGACAACTGGTATATGAGCAAAAGTGTAATAACATTTGTTTAGCAAACACTTCAAAAAGTTTTTTTTTTTTTTACAACAGTATTATGGGTCGCCACAGCCAATGGGTCACCACAGTCAATTTATCTGGCAATTGTTTTACACAGCTGATGCAATGGATTATCATAATAAAAATGAAAATGATGATTATTATTATTATTATTATTATTATTATTAAATTAATAACAATAAAATTACTTGCCAATAATTATTTAATTTACTTATGCAATAATTAGCATGCCCAGTTCTAATAATCAAAAAATATTTTCATTCATTCATTCATTCATTTTCATTTCGGCTTAGTCCCTTTATTAATCTGGGGTCGCCACAGCAGAATGAACCGCCAACTTATCCAGCATATGTTTTACGCAGCGGATGCCCTTCCAGCTGCAACCCATCTCTGGGAAACATCCATACACACCCATTCACACTCATACACTATGGACAATTTAGCTTACCCAAATTCACCTATACCGCATGTCTTTGGACTTGTGGGGGAAACCGGAGCACCCGGAGGAAACCCACGCCAACACAGGGAGAACATGCAAACTCCACACAGAAACGCCAACTGGCGAGGCTCGAACCAGCGACCAGCGACCTTCTTGCTGTGAGGCGAACGTGCTACCCACTGCGCCACTGTGAGGCCTAAAATATTTTCATAAATTTCATATACATTCAACAATAGTGATTTAAGTAGCGAATTCTTGTTATTCTATGCAAACTTTCTCACACTACGTGCAACAATTGATATGAAATTGGCATTTTAACTTTTATTAGTCAGATCATTCAAGCTGACTGTAAAATAGAGGCATCAGTGCAGCCAATGAGAAATGCCTTATTAAAGGATTAGTTTGCTTCCAGAATGAAAATCTGATAAATTACTCTTCCAAGAAGTTTCTTTCCTAATTTGAAAAACAAACAAACAAATAGTTTTTAATGAAAATATGCAAGACTTTTCTCCAGATATTGGACTGTAATGGAGCTCAGTGGTTTGAAGCTTTTTAATGCAACTTTTTTTTATTACAAAAGCTTGAATCCCAAAGCTAGTGCAATACAATAAGTGGCTAATTCCTATGAATGTCAATAATACTAATATGTATGATTTTTTAATAGTCACTGTCAAACTCACTTAATTAAAAGGTTAAGATGGCTATCATGTGATGAATGAACAAACAACTTGAAACTTGACGGAATTCCACTACAGAACACAGGTCATTGCACATGCATGGTCAACAAAAATGAACAAATTACTCCATGAGACAACCTGTTCATGGGTCATATCAAATATTTGTTCAAAACTAACCAATTATTATGGAACAACCCATCATTAGCAAGAAGTAACATGTCACAATTTTGAGGAAGCAAGGCATCAAATGATTTACTCGACAGTAATAGTTCAAGACAAACATTCTTGAAAGTCATATATATTAATATTTTTATAGAAAAGTATGTTCAGAACAAATAAGAGGCTTCAGAGGGAATGTTTATACACAAAATTTAAATGTTTTTATTAATATGAAATAGTATTAGTAGTATCAATTATTTAGACAAACGAGCTGAATATGTTCACAACGAGCAAACGAGCTGAATATGTTCTATTGTAGATTTGAGACAGCCGACCAGACACCCCACACCCGCCATGACCATACACAGCCATCAACTTCTCCAGCCATCCGCCTCTTCCCCCCTGCACTTCAGATCAGGGAGGATAACGTGCGTCAGATCTTCAGGAAACAGAAGAGAAGGAAAGCACCAGTCCCAGACGGTGTCTCACCAGCCTGTCTGAGAACCAGCTGGCCTCCATTTTCTCACAGATCTTCAACAGATCACTGGAACAGGGCACAGTTCCATCCTGCTTTAAGCGCTCCACGATCATCTCAATTCCAAAGAAACTTAATGACTACAGAGCTGTTGCCTTAACATCTGTGGCCATGAAGTCATTTGAATGACTGGTGCAAGCATATCTGAACAACATCACTGGACCTTTGCTGGACCCTCTGCAGTTTGCCTATAGAGCAAACCGGTCTGTGGATGATGCAGTCAACATGGGACTGCATTATACCCTACAACATCTAGACAAACCAGGGAACTACGCAAGGATTCTGTTCGTGGACTTCAGTTCTGCCTTCAACACCATTGTCCCATCATTGCTCGAGTACAAACTGACCCAGCTCTCTGTTCCTAGCTCTGTCTGTCAATGGATCACCAGCTTTCTGACAGATAGACAACAGCTAGTCAGAATGGGCAAAATCACATCCGACAGCCGCACCATCAGCACCGGCGCCCCCCAGGGATGCGTCCTCTCCCCACTACTCTTCTCCCTATACACCAACGACTGCACTGCAAAAGACCCCTCCATCATGCTCCTGAAGTTTGCGGATGACACTACTGTTATCGGCCTCATCCGGAACGGTGACAAGTCTGCATACAGACAGGAGGTGGAAAGGCTGACTTTATGGTGCAGATGCAATAACCTGGAGCTGAACACGCTCAAAACGGTGGAGATGATAGTGGACTTTAGGAGAACCCGCCCTGCACTCCCCACACTCACCATCATGAACAGCACTGTGGCTGCAGTAGAGTCATTCAGGTTCCTGGGCACCACCATCTCTCAGGATCTGAAGTGGGACATTCACATAGACTCTATTGTGAAGAAAGCCCAGCAGAGACTGTACTTCCTTCGTCAGCTGAGGAAGTTCAACCTGCCCCAGAAGCTGCTCGTACAGTTCTACTCAGCTGTCATCCAATCCATCCTCTGCACTTCAAACACCATCTGGTTCGGCTCAGCTGCCAAAACCGACCTCCACAGACTACAGCGAATAGTCTGGACAGCTGAACAAATCACTGGCAATACCCTTTCTACACTTCAAGAACTGTACTCTTCCAGAGTGAGTAAAAGGGCTTACAAAGTCACTCTGGACCCCTCACACCCAGCGCACTTCCTGTTTGAACTGTTACCGTCTGGTCGGCGTTACAGAGCACCAAGCACAAAAACAGCCAGACACAGGAAAAGTTTCTTTCCTCAGGCCATCTACCTCATGAACAGTTAAATATTCCCCTACTGTGCAATAAACATGTGCAATACTTTCTCATACGCACTCGTACACAGCACCTTATAACAATTTACAGTGCAATACTTTTTCTACGCAGTTGTACACAGCACCTTATTACTTGTATATTTATAACAAATCTGTACATACAATTCATCATCCAGAGCTTTTTGACTGATTGCATCTCTGTTTAATGTTTGTTGTGTTTTTCATATTTATTTCGTGTTGTCACTTGTCACTTTATGTACACTGGAAGCTTCTGTAGCCAAAACAAATTTCTTGTGTGTGTAAGCACACTTGGCAATAAAACCCATTTTGATTCTGATTCTGATTATTTAAAGTCGCTTAAAGGTTTGGTTCATCCAAAAATTTAAATTAAGTTATTACTTCCTCACGCACATGTCATTACAAAGCCCACATGTCCTTCATTCATCTTCAAAATACAAATTACAATATTTTAGTTTTAGAGCTCCCTTCTCCTCCATAGACAGCAAGGTTCCCAAGAAGTTCAAAGTCAATAAAGTGTCTGGATTCTGCCACTTCGCTCTTATTAATTCTTGTTTTGGTGGCAACGTCCAGACACTAGTCCTGTCTTGTCTTGTATGTTGTGCTTGGCTTCTTGGGTCGAGCACTTATATTTCCTATCTTTGTCTGTCTTCAACTTTGTATGAGCACGATCTTGTACGGGTGGGCTCAGGATGTGCACTCTCATGTTTGTTTTGTCTGCGCCATGCTGTTTCGTTCTCAGCGCTTTAGTCAAGTTGGTTTCGGTTGGCGCTGGGATAGGAACATGTACGTCGTATGCGAGTGACGGGTAAGTATTTTAATTTATCGTGTACTCCTGTCTTATGTTCTTCTGTTGGCGTTGTGTAAAGCATATGGCTTGGTGTTTACATTGTGGCTGTGTGCTTTAGTGTTGTGTTTCATGTGTTCTCTCATTGGCTGCGTTTTCTGGTCTTGTTTTACATGAACACATGACTTGTGTTGTGTCTTTGTAGTATGTCCCAAAACAATCCTTAAATCAGACAATATACGTTCAGAGATTCAATGTGAACAGTGTTAAGCTATGAGCTAACTTTTGTGCACACATAAAACAAAAATAATGACTTTATTCAACAGTTTCTTCTCTTTAGTGTCCATATAGAGTGTGCGTTCATATGTTGTGCTTGACCCCACCTCTGACATATTACCTAGGATGCCCCTGATCTTTGATTCAAACAGAGGGAGTCATGCGCAGATATCCTAGGGTATACATCACTGCACAGTGCTTGTGGATGCATGCAATATACTGGCAATTAAGAGAAGAAACTGTTATTTGAAACTGAACCCATTATTTGTGTTTAATGTCCAAACAAAGGTATTCTCATAGCTTGACGCTATTCAATTTGATCCACTGATGGAATATGGTTGGTTTTGAGAATGTTTTGTGCTACCTTTCTGAACCTTGCTGTCTATGGAGAATGAGAGCTCATCCTCCATAAAATATCTAAATGTGTATTCCAAAGATAAATGAGGGTCTCAGGGCTTTAAAACAACATGAGAGTGAGTAACTTTTAACATAATTTTTTTACATTTTTGGGTGAAATAATATTTTAAGTGAAATGCTAAAAATCTAATTGTTAATTGATATTTTTTTCTTTCTAGACTCACAAAACAAATTGTGGTTTATTCATATCTCAAATGTAATGTATATTATGTAATGTATAAAAAAGTATATTTATCATGATTGCAGCAGAAATACTGTATGAAACATTTAAAGGTCATTGGAGGGAAAAAAACAAGGAAAAATATAAGATCAAACAGATTTTTTATTATTTTCATTTCAGGGTCGCGTGAACATGCATATTTTTGAAGACTGTTGCGGTGGATCTCTTGATCAACTAAGAAACAACCTTCTCTATCCTTTGTTCCCCAATGTTAGTACAGATTTAATTGTATATTCTTAAGAAAAAATCATTCTCAGTATATCATGCATTATAATATGATGTTTCCCTTTAAAGGTGCGAACTACAGTGAGCAGACTTGCTGTGTCTCCTCAAGGAAGCAATTATGGGTTGAGAATCTTTGGCTTCCTTCATCCTGCAGAAACCAGTAGGTCCAGATTGACAAAAGTGTTTAATGTATGCTTAATGTAATTTATATTATTATTGATTAATTAACAAATGCATTGATGTTGTTTTATTACCAGATGAATATATTTTTGCTGTTGGCTCTGATGATAACTCAGAGTTCTGGCTCAGTTTAAACAAAAGTCCAAAAAACCTTCAACTCCTTGCTTATGTTGGTGAGGTAAAGTTTGCTGTCAATGTGTTTGCTAGGAATTCAACTGTTTGTTTACAATGAAACATACATGAATATATGTTACAATTTGTAATCTATTGAAGTTTATTACCACCATGAGGGGAAAATGTATGCATTGTTAAATCTGAATTATGATTATTAAAATACATTATTATTACTTTAGTTTAAATAACAATTCACAGCATTTCCTACTGACTTATTACTTAAGATATTAACTGTCTATTAGCAATTATGACCTTATCCCTAATCCTACCCAATACCAGAACACAACTATTACCCTACTAACTATTAATAAGCAGCTAATTAGTAGTTAAATGTTAGCTAAATGTCTTTGTTAATGGTTTGTTAATAGCATGAATTGTATATTAAAATAAAGTGTGACCAAATAATTAATATGATGAAAAACGTCAAAATGACAACATATTGTTACATATGACATAAAAACTTCAAAATTGAATATAGTCATATTAAGTTAGATTTGTGGAGAGATAATGAGCTAAAAATAAAAAAGTGACAAACATTAAGAGACACCTAATTCTTCATTATAAAATTAAATTTGGCGTTGATATCAATATAATTTTTTGATTAAAAAAAAAAAAAAAAAATACAATTATGACTAAATGACTAAAAATAAACTTAAACTTGAAAATAATAAAATATTTAGAAATGCCACATGGTTGTTTTCTTCAATCTTTCCTAAATGTAATTATACAGATGTGATTAAAAATAGCAATAAAGAATTCCCCTGTTATTAGCAACAGCAATATTTGTGCATTGCAAATTACTTATAAAAATAGTAATGTACTAGAAAAGCAACAAACTCACCTGCTGTGCCATGTGTGCTGTTAATTTGTCTTATCTACATGTAATTGGCTAATCCATCAATAGGGCTGTGTTCAAAAAATAGCAGTGTGTGGTGTATGAGAGAATTTATTCATACTGTAAAAAAAAACTGGTGCCATTAATGGTCTTTTATTAAAGAGGAAGGTCATCAATGTATCACATTGTTATAAATTATATTTCTATCTGAGTTGTGACGTGAAATGGGTCATTCCATACACTTCAGTAGACCAACATATTTGATGTAAAAAGTTGATTTGAGAAGGAAAAATTTATAAAGTGCAGCAGGATGCTCATTTAAAATTATCTAAAATGCTATAAAGTTCAAACCAAAGATTATTTTAATCACCTGTAAAGGCTCATACACAAAAGGATGCTTTCCACTAAAGTTTATCGTCAGCATTTTTCGAGACGTTTTTCTGCATTCAAACCCAGGCGATTTTCATGGGCGTTGAGCAGAGTGAAAGTGCAAAATTACCCCTGACATTAGATGATGAACTTATATAACACTTCATAACTTAAGTTATGAAAGAAACGTTAAATGAAACACACCTAATCCTATTGCTACTCAAATCCTATTTGGTACTCTCCACTCCTACTAACATTATTGTAGTTGCTGTTGCATTTTTCATACAGCTCTTTGTGTTCAGACACCAATGAAAAAAGCAGCTCCAGATTCATCTTGCCTCAGTGCATCTTCTTCATTGAATGAAAATGAAACTGGGATCAACTTGACTCTTGTTGAAGTTGGGATTCAGATTAATTCAGTTCATTTTAATACAAATGTCAATGTTAAAGTATAATCCACCGAAGAGTGGGTCCACCAACCTGAACTAACCATGCCACAGGCAACATCGGCAAGAAATCCAAAAGTCCACCAAATGACAGACATTGGGAACAAATCTTGGGAGAAACCAGGCTCTGGGTTGACCAGTTTTCTTCTGGCCAAACATAAAATGGCAGAGCTACAGTCTAAGATGCCTAAAGACTTGAGAATGGTTAGCATCTATTGTGGAGGAGGTGCCAAATTGGTCACCTGGAGGGTGTTTGAATTAGCCAAGGAGATCTATGCAGAGATTCATATGTCACTGAGGTCTTTGCAGGAATTAGTCGTGTTCTTGACTCAACAGTGGCCACAACAACCATTTGCTCTGCATATGAGTCATATCCAAGATTATGTGAACCTAGGAGAAACTATTACCGATTTGCCCTATACACGTACTACGCAAGGTGTGCCCTCTCCCCCTGGTAAATAGGACTGAGGTAATAGACAGTCCCCTGAATTCAACCCAATTGAAAACTTTTGGGGTGACATAAAAAATGTTTGTAATGGCTAAAATACCTGTTTCTTGGTGGTAAATAAACTGCTGTTTATTTATTTATTTACATTTTTAAACACTGTATATACGCATAGAATACACTTCAAAAGTTTGTAAAAGCAAACAATTAAACTTTGATTTAAATATTTGCTTCGGTTGATTATTTATGTAGCATATTTGTTTTCTGATTCAGACAGGAAATGAATGGACTGCTCCTGGCGAATATTGGAAATTTGCAACCCAAATATCTAAACCTGTTTTGTATGGGAAATTTATTTTTTTTCTTTCAAAAACATGCTTTTATTCAAAACACTGTAGAACCTCATGCGTGCATTAATTTAGAGTTTCTTTCCGTTTCATAGGTTAGCAAAGGACATGAAATATTTTTTTGAAGTTCTTTTGAAACAGAGTAAAGGAATGGATCATCTGGAAATAGCGGTATGCACTGTATTTATGTGTTTTAAAGACAGTAAAGCTCGTACATTTTGTTAAACTCAGATTCTGTTATTTTTCTGCAGTGGAGTTTAAACCAAGACAATGGCACTTTTTCTGTGATAACCTCAGAGTTTTTATCATTATACGAAGGTATGTTTGTTAAAAGTATGAGCTCACTGTGTATGGAGCACCAGGAGTGCCAGATAGAAATTAAATGAAGAATCAAATTATTAATTTAATAATTGAAGCACAAAAATTGGCCTCACAGTGGCGCAGTGGGTAGCACGTTCGCCTCACAGCAAGAAGGTCGCTGATCGCTGGTTCGAGCCTCGGCTGTTCTCCCTGTGTTGGCGTGGGTTTCCTCCGGGTGCTCCGGTTTCCCCCACAAGTCCAAAGACATGCGGTATAGGTGAATTGGGTAAGCTAAAATTGTCCGTAGTGCATGAGTGTGAATGGATGTTTCCCAGAGATGGGTAGCAGCTGGAAGGGCATCCGCTGCATAAAACATATGCTGGATAAGTTGGCGGTTCATTCCGCTGTGGCGACCCCAGATTAATAAAGGGACTAAGCCGAAATGAAAATGAATGAATGAATGAAGCACAAAAATTTATGTAAATAAAACACAATTTAAATGAACAAATAAGGGACAAATAACTACATATTTAAATGTGTTTATTTAATTTGTGTTTTTAAATGTCATTTAATAAATCCATAAAACAATGCATTTAAAATAACTTTTAAATGTATGAACAAATAGACAATTTTATAAATATTTATTTAATTCATGTTTTAAATAAACATTTATAAAATTGTCTGTTTTATATACATTTAAAAGTTATTTTTAAATGCATTGTTTTATTGCTTTATTAAATGACATTTAAAAACACAATTTAAATAAACACATATAAATATGTAGTTATTTGTCCATTATTTGTTCATTTAAATTGTGATTTACTTATGCACTGTTTTATTGTTTTATTAAATGACAATTAAAAGCACTATTTAAATAAACACATTTAAATATGTTTATTTATTTGTTCATTTAAATTGTGATTTATTTATGAACATTTTTATTCTTCAATTATTAAATTGATCATTTGATTCTTCATTCTATTTCTAACTGGCACTCCTGGTCCTCCATAAATATGTGTGTGGTCGCAGTATTAAATTTTGCATGCTATTGCATTGATTTCAGAACTGATAATGTATTTTGTTTTTGTCAGATGAATCTTCTCTACAAATGGGAGACATTGAGCACATACCTCAAACGAAAGCAAGTTATGATAGGCTTCTTGAGCCAATTCCCTTGTCACTTCATCAAAGAGAAATAATCAGAGAAGACCCAAGAGATCACATCTACAAATGTCAGCATTATCTCCATTTTAAACGGAAATGTTTAAGAATACATTTACCACAACTTCATTGTAATTGTTCCCCTTCTATTTAACCAGACAAAATGCTAGAAGAATCATTCCTGAAGGACTTGTTTCCTGAATGTGATTACAAACCAAGCTTTGTACTCAGAAAACCCATTGGTAGATATCAAGGTGTATATTTAGTGAGTTCAGCATTTTTATTCTCTGCACTTACACCCTTTACAATGATTTTTGTTGATTATTTGGTATAATCACTTATATAGGTGAAATGCGAACAAATGCTAACATTAAACATTAGAAAAGATAACATTAAACATGGTCACAGAAACTGCAAACCTAGCAAACAATGATTTATTTAGCCATGTAGAAATCACTAATATTAGCACGCTAACATGAAAGCTATTGATAGCATGCTAATGTTAACAATTGCTAAATAGCAGAATAAATCATATTGACCCCAGTTCATGGTCTGTATAAGAGGTCTGCATTCCTGCAGGACCCGACAAAGTTTCTTGTGACGTGGGATTAATTTTCCAAATAAACCAATCATACAATAGACTATTCTGATCCCGAGAACCTTTCAGGAAAGCATATCTGCGCTTGAAACTGGTTTTTAATGTTTTTCTTATTGTGACAATTTTCTTTTTGTGGTGACAGAGAAAAATATTAAGTGTTGTTAAAAGTATATTGGGTGATGCGGTGACACAGTGGGTAGCACAATCGCCTAACAGCAAGAAGGTCGCTGGTTCGAGCCTCGGCTGGGTCAGTTAGCATTTCTGTGTGGAGTTTGCATGTTCTACCCCTTGTTAGCGTGGGTTTTCTCCGGGTGCTCCGGTTTCCCCCACAAGTCCAAAGACATGCAGTATAGGTGAATTGGGTAAGCTAAATTGTCCGTAGTGCATGAGTGTGAATGGATGCTTTCCAGTTATGGGTTGCGGCTGGAAGGGCATCTGCTGCGTAAAACATATGCTGGATAAGTTGGCGATTCATTCCGCTGTGGCGACCCCAGATTAATAAAGAGACTAAGCTGAAAATTAAATGAATGAATAAAAGTATATTGATGACCAATAAAAATATAATGAAGTTGTTGAAAAGACCTGATAAAACCTCACAAAAATATTCTTAGACCAAAAAAGTACTGCTTACAGGTAAAAAAAATGTTACAAATTGAATTGAATAAAAACAAAAATTGTTTCTTTAAAAGACTACCTTTAAATTTTAAGTTCAAATTTTTCTTTGCAAGTAATGTTAACTTGTTAACTGTTAAACTGAATTACAACAGTAAGCTGAATTTTACTTATGTTAAAATATGTTTAGCTTATTTTAATAAGTTACAGTAAAACATGGTAACAACTTGTTGATCATATTTGTATTGATATATATATATTTTCTTAATACCTATGTGCACTATACAAGTATAATATATAACCACACTACAAGCATTTTACAACTAAACATCAGTTAATACATTATGAACTAACATTATTTAACAATGGCATATTGAAAATTATCTTTGACCAAGTTTAATGAACTGTAAAATGTCACCAAAATGTCAAATTACTATGTTGCAATCAAATTGCTAAATATTAAACATATTATACATTATTCTTTTTCTTGTAGGTTCAGTTTTCTTCAGTGTATCCAAATGACTACACAAGGCAAACTAATGATGAACATGATGGAATGTGCTTCTACAGACAAGATCCATCATTTCTGGAAGAGTATGAATGCAGTTAATTTACATGCAGTAAAATATCAAATGCACAAGCTTCACTTTTTTTTTTTTTTTTTACATCTTTTAAACTTACTTTATGTAATTGTAAATCCTTTTTTACTATTTTAGTAAAGGACTTGCTGGTTATCTGACTGAGGTTGAAGACCCTGATGTACAATATTCATATAAAGGTAAAACATTTAATGTAACATTAATTGTGAAAAATTGTTTTGTTGTTGTTGCTTTGTTTGTATGTTTGTTTGTTTGTAACTCTGAAATATTCTAAAGAATCCAAAGTAGGTGAAGGTCCTTTCTGGCATCGTGTCTATGATGTGAATACCCTCAATGCTGCTTCCAAGCAAACTGCCATAGTGGTAAATTCCTGCAAAACTGCTGGAAACATTTTGATGTCCCAAAGCCAAGCACTGTCCATTGTTACAGCCTTTCTTAAAGCATTGCATTCAAGAGAAGACACACGGTAAGATTGTTCAGTGTTCTCTTTTAGCTCTTCTTACTTAAAGGTGACATCGGATTAAATTTTTTTTGTGCTGGTTCATACATAATCACCTATATCTTTACATACGCCTGTCTCTGAGAAAACTATAGACTCCACCCCCTCTTACCTTTTTGTTTTGTAAACAGATAGCAAAAGTGGCTAACAATGGTGCCTTTAATTTTTCTCCGTTTAAACAATGAAGTGATTGTAGCTCAGATGTAACTTTAGAGCAGTGGTCACCAATCTTTTAAACTAATTTTCAGGATCTACTGAGAGAGTGGTAAAGATACAGTTGATCGCAATCATTGGTTTGCCAACCACTGCTTTAGAGACTCATATGTTCAATTCAATTAAATTCAAGTTTATTTATATAGCGCTTTTTACAATATAGATTGTGTCAAAGCAGCTTAACAAGTAAAGTCCAGGTTTTAGAGTTTAGTTCAGTTCAGTGTGGCTTAAGTTTCACTGCTGAAAGTTCAAACACTGAAGAGCAAATCCACCGAAGCGCAGCTCCACAAGTCCCAATCCGAGCAGGCCAGTGGCAACAGTGGCGAGGAAAAAACTTCACCAGTTAACGAAGTGAAGGAAAAAAAAAAACTCGAGGGAAACCAGGCTATGTTAGGCACGGTCATTTTCTTCTGGCCAAACTTCCTATGTGGAGCTGCAGTCTAGGCGCCGGCTGGAGAAGCTGGACATCCATCGTGTAAGCTGCAGGTGAGGGTAGGGCACCAGCGGGAGGTAAGGCTGGCCCACAGGATCAAACGTAGACTCGTTCGTCACTGTAGCCTTCAGGAATCAGTCTCATACACTCCATTACTCCATGGCCACCACGGTATCAGCTCGGGATACGGCCTGGTCCAGGGTACCTTCGGATAATCTCTTCACAGGTCTAGGATCGCATCGATGGCGCTGTAAATCTGTAGGGACCTCGGGATGAGTATCCCCAGGTGGAAATAGAAAATAAAGAAAATATTTAGCGTAGCTGCTGTTCATAGTGTATTTAAACCAGAAAGAAAAGTGATTGTTATAGATGAAAATAGCAGCTATATAACAAATATGTAAAGCATATGAGAGTTTCTAACACAATGGCTGGTGTATTAAGACAGTAGTACACTAATACACCATACCGTTATGCGACGCATTGAGTGTATGCTTTACTAAAAAGATAAGTCTTTAATCTAGTTTTAAATTGAGAGAGTGTGTCTGAGCCTCGGACATTATCAGGAAGGCTATTCCAGAGTTTAGGAGCCATAAATGAGAAGGCTCGACCTCCTTTACTCGACTTTGCTATTCTAGGTATTACCAGAAGCCCTGCGTTTTGAGATATTAAAGAGCGAGTTGGATTGTAGCGAGACAGAAGGTTAGTTAGATAAACAGGAGCTCCATTATTTAAAGCTTTATAGGTAAGAAGCAATATTTTGTAATCAATACGGAACTTAACAGGCAGCCAGTGTAAGGAGGATAAAATTGGGGTGATATGATCATATTTTCTAGACCTGGTAAGAACTCTGGCAGCTGCATTTTCTCCTAGCTGAAGTTTATTAATAGAAGATGCATTACAGTAATCCAGCCTAGAGGTCATAAAAGCGTGAACTAGCTTTTCTGCATCCGAGATGGATAGCATATTTCTTAACTTAGCGAAATTTCTCAGATGAAAGAAGGCGGTTTTTGTGACATGGGAGATATGATTTTCAAAAGATAGATTGCTGTCTAATATAACGCCCAGATCTCTTACAGTAGAGCTAATGCTAACTTTGCATCCCTCTAATTGCAGGTCAAGTTGTGAGATCTGCTGTGTACAGGATTTAGGCCCAATAAGTAATAATTCTGTTTTGTCTGAGTTTAAGAGAAGAAAATTGTTGGTCATCCAGTCTTTAATATCTTTAATCCATTGAGTTAGTTTAGACAGTTCAGATGTCTCATCAGGTTTTGTTGAAATATATAATTGGGTATCATCTGCATAGCAGTGAAAGCTGATCCCATGTCTTCTAATAATGTCTCCCAGGGGTAGCATGTATATTGTAAACAGCAAAGGGCCTAGAACTGACCCTTGAGGCACCCCATACTTTACTGGCCTGGTTTGTGAGGGCTGTCCATTTATATTGACAAACTGGTAACGGTCAGTTAAGTATGACTTAAACCATTGTAGAGCCTGTCCCTGGACACCTGTAGAGTTTAAGCGATCTATAAGGATATTGTGGTCAATGGTGTCAAATGCAGCACTAAGAT
This sequence comes from Danio choprae, assembly GCA_903798125.1. Lineage (NCBI taxonomy): Eukaryota > Metazoa > Chordata > Actinopteri > Cypriniformes > Danionidae > Danio > Danio choprae. Next base: position 311,068 of record CAIGQW010000596.1, read on the forward strand.
CAAGTAAAACTAATAACGAGATGCAGCCTTGGTCAGCAGCTAAGAGTAGATCATTGGTTATTTTCACTAATGCGGTTTCTGTACTGTGATGAGGCCTGAAACCTGACTGAAACACTTCAAAAACGTTGTTCATCTGTAGAAAGGAGCATAATTGGGCAGAAACAACTTTCTCTAGTATTTTAGACATAAATGGAAGATTTGAAATAGTCCTATAATTAGCTAAGTTGCTGTGGTCAAGTTGTGGTTTATTAATAATAGGCTTAATAACAGCTAGCTTGAAAGGATTTGGAACATGGCCTAAAGATAAAGAAGAGTTAATAACATTAAGAAGAGGTTCTCCTACTACAGGTAACAACTCTTTCAGTAACTTAGTTGGAATTGGGTCTAACATACATGTAGCTGGTTTAGAACCATTTATAAGTTTATCTAGCTCTTCCTGTTCTATCCTGTTGAAGCACTGTAGATTATATTGATTCAGTGGAATGTTTAATGAATCTGAGGTATAATGTGGAACAGAAAGTTTAACATCTTCTATTTTCTGTCTGAAGCCTTCGATTTTATCACTGAAGAAATTCATGAAGTCATCACTACTAATGTGCGGAGGGATATTCTGTTCCAGAGATGACCGATTATTTGTTAATTTACCAATGGTGTTAAATAAGAATCTAGGATTGTTCTGATTATTTTCTATCAGTTTGCGGAGGTGCTCGGTCCTGGCGGATTTTAGAGCCCTCCTATAGCTGGACATACTATCTTTGTACGCGATTCTAAAAACCTCTAATTTAGTTTTTTTCCACTTACGTTCCAGGGCACGAGTTGCTGTTTTGAGAGCGCGAGTGTGACTATTATACCATGGTGTAGTCTTATTCTCTCTAGTGCCCTTACACAGAATCCCAGTTTCAGAAGAAGCAACAGGGAAATGGATTAGATTTACATATGAAACAGTGTTCCAGAAGAAGTGGGCAAAAATGTGTGTGTGTGTGTGTGTTTGTGTGTGTGTGTGTGTGTGTGTGTGTGTGCGTGCGTGTGTGCGTGCGTGCGTGCGTGTGTGTGAATTTCCTTCAATCATTCATTCATTTTCTTTTCGGCTTAGTCCCTTTATTAATCAGGGGTCACCACAGCGGAAAGAACCACCAACTTATCCAGCATAATATGTTTTACGCAGCAAATGCCCTTCCAGCTGCAACACATAACTGGGAAATGCTTATGCACTCATTCACACATAAACTACGGAAAAGTTTAGCTTACCCAATTCACCTATAGCGCATGTCTTTGGACTTGTTAGGGAAACCGGAGCACCCGGTGAAAACCCACGCTGACACGAGGAGAACATGCAAACTCCACACAGAAATGCTAACTGACCCAGCCAAGGCTCGAACCAGCGACCATATTGCTGTGAGGTGACAGCGCTACCCACTGCGCCACCACGCTGCCTGCAAGTAATTTTTTAGACATTATTCTGGTTTGTTAAATCTGGGAAATGTTATCATACGCCAGCTTCAGTTGCATCAGTTCACTCATGTTTAGAATCAAACCGTCATCCTTCATGTGCAAAGGTGTTTATCAGTGGGGTGTTGTTGGTTTACACTAGAGCTGGAATGATTCCTTGAGTAATTTGAGTTTCTCAAATCTAAAAAAATCATCAAGGCAAATTATGTTGTAATTTATAAATTATAGCCAACAATTATATGTGCAGGTTAAGTTTCACATTTTGTCATAATGTGGAAAAAGCATAAATACTGGATTGGTACCACCTGATGCAGCCACAGAGATATATGTAAAATGGCTCACTGTGAACTGAGGTGTTTTTGACAAATAAACAATTCAGACAATGTGTGGTCTTGAAATATTCGTAACAGGAGCTAACTGTGAGCACTTTAATAAACTCTATTAAATAGTACTCTGCTTCCATCTATCCCTGCACATGGCAAAGGATTTTTCACACATAAGATCATAAGGTTTATAAATGGATCTAGTAATTTTTTTTAGCTTATTTAAACTTTTTTTATTTAGATTTTTATACATTATTTGAATACAAGGACACAGCAGTGTTTTCTATCTATAAGATTTGAATGGCTTTTATTTTGTAGATACAAATAAATCAGACCCAAAAATGTTTAACTATTATTTAATATTTCATCATCAGACAGTGTGGGGCTGTGATATTTAATGACAAAAAAAAATCTGAATTTTTTTCAGGTACTGGAAGCACAATTATATCCTCACTTATTAGTAGAGACTGACCTGAAACAGGTGTGTCAGGTAAAAGAATGATACAAAATATGAGGTGTCAGTAGGCCTCCAGAAATGTGATTGGGAACCACTGCTCAAGACCATGTTAAATGACATCAGGTTGAAGGTTGCATTACGATTAAAATTATTGGGTGGTTTATTGGGCTCTGTGAGATAAAACATTTCAATCTTAGTCAGTGCAATTTTGTTGGATGCTCCGGGTAAACCTCCTAAAGTTTTGATGACTCAGTTTATACAGTCATTGGGTAGTTTCAGGAGGAAGCCTGTGGAGCTCCAGATTTTCCTCTCTTTCCACTCTTATGTCTCTCAGACTGCCAGGCAGGCCAAGTCCCGTAGTTCCATAATCAACCTCTCAAATGCACATGTTCTTAAACCTCAAGAAAACAACTGGCTCTCAGCCAGGTCCTTCTATGAGTATGGCAGATTAAAATGCTGACATTTTGTTGAAGAAGGTCTTATCAAAGAAGTCCTGATGTCAGCCATGTCAGGGTTCTGAAAGGAATACCTTCTAAAGGCATGCTACGTGCATAGTACTTGCTTCAATTCAGTATCCTCATGGGATAGGACCATCAGACCCACCGCCATCTGTACTTCAGGGTTCAATGATCCCCAGTGAGTACATTTTTCAGTGACTTCCCATTCTCAAAGTGTAGCTTCTTCTGGCAAAAAAGGGAACACTTCAATGTATGTATTTATCTATGAATCACTAAGAGAGAACAAGACTTTGCCATACTTCCTCCATGCTTGTTATCAAGTTGCCTCAGCTTATCATAAGATATTGTTGCTTGGAGCAGATGTGCTTTATACTTTCTGGTTGCACCATCATATGTCATGTCGCTATGTTCTGCCACACTATTGAACTGATTTCACAAGCTGCTAATTCATAAAGCAGCCACATAGCGGCATTACCAAAGTGTCTCATTCCCTTTCAGTGAAGCATGTTTACTTGCGTAACCAGAGCTTGACATTAACACCCCCTGGTCCACCAAATGAGGTTTGAGGTTCTCTCCTCGTCCTGCTCCTTCAGCCATCCTTGCCACAGGTCCCGAGGATGAAGTATTCTTTGCCTTAATTCAGTCTGCGTTCCCCCAGTGATGGCCGATGAACAGCAGCTGCCTTAGTTATCTTTGATCTTTACGAATAAAATATCATTTGTGGCATTCTTGGTTCTGCGTTTTTCTGTCCAGTCTTGACAGAATAATCTGGCCAAACACATTTGATGGAGCCAGCAAAGGAATCTCCTATCCACTCCGCCATTAAGAGGCAGGGCGCTATGCTCGGCCGGCATGAGGAGGAGCTGTCAGCTGCCAGGCACACAGTGGAGAGCTTATCTGCCTAGGTCACAGAGCCCACCCTCCAACTACAGGGCCTGCGACATGATTCCACACTGGCACCTGACTCCCAACACTTCCCCGAGCCCAGGATCAACAAACCCTTACACTACTCAGGTTAGTCTATGGAGTGCTAGGCATTTCTGACCCAATGCAAGGTGGTCTTTTACCTCCAACCAACCACCTATGCCAGTGACCGCGGCAGGGTGGCATTTGTAATTTCTCTCCTTACTGGGCAAGCAAGAGACTGGGGAGTGGCTGTGTGGGAGTCTAATGCTGAATGTTGCTATCACTTTCCAACTTTTAAGCAGGAGATAGTCAGTCTTTGATCGCTCTATCCACTGGTGCAAGGCGTTGCGCCTCCTTGCCACTCTGCGCCAGGGAAGAAGGTCTGTGGCTTGTGATTTAGTTCTGCACTTTGGCAGCCACATATGACTGGAATGAGCCAAAGCTCACAGCACATTTCCTGGAGGATCTCAACTCCGAGGTAAAAGATGAGCTCCTGGCCTATGATCTTCCCTCCCACTTAAATCCACTGGTTGAGTTGGCGATTCGAGTGGATAGACATCTTGCCCGCTGCCACTGCTTCTGCGTTTTCGCACCTGTGTCAACTGCTCCTCATTCTGGTCCATCCTTATTGACGTCTCAGCCCGAGATGGAGCCAATGCAACTTGGTACTATGCACATTTCAGAAGCAAAGTGACCTCACCGGCTGGTGGCGAAATTGTGTATGTACTGTGGGGGCGCCAGTCACATCACTCTTAGATGTCCAGTAAAAGTGGTAGCTCGCCAGTAGACTGGGGAGTACTGGCAAGCATGACCATTCTTTCCCCAACACTTACATCTTGTTTCTCACTGGCTTCGTCCATCTCCTGTACAGTGTTTATTGACTCTGGGCTGAGGGTAATTTTATAACTAAAGGTGCACATAAGGGCAGATGATGAGTGGAAAACTGCGTTTAACACCCCGATCGGTCACTTTAAATATTGGGTGCTTCCCTTAGGACTGGTCAGCGCTCCATCTGTGTTCCAAGGGCTGGTAAACGATGTCCTAAGGGACATGCTTATTATTTTTGTTTACCTTGATGATATCCTTATTTTCTCCCCATTTCTGTCCACGTGCACCATGTTCTCCAATGTCTGCTGGAGAACCACCTTTTTGTTAAACAGAAAAGTGTGTATTCCATCTATAACATTTTTGGGTTCCTTATTTCTGCAGAGGGTATCAGTATGGACCTATTTAAAGTTTGTGCGGTAGTGCAATGGCCAGTTCCTGATTCTCGACAGGCACTTTAAAGATTCTTGGGATTTGCTCATTTTTATCACTGTTTTATTCGTTACTTTAGTCAAGTTGCTGCTCTGCTCACCTCCTTAACGTCTACTAAGATCTGCTTCTCGTGGTCCCAGACCACCCAGGCAGCCTTTGAGCATGTAAAGGATTTATTTACCACCGCCCCATTCTTGTCACTCCTGATGCATTGTGTCAATTTATCCTAGAAGTACATGCATCTAGTGTGTGCATTGGAGCTATTCTCTCTCAACAGGCTAAAGATGACCAGATTCATCCGTGCGCCCTTTTCTCTCACAGTGACTTTTCCATCTCTTATCGACCCAGGTGTAAGAACATTAAACCGGGCATTTTATCTCATCAGACAGGTTAAGAAGGCAATAACTCGTAAGGTTATTCCTTGTGGCTGCCCCGTAGGTAGATTATTCATTCCTAGATCCGTACGCCCGGCATCAAAAGCACCCTCGCTGCTGCATCTCAACGCTTCTGGTGGCCCGCTATGGCTCACGACATCCATCATTACGTCTTGTCCTCTCCAGTTTGCGCTCAATCTAAAACTAATAATTCTCCTTCGACTGGTCTTCTACGACCGCTACCCATCGTGCCCTTGATCCCCCATTGCTTTAGACTTTGTCACAGGGTTGACTTTGCCACAGGGTTGACTTTGTCATCGTTTTTCTAAGCCACTTCCTAAACTCCTGTCGGCCAAGGAGACAGCCCTTATCATGTTTGATCATGTGTTTAAGATCCACAATCTACCCAGTGACATTGTTTCTGATCGTGGACCCCAATTTGTGTCTCAATTCTGGAAAGAATTCTGTCGACAGATTTGTGCTACTGTCACACCCTTTCACCCTTTCACCCTTTCGCACGTTCCATCAGCCCCAATCACCATTCACAGTCACCACCATTACTAATCACGAACACCTGTGCACGTAACCACACTCACCTGCTCCAGCCATCACCCACGCACTACATAAACCCCCTCCACTCTGTCACTCATCGGCTTGAATCGTCGTTGGATGGTCATCTCTTCCTTGTGCTCTTCCTGATCCTTCTATGAACTCATCTGCTTGTCTACACACCATCGAGGCTAACTCCTGTGACCAGTTTGCTTGACAAGGAAGAGAAGTGACTATTAGTTTCACCCTAAGACTGTGTACTCTCGTATTGCCACTCGCACTCTCTGCGAAGATATTTTTTGTGTTTTAATAAACACCCTGAGCACTAATACCTGTCATCTCTTCCTTGTGTGACCGTGACAGCTACAGTCAGCCTGTCATCCGGTTTTCACCCACAGACTAATGGGCAAGCCAAACACGATAACCAAATTCTGGGATGTTTACTCTGCCCCTGGTTGATCACAACCCTGCATCACGGTGTGAGCAGCTAGGATGGGCAGAATACGTCTATAAATCACTGCCCACATCATCTACTGGTATTTCTCAATTTCACTGTTGTTTAGGATACTAACTACGCATATTTTGTGCTCAAGAATCTGAAGAATTGGTGCCCTCAGTCCAAGCTTTCATTAAATGGTGTCGGCGCTTATGGCAATGAGCACTTAATTGTATTAAGTCATTACTTAAAACTTGCAAATGAACAATGCTAATCTTAATCATTCCAAAGCTCCCAGATATGTTTGTGATCAGAAAGTCTGGCTTTACACTCTAAACTTCCCTTTGCAATCACTGTCTCGTAAGCTTGCTCCTAAATTCATAGGTCCTTTTTCCATCTCCAAGATACTTAGTCCTGTGGTCGTTTGACTTCGCTTACCCCATTCTATGCAACGCGTGCATCCCATGTTTCACGTCTTGTGTATTAAGCTCGTTATTCGTGCACCCTCCAAACCTTCCCCCTCCTCCCACCCTGTTCTTCCTGAGAATGCTCCTGTCTTTACAGTCAAGAGGTTGCTTGCTGTCTGTCCCTGTGGATGGGGTTTTCAGTATTTGGTCGATTGGGAGGGCTACAGTCCTGAGGACAGAAGTTGGGTTGCGGCCCGGGACATCTTAGAATGTTTGCTGATCAAGGACTTCTCTTGCTCTCGACAGTCTCTCATAAATCAAGTAATTTTAGCATGATAAAAGCTAATTTAAGCATGTACAATATATTTTACAGACAACAAAATTGTGGCTAGTGAAAATGCCAAGTGGCTAGTTACTTTGGAAAACTATTAGCCACAGCTGCTGGTGATCAAAATAAGACGGTGTCAAGCCTGAGATGTTGCTGCCAAATTCTGACCCTACCATCTAAATGTTGCAGAAAATGTTTGCGTAAACGAGCAGTTGAACAGGGGAACCTAATAAAGTGTCTGGTAGCTCTGTAAGTCTTTACAAGCTGAATAAAGTTCTTCTCTAAAAAGTATTGAAAACAAGAGTCAATTGACTGAATAAGTAAATTTTTTCAGTTCCAACATGATACAGGTGTGGTCCCACATATACCACTGGTATTATAATATTTGATATGTTCTCTCATCTCCACAGAGGCTACTCCCTGTTGCGTGTGGTGAATGTTGTGAAGCGTGAAGACAAGGACTTGGGCAGCCGTTATCTGGTGGAACTGGAACTTGTGGACCCACAGGGTCACAATGTCCTTGTTTCACATTACATTTACGCACAAGATGGAAATTTGTCAAAACCAGCACTTCTCTGCAGTCCAAAAGCTTTCAACTGGAATCCATCTGCTACTGTTCATATAATTGTTGCAGGTGATAGTAATTATATGTATTTGCCTTTTAACTTTGCAGCCATTAAATCTTTATTTTAACTTAGGCTCTGTCCACATGCATCAAAACAGTACTATTTTCTACGCTGTTTTGCTGTTTGTCCACACAAAAATGGAGCATTGGGTGAAAATAATTTCTGAAAACTATTTCTAGGGTGAAGATTTTCCAAAACTCAGTGTACAGTGTAGTCGTGTGGAGGCAAATGCCACACGTTCGTAGCAAATGCATCACGTATTCCGTGTCATTCCCACCACGGGATGGTAATCTGCCTCTGTTCTCATGTTCGCATTGATTTGTATGCAATTTTGTATGTAATACTTGATTCCTCATGTGAACCCAGCATAAAAGTGTCATTATCTTCACCTGTTGGTTTGGTGTGCCCGTAACGTGTGGATATGGCCTTAATTTCTGAAATCACAGACACAGGACAACTACTATATTAAACTATGAAAAGTTCCTTCACTTAAAAATTTGTTGTTTATTAAAAATTATTAAAAATTATAGTTTTTAATTATAGGAAGACTCCACTCCAACTTGTCACCCCTGTCATGTTAGTCCCACTTTATATTACTTGCATCAAAAAATAAATACAATTTACTTACTGTAATGTATTGCAGAACACTTCTGTTGCACTTGAGGTGGGATACTGTTAGGGTTAGGGGCAGGTTTGGTGGTATGGGTAGGTTTCAGGGTGGGCTAAGGTATAAGGGATGGGTCAACAGTGTAATTATGGTGGCTTGAGAAAGCCAACATACTGTTATCTCACTTAAACTTATTATTATTATTAGACTGGCTTGTGAAAGCCAACCTACTGAAATCCTTTCTAAACTTTTTATTTGTATTATTTTTTTATTCTTCTTCTGAGACTAAAAAACAAAATGCATCTCCTCCTAGAGCTTTCGAGCTATGACCACCAAACTCATGCCAGACCTCCAAACTATTCTGACTCGGGTTGCTATATCTCCTTTGACTGATCTGACTTTGGTTTTCCGAAAACTGTCCCGGGACTGTCGGAAAAATCCCATAGACTTAACATTGGACCAAATTTTGTAATCTCATATCTCTGCATCAGGCTGTCACACAGACATCTAGCTGGGCTCATTTAACTCAGACTACCAAACTGCCTATAACTGTTGACCTTTTAACTTTTTAGCCACACCCTAGCAACCACTTTTGGGACCCTAGGAACTGTCCCACAGACTTCTATTGCAAAAGTCTGCCATTGACTTAACATTGGATCAAACTTTGTGAGCTCATAGCTTTCCATCAGACTGTCATACAGACTTAAGATTGAGCTCATTTAACTGAATCTAGCCAGCAGCCAATAACTGATGACCTTTTAACTTTATAGCCACACCCTAACTACCAGATACTGCACCCTAGCAACTCGCCAATAGACTGTGATTAGCTGTTCTATCAAATGTTAATAATTCTAACATGCTAGTGACATGCCAATCATGCTAGAATCATGCTAGCAACATGCTACTCATATGCTAATCATGCTAATGACATGCTAATTCATACTGGAAACATGCTAATGACATGCTAATTTGTACTACAATCATGCTAATAAAATGCTAATTCATGCTAGAATCATGATAATCACATACTAATTTGTACTAGAATCATGCTAACAACATGCTAATTCATGCTAGAAACATGCTAACAACATGCTAATTCATGTTAGAATCATGCTAACAACATGCTAATTCATGCTAGAATCATGCTCACAACATGCTAATTCATGCTAGAAACATGCTAACAACATGTTAAT